>JAIWNI010000063.1:0-166470 GCA_025331435.1 Choanephora cucurbitarum
AACAGCAGTCAGCTTGAATCAGAATCCCCTGCCAACACTCAGCACCAACACTCAGAGACAGATGAACAGCCCAATTCAGATGCCACGAAAGAGCCAGTCCATCATGAACTGGATCAAGCTGAAGATGACGTAGATTCAGCCAATAAGGATTCATTGCAACAGGAAGTAGAAGTCATTAATAAGTTGCCCAATGAAGAGATCAATAAGAGTACACAGGAAGAAGATCACTTGGACTCTACTCAGCCAGCTTTCCAACCAACTGAGGTACAACAGATTGATGAAGGTGTCAAGAAACAAACGCCTGAGTCAGTTAAAGAAGATTCTGAATTGGAAGTGAAAGAGGTAGCTATTATGCCAAACAAGGTAAAGTAAACTATCACTTTGCTGCAATTCCTCATTGACATCTCTTTAGGACACTCATTCATAAAGACATACTATTCTTTTCAAATAACCAATAAACTCACTCTCTTATTTAATTTGTTGAAAGACGAGAAAGCTTCTTCTCTTAAACTGGTAGGCATTGTATTATCGAGAGATATTTTGCAGGAATTGATTTTATGTCCGAAATACACATCAACGTATCCCTCCAATCAGAACGGCCGATCATTGTGATAAAAAGAAAAATTTCCCTTTCTTTTCAATTGATTAATTTCATACGAAACCCAGAGAAATAAACTAATTATGCTATAATTGAAACATGCATATAAGCAACCTTGATTCTGCATATACAGGTATTAACTTTGAGAGCATGGTATCGGCCACTTTTGTCTTTGACCTTAACTGAAAAGAATTCAAGCTGTCATTGACAAGAATGAAAGGAACAAGTCTTGATAACAGTAATTGTTCACAAAGTAGTATCAGCATGAATATGTGGCAAATCAAGAAGTTTATGATCTATTTATGGAAAGAATTTACACAAAATAAAGGGAGGAAACGAGACACGCGAATGCTTATTTTTGGCATAACTCCGTCCTCCCTCCCTTTTTGAGGCATCAATTACTGTTTGGCATGGATTATAAAAAAAAAAAATTGTGCCGAATAACGGCAATAATGGAGCCGTTATTGCAAAAGACAGGGAATGACGAGCACTGTAAGCTATTGCTTGTTGTTTAGAAGAGAGGCAATTAAAGCTCCCTTTACTTATTTTGAACATAGGTACACTTTAAAAAAAAGGAGGAAAGATGCACTACCAGTATAGCCACAGTAAAAAAGTCATTTTAAGCTTAGCAAAAGGCAGCCTATAGAACCTTGAAAGGAACAGAGAGAAAGGAAAATGTGGAGAGAAAGTGTTACATGTAGTAGAAACCGAATAAAAAAAAAAGGACAACTCTGTTGCCTGTCCATTAACTCTCGAGAATGAAAGATTGCTACCGAGTAGATTCAAGCTATGTATTGTATGGCGATTGAGTATCTATTTTCAGGTCAAAGCGAGAAGCAATAATGGTAGGATCAATATCAATTGCTTCATCTGAAATAGAGGACATGCGTAAAATTACCTTTGACTAAACAGGAAATAATTTATTATACTTCATGTAGAGACTTGGTTCTGGTTCATAATTGACCATTGGAGAACACACAAAGCCCATGCGAATGGCTTTATCAAGATACATTCACAAACATCAACGCAGGAATCTTTTCTCAATTGTAGTTATAGGCTATTGAAAGGTATCAAGAATGATTGTTAAAATCTCGCTCACTTATCTTGCCCAACTGCAAGATTGTGCTACCTGATTTAAACGTAACTGCTCAGAATTATTCGGCCATGCAATCTGGGATTTTTTTTATCCCCTTGTAACCACCTCTTCTTCAGTATGCAATCCATTTCCGGAAATGATGTACAAATACAGAACGTGGAGTGTTTGATTCCCTTTCTTTCCCTTTCTCTAATTCAACACTCCCCCCTTTCTCTCTCTTTATTCTTCCTTACTTTCCTTTTAATACGCTCCCTTTTTAAAATAATCATCTAATTCTATCATGGTGAGATTGAATGCCTTAACTAATTAAGCTTTGATACTAATTTGTCCCATTAGTGCTTTGGAGGGAACGGTCCAAAATGGAAAAACGAAGTAGTAAAGGATCATAAATTTGATTATGTTGACGTACGTGAATTCCATGATCCATCTTTTGGAACAAGAGTGGCTTATGTACTTATGTACGTTATGATTTTGAAAAGCTTTGCTGTTTATGTTGCAGATTTATGGACTGCAGGTGTGTATGTGAGAGAGGAAACACTCTTTATTCAACGATTGACGTTCTTGTTGATAGTTTCATTGATTGTCATTGGCGATTCAAGTATTAATTCGGATGCTTCCATTCCTCCTCATGTTGCCAAATGGATTTTCTTGGGTGCAATTATTGTTTCATTCATCCTTTTGTTTTGGGAAATCTTAAAATCAAAAGACATTATCGAGACAAGAGATATTTCACTTGCCTTCTTTTCTCAGATTTCCAATCGATACTATTCAACCAAAGATTACTCTTGCTTCTGTCTGTTTCGAGCCATCAATGATTCTAGAAAGACAATGGATTCAATTGCCTTTTTCGTCTTTTTTACACTGAAAAGTAAGTATGCCATAAAAAGAAGCGAAAATGATACTAATCAGGCCTCGATAGGTTGGAAGAAAATCCTTTTAGCTGAAGCTCCAAGACATGTCATCAACATTGTGACCTTAATCACAATTATACCCAAATGGATTCGAATTAATGATGGCGTTGAGGTATCTAATGATGAGTTGGGAAAGACCTACGTTCAACGAATCATGACATGTACCATGATTTTCTCTACTGTCATCTTTGCCATCTCTTTCCTTACCTTTTGTGCTGCCGTTATTGTGTACTTCCCTGTTCTTTGTCACATTCAAGGCAATCTTAAAGAATATTGTTGTCACAAAGTAGATAAAAGGTAAAAAAAAAAAGACAAGGTACTTTATTTACCAAGAAAGTTCAACATCCTTTTTTTTTTGTATAGAATTGACCAAATCCTAAAGAAACAAGCGCATCATCGAGTAGAGAAATATAAGCATGCAGAGAAAAGAGGAATAAAGAAAGCAGGTTATCAACAAAAGGAAGAGTTAGAAATGCACCGTTATCCCCAACCTACTTTACCTAATGTCAACATGAACCACCCTCCACCACATCCTCATGGATACCAACCACCTAGACCAGGATACCAACAACACCCTACAATGTCAAGCACAAGCTCTCATTTTGGACCTGGAAGACGTAACAGTTTGACATCTGTCTATAGTGAACAGGCAGGATTGACAGCTTACGCACAACCACCTGCTCATGCATCTCCTTACCAATACAATGGTAGCCAAACTAATTTATCAGTCTATTCCCAACCTCAATACCAACCAAAGCCTTATTGGTCTCAATAAACCTAGTAATAAAAAAAAAAAGTACGTGTACATTGTATTAAAACAAAAGGTATACTCTATCAGAAAGAGACAAAGATGTTGAGTGCAACAATATAAAACAGTAGCTTTGTCATTGGATTGTTTGTACAATGTGTGGCGCATCATAAAGAGGAAATAAAATAGCAACAACAAAAATTTGTAGCAAACATTGCCTACTTGGTTAATTCAAAACAAAAGAGAAAGCTATACAAATTCCCTTTGAGAGCACTTGGGCCAACCTATGTTTCCATGCGATCAGTGGACCTGCATGTCCTCACTTAAATTACAGACTCCAAAATTCAACTATCTTGGCAGGAGTTAAGCCAGCCAATCTAAAAGTAATCGACGTGATCTAGATTAACAAGATGTCAACTCAATCTGTCATCGGACAAAAGCATCCATCACCAATTGTCACTGCGATGGAGTCCTTTTAAGCAACATCCCCCTTCCACTTGAGAGCGATTAACTAAATGACAGCATGAGGGTAATCTTTCGAACATCTCTCTAGTAATATGAAAAGAAGGAACCTTGCATGGAGCATTCGGAGTGTTAAATAAATAGTGATAGACAAAAGGTTGAATGGCATCAAGGCTAAGCATTTAACTGCAATCAATCATCTCCCCCATTGGCACAAATATCCTATACTAAATCAGAACAAAGTGTTTGTACTCACTTGCGCAGTCTGTAACCTAAATAAAAGTAGCAAAGAGATAAATGTGTTCAAACGCGTAATTCTGATAAACAGGAAATCCAAAAGATTCTCTTGCCAATGACGTATTTGTTTATCGTCTAAAGTTGAGAAATTCATGGCAACAAAGAAATGGAATAGTCTCAATAGAGTTGATCATGAGCTTCTTATTTCTTTTAGTGTGTGCGCGTTGTTCTAAACCAAGTCTGTTAAGGTCTATCTTGCTTCTCGTTTTCTCTTATAAAGAATGGAACCGAAGAAAAAGCCGTTCCTAGTAAATTCGGCTACTGAATTTGCATAAAACTGACTTTAAACCCTTTCGAGTCTTTTTTCAAACCCAATGATGCGTAAATTTTAATCATTTTTACATAACCATAAGCTTATTTTTTTTTTTTTTTGCAAATGTGAAACTTCGGGTTTTGTATACCCATTGTCTTGGAAAAGAAACAGCGATCAATATTAGCTTAGTTGTCTAAAGGCCTAGAAAAATTAAAAAAAAAAAAGTGGGATGGCCTTGACAGTAATACCAGAACCAATCAGCGACCCTTATGTTACATGATAAATGGGGGGTTTTTTTCTTTTTGTGTGATTATTTTGGGTTAAGGTTTCTGTTGTTTCTTTTGTCCTTTTTCTCTCTCTCTCTCTCTTTCTCTCTCTTTTTCATTTATTTTCCTTACTTTCTCTCTTATACTCAAATTGTGATGTAAGTTTTCTTTTCTTTATATGAATGCCTGCTAAATAACATCAGTTTAGCCAAGTTATCTTCTTCTAACTCTGTCTCTCCATTGAAAAAGAAAAGCGTCTTTAATGAAACGTTTAAATCCAAACAGCTGCTCAGTTGTCATCTTTCATGAACATAATAAGGCTTTAGAACAAACTTTAGAACTTGTTTGTTCTGTCTATTCAGATGGTAAAGAAAAGGAAGATAGTATCTAAAGAAATTATCTAATCCACATGGTAGTGGTTGTGAAGTCAAGAAAGGCAGAAGTGATAGCAGAACTTAAACGTCAACGACATAATGAGGCTACTTCTACTCTTTTGCTGATTGATGTAGAGTCATGTCACATGAACAGTTGTGATGAATGTCCAGATCTCTTGTTGAATGTAGTTCGACTACTCCGAGAAGGACTGCTTTTGAATGTAGTTCCTATAGGTAACAGAGCTAGTTTTCAGATAAAGACAAGGTTGTTGACTTTTACATGTTAGTGTGCTCATATTATGATTCACCAGCCTATATGGTAAAATGCATACAAGAAGGAGCTGCTGATTTCGTATTGAAACCCATCTCGAAAGATGTTATAAAAACCTTGTTTTTGGTAAAAACAACAATAAGCTCTCTTGTTTTACTTTATTTTTTTCTAAATATGTTGTTTAGAATGTAACCAAATACCATATCCAAAAGAACGATAGAAAGATAGACGGATTGACTCAGCTAACAGAAGCATCCAATAACATTCTCAACCGTAAAGATCATCATTGTGATCTACTGTCTAGTGGAGGAAGAGTTTGGGAAAAGTTCAAGGAGCGTCTTAAAGGTGTCTTTTATCAAGAGCATTGGTATAGTAGAAAGAGATAGTTTGAGACGACCAGTGATTAAATAGATATGCTAGGCTATCTAAATTAGTTGTGGATTATTATACCCCAAGACCTTGCCAAAGAAGATCATCAATGGCATCTATGTTAGAGTAAGTAGTGTGTACATAGCATGCATATATATATATACTTAGAGGCAATACCTATAGGGAACGAAAATATTACCTGAAAACACAGATCTGTAGTTGGAACTTTTTACCGCTTGAATTAGACAATAAGGATTTAGTCCAAGTGGCCTTTATGATTTTAAATCAAGTCCTTACCACATTTGATCAACTGGAATCCCTTCGTGTTTCTGATGGTAAAGTAGTACAACAACACGTGGACGCCTTGACCTCCTATCTTTTTCTAAACTATGCATGTTTTAGATGATCTGTATCACTTTATCTTTGACATTTGCAATTCATATCATAATATGAATCCATACCATAACTTTCGACATGCTGTAGATGTATTGCAGGCAAACTACTATTTCTTGTGTCACATAGGTGCACTTGAGCCCATGTGTCCCGAGTCATTTGCCTATAAAGGTCATTCTCAGGACGGAAAGGAAAAAGAAACAAACAGCAAGATGAGGCAGTTGTTGGAACCATTGGATATGTTTGCTCTGTTGATGGCCAGTATTGGTCATGATATAGGTCATCCTGGTGTGAACAATAATTTCATGGTAAATTAAAATGCCAACCACTGAATGCTTATAGGCTAATATCTCTCTAGATTTCTACTGCAACACCTTTAGCTATTATCTATAATGATAAATCAGTCTTGGAAAGCTTTCATACAATGGCCTTCTTTCATCTCTTAAAGGCACATTGCTTTGGTCAGCTGACAGATCTTCAATCTAACCCAGAATATGCTAGTGAGTTTTAAAAACTTTTTTTTTTAAGTAATTCTTTTCTAATCATGATACAATCTTATATTAGATTTTCGAAAAATTGTTGTCAACAGTATCCTAGCAACAGACATGAGTATGCATGATGACTATGTAGCTAAAATTCAAGATCAAGGTCAACGATTGAAATCAGGCGAAATTGATTTTGATGATCCCACTACGCGTGAAAGAGAAAAAATCCTGCTCTGTAGTGCTCTTATCAAATGTGCTGATATCAGTAACTGTGTAAGTTGATTTCTGTTGTTTGGGCTAGATCATTGCATTTACCTTCTTATGATAGGCGCGTCCTTTTGAATCAGCCAAGAAATGGGCTATGATTCTTGCTGAAGAGTTTTCAGAACAAGGCGATCTTGAACAAGAATTGGGTATACCTGTCATGCCTGTTAACGAAAGAGGCAAGATACCCTTAGCTGACTTCCAACTGTCCTTTAAACGGTTTGTTGCCTTGAAATTATTTGAAGCCATCAGTCATGTCCATACAGGTAAATTTTTGTGCACACCTTATGTTTAACTATTGATCTAATATCTCCTTCTATAAAGACATGCAATTCACTGTGGACTATATTTATAAAAACATTGACATCTGGGAATCATCGAAACAGAGACAAGATTCTGATTGTATTAAACCAACAACAGACGATAAAGTCAAATCACCTAACGGCATACCACCTCAACCTTCACTAGAAGGAAAATCCACTGCTAGTCAAAGACCAAGATCTGGTGCTAAATAAGCTCAACTTTTTCTTGGCTTAGAAAGTGTATTATATATATATTTTTTCACTGTACAAAAGCTCTCCCCCCCTCCCCACTTATATATATACATATTTTTAATCTCTTTTTATACATATTCTGTATTTTCTTTCTTTAGAACCTATTATAAATAATTGCAACAAGATGTTTATTACATTATTGAACAATAACCTTGTGGTACTGTATGATTTACGACAGAGAGAGTGATGGTGATAGTTGAGTTGATTTGATCATTGTATGTATGATATAAAGTCTGTTTGTCTTCATCATAAACACATTCACCTGCTGTGGTCTCTATCTTCAGTTCTTTACCACCAAAATGGAAAAAGGGTACAAACAGTTCAGTCGTATAGGCCATCTTATCTAGAGCTTCATATCCCTTCTGTTCCTTTTGAACCTGTCGTTCTTGAGCAGTAAAGGGTAAAAATGAAAAGGTATAACAGACTGAATCCAGGTCGAATTCAGAATGAACAGGTGTACCAGCAATTTTACAGGCATAAGGTCTCTGTACAGTAGATAAGTGATCATCATCTATCAAAATAGTTCAAGACTTACGAGAACAGCCTCAAGCACTCTGCCTCCATCATAGAGATGCTTTTTGGATAGTTTACTGTTGCCATCATCATGTTCTTTATAGTCTTCATTTTGTTTCTTGGCTGAATAGATGGAAAAGTTTTCACCATTCCAGTGATCACCATAGATATGATCATTACAGACATCATAATTCCATAGTCTAAAAAAAACAAAAAGGATGAGTGACTGAATGTATTGATTGTGATGCTACTTGCGTGAAATTGATCAAGTTGGTCTCTAGTGCATAAATAATGGCATCCAAGAAATGAACATGGTTTGAGTAGTTATCATCTTCAAAAGCAATTCGATTGTTCAGATCCATAGGAATACCCACTTCACCCAAAATACAAGGCTTTTGACCCATATCTTGAAGCCCATCTTCCTTAATGTTCTTGATCTGTTTAGCATAGTTCTTTTTGGCTCCATTTCTACCAAAATAGGTAGCACTAAACACATTGCCACCCTATATCATCATAGTGAGTGATCATTTATCAAAAATAAAGTCAATGACTTACGCGCTGAAGTGATTGAACATCATGTGTCATTCTACCATCAAACTTCTTGTAGAACACACAGTTTAGATCATACCAATGAGGAGAAAAGACAACATGATCATGATGATCCTTTTCTGTATAGACAGGTGCTCTCTAATGCAAAAGAGTGAAATAAATCTCTTTTTTTCTGTCTATAGTGTTAAGAAAGGGTCGAGATTTACCTCATTGGCTAAGGGTTCTACCAGACAATACCAATCTGATTTAACAGCCTGGATTGCCTTTACATATCGATTGACAAGAGGTTTGTAGAAATCATCATAAAAGGAAATCTTTTGACCCGTCAAGGGATGCTTTGAGAAATAAGCTGTGTCCACCAAGACAGGATCTCCTGTCACTTCATCCGATTTCCATACACCATGTTCTCTCCAGACACACTCTCCAGTCCAGGCAGAGAGACGATTGGGGTTGATAATGCGTTCATGCGATTTCTTGGTAGGAAATGGCCATGACTTGATATGAACACCTACACGTTGAGGAATACGATCACCCAGAGCAAATGACTGCAAAGGTGTAGGTGAATCACCAAAGATTAGGTTGGTGATAGGATCAAAGCTATCCAAATGAGGCAAACCAATATAACCAGGATGAGGTTCGTTCATGAACTCAAAAGCCAAGACGGCCTTCAAATCCACTAGACGAGTAGCCAAGTGTTGATAGCAATTGATAAAACAATCATTCATGAATTGTTGGACTGATTTGCCTTCATAGGTGCGGTTAGGGGCAAATACATCACCGCCAAAAAAGAGAGTAAACATGGTACAGGAAGCAAGTTTGGTATAATTGGTAGGCCATACCTTTTGCAGTGTTAGTCACTCTAGATTCAACATGTTATCACTTACCATAGGCAATGGATCACCAGGTACAGCATTGGTATTGTGTACATAGGCAGCACCTGTTTCTTTAAAATGCTTCATGTTCATCCCAGCCACTTCAAATGTCCAACCAGGAGCACCTGAACCACCTGAAAATCGAGACCACTAACCGAGGGAGTTTTTTTTTTTTTTAGAGATATATCAACCCATTTAAATTCTTAACTTTACCGTATCTTGGTGAGGATCAATCACACATTGAAGTCCATACTCGGGCATTTTACTGATCAATGCACGTAAATAATCAATGTATTCTTCATCATATTGGCCAGGACCTGCATGTTCCAGACTCTCCCAAGGAACCAACAGACGAATCAAGGTTAATCCCCAAGCACGAAGACGGCTGAAATGTTCATCGGCTTCTTCTAAAGGAAAAGGACGACCTACAAAGCTCACATTGCGATGATCCCAAAAGAGTTTCTCATCGTACAGATGAGTGGATCCCGGGTAAGGTTTAGTAGGTAGTTTGGATGAGCCACAGACGTTGATGCCTCTCATCAAAAGAGATCGACCATAAGGATCCTTGAAGGATGCACCTTCATGTCGAATAGTAAAGCTTAGATCTTGAGCACCTTGGCTTGACATGGTAAAAAGATTAAAAAAAAAAAAAGAGATTAACCGGAAAAAAATAAGGTACAGGAATTAATTTAACAAATCAAGCCTAGTCTACTGAATTATTCCTTAATTACATCGCAATTGGCCATTCTTCTCTTCTTGTAGGAAAAAAAGGATGCCTTCGTCTTGCATGCTTCAGTTTCGAATTGACTGATTTTCTTGGGTGAGAAGGTGACCGTACAAGAAAGTATCCGACAAACCAATTGCAAGCAAAGACAGAGTATCTTTTGACTTTGTTGCCCTGTTGCACCTCATAAAGATACAATCTTGAGTGTTACACATCAAGCTACCTAGTACGTTTCTTGCTCTTCTATCTATGAACAGCAGACACTTTAATTTTCGAAAGCAATAGAGAGACACATTTGAGAAGCCATAGACTATGCCTCTCTTGCCACGCATTTCTTCAATCCACTTTACACTGTATCTAAGATATCACTCTATCACTCACACAAGTTACTTTATCTCCAACAATTTATACTGATTGCTTAACAATCTACAATACAATTCAATTAACTTTTCAGAGTTGCATGATGCATAATAGCAGATATATACTTATCGGCATTGTTCTTTATTATCGGAGTCTAGATGTATGCATAAATTGAAAGCCTAAATTATAACAATCTTTATTGATTTACAAGACTGATTCTATCTAGCTTTCCTGATTCTATATCTGATAAAATATTCTTATAAAACAATCTCACTTGATCTGTTTGGCACAGATCCTTATCCACCTATTGTCACAGAATATATCAGTATATGATATACACACACACACACACTTATATTACCTGTGTTCGTCTCTGCAAAATGAGTTTCTGACATGTCATTAAATCTAGTTTATATGTTCTCAATAGATAACACACAGCAATAATCGCACTTCTACCTCTACCAGCTTTATAGACAGATAATTTCAGTTATCCTCCCTATGAGAAGCTTATTAAACCAGCCTTCTTACCTTTACAATGAAGATAAATTGTACTCTTTGGATTCTGTTGTTTCCTATCATCTATCTGTTGAATGATATGTTGTATCGACTCAACTGGTGGTATAGAATAATCTGGTATTCCGAGTCGAATCTGTTGAATATCTAACTCTTTATAGAGTTTTTTGTAGCCAGGAAACTCAGCGCATAGATTAATAACTGTATCTACATTCTCTTGACGTCTTAATGTCTTGATTTGTGAAGGTGTAGGCAATGCGCCTAATATGAGATGGTCATCTATTCTAATAACAAAATATAAGAATGAGCTCATTCTGACTTATCAGGTGATTTACCTGTTGTACCAAGACCATCCGGTTAAGAAGCCAAACATATTGACAGCCAACTAAGAGAAAAAAAAAAAGATAGATTAAACATAGAGTATATGCTAACTGCCTCATATACATGCCTTGTTATAATACAAAGAGATATAAAACCTAGACCAAGTAAGGAAATTAGATTCCTGTGAAGGTACTTTGAACATGGCATCTGTCAGGTCACTTCTGAAGATCTGACTGTTGCGATTGCCTTTTTTATTCTTTTGTTCTTCTTCTAGTTTCCTGATTTCTTCTTCAAGTGCTTGGCTTATACCTAAAGAAGAGTGTTGTTGTTGTAAGCGCATATTAGGAAGAAAAATAAATAAATGTCATGTCTTTTTTGGCATTTTCTCAAAAATAAATATCGGGCCTAGAAAGTCAGATGCAGGAAGATTGTGCCTCTCCTATAATGAAAATTACAGCAACTTCACTTAAAGACTGTGTGCTCGAAAATCCTCAAGGGTGTAAGCTGGTTACAAGAGATTTAACTATTAACCAAAGCCCTGCGTCAAGAAAACGACATTGTTGCAAAGGAACAGAAGAGGTTGCGTACAGAAGGTCTAAATAAAAACAATGGTCTGAAAAGCTCCTTTACAATTGTGCTAAAATCGAAACTCATTAATCATTCACAAAACGCAACGTTTGTTGCCACTCTTTTGGATAAAAGGAAACATTGCAATTGGTTTAAGCCAACTTGATGCACGGATTTGGAATTGGGACCAGTTTTTTCTTCTTTTTCTTTCGAAACTTGGCATTGACAAAATATTTTTCCCTTTATAGAGTTAAATCATGAATATACCCGCAGTCTGCTAAATGAGAATGTAAGCTTTATACTAGGCAGATTATCAAAACTTGTCTAGACAGTTAGCTCTTTAAGTTTTCCACTTATCACTCTCCTTGATGCCAAAAAAAGAAATAAAAAAGAGTTTTGTTCTTTGCTTCACCTTATCACACTTTACTGTAGCTCAGAAGTTTACCGAACGAAAGCATAGAAAGAACCTTGCTTGAAAATAGTATCAGAGGCAGTCAACGTGGTAAACAAAATACCGATGCTGAGGCTGAGATAGACATACATTTAAGAATAAACCAAACAAACGAAGAAGGAACAGCATCTGTCTTGTTCAATTCGTGTTAGGTAGTCTTCAATAACGGCATTCGGTGTGGGCTTGTCTCAAGTAAGAGCTTACGGATCAAGATATAAAGAAGCAAGCAGAAGCTTGAGAGAAGAAACGCTAATATGAAATACGTTGATTCCAAGGAATTAAAATGCAATAGCATAGATGTAGGCTATAAAAATACACTAGAAAGTAATTCGCTTGAATTAACATTATTGATAGACACCTAATAATCACACTTGAGAATTTGACGAAATACATCAACAGTATTTGAACTTGAAAGATGTTAAAGCCATATCTAGTCATGCAGTCTAACAATTGCAGCAAATGACTATTGACTTAGCACAAATAACGTCAGGAAGCACTCAAACACAAACACAGATGGTAAAAATAGCTTTTTATTTTGTATATATGACCCGTATTTAGACTCATTGTATTTTTAGGCACTTGCAACAAATTACTCAGAAATCAGTGCATTAGTAATACCTTTGACTTTATTAAAAATACAAATGATGTACCTTTAACTGAAATGCAAAAAAAAAGCATTGTAAACAGATTGAGTGATGAAGATAAATTACAGATAGGTTAATGTAGTGAGCTTTCAAAAATAAAAAGTTTAAACAATTTGATCCTTTGAAACATCAAGACTGGGCTTATATCAAATTCATAACGTAGAATGCTAACTATTCGTCGATTTATCTGTTGTAATATAAGATTTATAGAATTGGCAACCAAGCTTCTTGATTTGCCACTTGTTGAGCAAAATGCAATCTCGTATACATAAGTAAATAATTCATTAATGTGTTGCATTTTAGAGAGAGAGAGAGATAGTTAGGTACAATCTTCCTGCCAATTTGAATTAGCTAATTCTGACACAGGACATATGTTTTCCTAAATCGAATTCGCTTTTGTCTTCCCCCCCCCCATAATTTTGGAAAAATGCTAAGCTCCATAGATTTGTCTGTGATATATTTGGGAATCATGAACAACATGCATGATTAAAAAAAAAAGATTCCTGCACTCTGTTTATTGTTTATAAACCCAGTTACCATTAGTAGCAGGTGTATATTTGCTCTTTACAGTACTTGTCAACATACGTTGAAGGGCAGAGACAGTAGGTTCTTCAGGAACCCAATGGAAGTAATGAGGTTCCCATTCTATACCAGCAGCCTGACGAGCTGCCTTTTCTTCTCTCTTTTGATTCTCAATCTTGGCTTTTTCGACACCAGCCAGATTGGTATCATTGGCACGAATGGCCTCTGAGACCTTTTGCCAGATACGACGACTTTCCATCTCATCTTGTTCTTCAATCTCCTTCACATGCATAGGGGCAGGTGTCAATTCAGTCACATCCAAGAAGGGCTCGGCTGTCTTACTGCCGTATTTTGTGATGGTTGATTTACCACTCCATTGTCCTTCTATCTTATAGAGGTATTCCTTTGAGTTACCTCCACTGTTACGACGGATATAACATTTAAAATGGTTTCTTGTGCCAGAGATCCAACCGCGGGATGTGTATTCGATAGAACAATAGAGACCAGTAGAAGATTGGATATAAGATGTGCCTAACAGTTCAATATAGGGAGCTATAAAGAATATCAGTAGCATGAACATACGCCACAATGACTTGTTCTTACCTGCATACCAAATACCATTGACAGTGATAGAGGGATAAGAAAAGAGGTATTGCTCATTGTCACGGTTCTTGAGGGTCACTAAACTCTGTCCTACTTGATCCACAATAAGTGAAGTACTAGAGAATCGTGTCTTTTGACCTGTATGACCATTTAGACTGATACCGGCCTTATCATTCTTAATATAGAAGCCAGTGACAGGAGGGTGATGAGAGACTTGCTCAACAAGAACATCTGTGTTGCCTGTGCCATTCAGATCACCCCATGCCATCTTGAATTGTTCACCCAGCACAGGGTTATAAGGCTTCTTTTCCCATTCTCCCTTAGGTACACGACGAGAGTAAGAGGCATTGAGAGAAGAGATAAACCATTTGACAAAGGCAACCATACGTTCTACTTCATCATCAGACTTGGCGATGTCTGTGAAGAGGTCCGGTTGCTGAGTCCAATATTCTCTTTAGGCAATGTTAAGCCAAGCATTTTTTAAGATACAATTCTAAATAGACTTACGAATATTCAATCAGACTCACTGGTGCTAACAAGAAAGCAGGACAGGTTAGAGAAGAGAGATCACCAGAGAAAGAGGCAAGTGACTTGAGAAAAGAGTGGAAAGCACCCTTTTGTTCTTGAGGAATCTGATCCACATTGTTGACTTCGTTATCTGCGTTTGACATGAGGCTGGTGTAATGTATACTAAAGAAGAAGAAAACAAGAGAGAAAGAGGATAATGAACACTCCTTTATAAAGGTAACTTTATCTTGATTAAAGTACCGCTTCTTTTTTATTTTTGGTAACATACGTTAACAGAACGATTTTATCCTTTTCTAGACATAATAAAGTGGCTGGATTTCTCTCCTTTTAGCATCTTTTGTTAACTATGCAGTTAGATAGAGTGAACAAAGGCAGAAATACAAAGAAAGAGAAAGAGAAAGAGAGAGAGAGAATGCCTGTCTCAATCGATGTCATTTTGTATGTGATTTAATAGCTACGTAAAGCTTTAGAATGTTGATTTTGTTGACTTGCATGACATCTGAAGGTAAGAAAGTCTGTCTCTTTTTCCGAATCATTTCTTTTTTTTTTATTGTTGTTAGTCCGCACTTATCATGTGTGTAATGTGTTTAAGCAAGAAGATATATTACATGAACAAGGAAGGAGAGGCAAGCCACTTGTGTAACTTGTTTATTTGTCAATTGATGTCATAACACCTTTCCCTTTATCTTCTCCAAATACATACAACTCTCCGATGTTGCAATATAAAAATGGAAATATATGTCTACATATACAGAAACACTGTGTATAGAGATAACAGACTATAAGTAAGAACCAGAATATGCCCTGGATCTATCCAGAAAGAGAGTGGCTTGATCATCGCACTTAATGAGTAGAAAGGGGTGACAAAAGAAACATTTTAAGCAGGAGATTGGCTGATTTCTTATGTTGTAGTAGATAACTCTCTTTCTCTCTCTTTGTTTTTTTTAATTTTTTTTTATTTTCTTTCCTCTCTTTTTTTTCCAAGTAAATTATTTAAAAAAAAAATAGACTAGAGAAAGAAATACAAGCATGAAGCAAGATTCCAATGACAAAAGATTAGATCAAGTTACTGAAGAATTTGATGAGAAAGTTAAGATTATTGCAGAAGGGGAAGACGATGAACAATTCAATGAAAAGCAAGATGGGTCTCAATCTGACTTAAAGTATGTCTACAAGAACAACAAGCGATTTGTTTATTTCTATACCTAACAAGTTGGATAGTATCAACAAGAACAAGACAGCAAAAGAAATGGACCATATCTTTAATCAATTTGATGGTAAGAAACGTTCAATATAAACAGATTCAAGGCATTAAGCGGACATTAAATAGAAGAAACAAAAGAAGAGAGTCAGGCAAGTCGACCACCTATTGCCAATGATACTCCTTCTAGACAACCTATGCCACCTAAAGATGAAGAAGTTCCATTTGATTTCAATCGATTCTTGGAACAGATGCGATATAGAAGTTCAATACCAGTCAACCGCTATTTCAAAAGCTTCATTCAATCCTTTGATCGTAGACCATGGACAGTGAATGAACAGATCAAGATCATACAGGATTTCTTGGATGTAAGTGACTTAGATTAGAACTGAGAGACAATCCCCTAATGCTGTGTTTAGTTTATCTATGTCAAAATGAGAGAATGTGATACTTGGAGAGAGGCATCAGAACAAGAGTTTGGGAATGCACAGGAAGGCATGGAAAAGTTGGTTATGAACAGACTATATCATGCTACCTTCTGTCCACTTACAACAGACGATAAAGAAAGAGATGAAATTCTTTATCAAAAGATCAGTATATTCCGATGGATTCATGAAAAGCACCTTGATATTCGAGAAACAGAGCATAATGAATCCTTCTTGTCTTTTGCAACATCAGGTGAGAATAAGAATGGGTTGGAAGATGTACTGTCGATACTGATCCTATCTTCTTTAATATAGAAATACTCAAGATCAATAATTATAAGGCACCTAGAGATAAACTGATTTGCATTTTGAACTGCTGCAAAGTCATTTTTGGTATGGACAATAGAGTATAGAAAGAGAGAAAGTGACTGAGCAGACGCTTCTCGCATAGGCCTTATTAAGCATGTAGAAGGAGATGCTGGTGCAGATCGATTCTTGCCTATCTTGATCTATGTGGTCATCAAAGCCAATCCTCCAAGACTCGTCTCTAATGTTCAATACATCTATCGCTTTAGAAACCCTGAGCAACTACAGGCTGAAGCTGGTTATTATCTCACTAACCTAGTAAGATCTTATCTATATGTTGCAGTATCTTAACTAAACGCATATCATATCAGATGGGGGCTATTTCATTTATAGAGACAATGGAAGCCAAATCACTATCTATCTCAAAAGAGGAATTTGACAGTAACATTGAACGAACCATGAACGAACTGAAACAAGAGAGACCCTCTATCGCACTAGATAAACAACAAGTGAGTTACGAAAACGCCCTTCACCCCACACGCTCAAAACTACCTCAACAACCCCTTCTTCTGGACCCTACAAAGGCAGCCGCCTTATTAGAGCGTGGCAGCCAATTTGCTCAAAAGACAATGCAAAGACCCTTGACGTTTGTCGGTAAGATCTTTCAAGGTCTAAGTGATACTTCATCTGCCAGTAGCAGTCGAGCTGAAAGTCCTGTGGAAGAAGATCATTATTATCAACCCCCTCTCCCACCCAGACCCACCCATCCTGATCAACTAGCGATGCAACAGAGACATCAGTTTGAATCCAATTTACAGACTTTAAATAGTATGTTTAGTAATGTAGATGAAGGCGTTTGTTACCTGGTGTTACATGCCAATGGTGGTGATCTTTCTCGATCCATTGATAAGTAAGGACCATGGTGTTTTATTATACACAAATTACTGACAATATGATAGCTTATTAGATATTTCTGCAGGTGGTATGAATACCAATCGACATAGTACATCTTTTCCTGTCACTGCTACTCCTGTATTACCCCATAGCCATACTCGCTAAAAGAAGATATCCTTTTTTATACAATAAAACTGTTTCCAGTAAGAGAAGCTCTTGGCTTTTGTTCAAAAAAAGAAACTCTGCTATTCATATCACGTGATATCATGTTACAAAAAAAAAGACTTGGATAGAGCTCCATTTGACATAATCATAAGCTGTGGCTAACACAGAAGCATTATCTACAGCATGTCATATCATAAGCAATAACACACAAAGACATATATACAATTACGTGGGTGCCTCATTTGCATCATTAATCATGACTGCAATAACAATCAGTCGCATTTAGCAAGTGTGGTTATCAAGGATTACAAAGATGTTGATTTTAGAGATATCAATTCTGGCGTATTGTATATGTTATAACCTGCAGTTATTTTGCCCTCTCAATATTCCAGTGCTTTGACAGCCAAACACAATATCTACAAGAGGCGGTATCTCATTGGCACTGTATAGTACCAAATAATCTCTTATTGGAGAAATTTGGGCTGCATACTGCGATAACATGCATAACGTTTGCGGATTATGCTGCATCTTCCTCAGAAATGTAAAGTTTGCATTCAATTGCCATATGTACAAAGGGCCTAAGCCTGACAATATTGATGAGCTTAAACTGAAGACCATAAAGTGTTGCATGACCAACGGGACTTGAAATACAAGAGCATTGCCGTTTATGCACCAGGATCGCTTGATTGCTTTCATCTATATGTTTTTATATTCGATAGCTTTTTTTTAAGAGAATTGCACCTTTCCTTTGTCTTTGTAGCCGCGATAGTAAGACTCTGTTTCTTTTTGTTTCATAACACTCTGCACAATTGGTGCCTTCTAAAACTTGTGTATTGAGTGTACAGGCTTTATCTGCCCTCTATTTATTTTATGTTGTTTAAACTCAACTAGAATGATTTCTTTCCATCTCCTTCTTTTTTTTTGAATACATAATGGATCTAGTAACTGACATCTACTTTGAAAAGGTAAACCGAGTTCGCGTCTAATCAATAAAAGGCTCATAATCTGGAGCTAGCAACAACAAGATAATCTGTGTGCACAACACGCTTTAAAGTAAGTTTTTAAAAAAAAAAAGGAGAAAGAAACAAACGTAAATGTATTTATGCTTATTTTCTTTAGTGTATTACTTCAAGGTAAAGAAAAAAGCAAGAGTTCTTTAGGCAACTTCCTTGATATATTAACGCAGTTATGAAGGCAGCTATTTTACAGCAGTGGATTTGGCAGAGATAGGCAGAGCATTGGATAAAGAAGAACAACTTGTGGGTGGTAATCGATTGGGTCAGGAAAGTCAAAATTATGATGACTCAGGTTATTTTTCGATTCAAGTAAGAGAGTAACAGACTGAAATCGTTTTCCTTGTATTAAAACATAAAAAAAAAAGGTGTTGCAAAAGGCTTTAGAGATTTGGAATTTAGAGTTAATACCTTGGCAATCTACTGAAATGCAACAAGCTAGACAACATCCCGAGTAAGTGACATACACAAGGGAGAGAAAGAACAGAGAACTGAATTCAACAAGAAAACAACAGGCCTTTATCTGTCATCGACAAAACCATTGGTTTACATTACGTAAATTCTCAGAAACGTATCGCTGGTACAATCTCGATTCAATGCAACAACAACCAACTCACTTGAGTGAAGTGTACCTCAATACTTTATTAGCTCAGATTCAAGCAGAGGGTTATTCAATATTTGCTGTCAAAGGACCATTGGCGTTATCAAAAGCAGATCGCAAAGCAAAGACATTACCAAAGCCCTCAAGTCAACAGGGACAGGCAACTCAATTCGTTTCTTTCTCTGGTAAAGGGCATTCCCTGGTTGGTAATCAACCTCTTCAAGAAGAAGATGAAGAAGATGAAGAGACAATGCTTTCAAGAGCCATTGAGGCCAGTCTTGAAGATAAAGCTAAAAACGATGTAGATGAAATCAGAAAACGAAGATTAGCTAGATTTGGATTATAAATAGTTTATTTAAAATAAGAGAGGAAACGGGGTTTCTTATACTGTGACAACAATGTTACCAAAGGATATTGCTAAACTTTCTTGAGTGAAGCAATGGTTATGCTTTAGAAACTGTTTTGATACTAATTTTCTTGCCTTTTTTTTTAAGAAAAGAAAATATTGTTAAGAAACATTCAGCATATAAGTGAGCTTCCTTGCTTTTTTCCTGCATGACAAACAGGAAGTCTCTTTCTTAGTGATTATTTGAATGAATGAATGTTGCACAAATGATTCAAAAATAGGCCTTTATATCATGGCAAGCAATGCAAAATTAATAAATACGTTTATTTCTCTCTCTCTTTCTTTCTCTCTTCTTCCATTGTAACTTAAGTTATACGAAGATTCGTTCAAGGTGGTATCCCACCTAATTTTGCATAACATGTATCACATACACGTTGATGCTGTGAAGAAAGTACATCAGGCGATTCCATGGGACCATTGGGATCTTGCAAGATCTGTGCAGGGCTCAAGTAAGCGCGGGAGGCTGAGCAACGATCACAATGAATAAGACCACAACAACGACAGTGATGACGTCTGAGCAAGAAGCCAAATCGTCTTCGACACCCTCGGCATTCCTTGACATCCAGATCGTTTTCCCAAACATAACGTTTAGGATTGGTTTGAATAAGTTCTTCCATTGGCTTAGGTTGATCCATGCCGTGACCAACCAAGTCCACATTGTTGAAGCTGCTGTTTTCTTCAAACTGGTGGGATGGCCACTCGGCATTCATCATGTCATGCGACCAAGGATTAGCATCCAGATCAGTTGCATTCTCTTCTTCTTCTTGACGTAACTGAGAAGGTTGACTATTTCTTTGTTCTTGTTGCTCTTGGTCCTGTGGTTGTGATGGTTGCTCCCGTTGCTGCTGATCAGTCCATCCCAATTCTCGGGCAAGCTCTGGATTGTGTTGAACAGACAGAGGCGCAATAGGTGTCGAAAGTGTATGTGCAAGTTGTGCAATTTGTGAATTAAGTATATCGATATGAGAAGAGTAGGTTGTGATTAATGTATTTGCTTGATGAATTCTGTATTGATTGCCATCACCTATACTGTTGTGTAAGTATTACTAAGTTTTCTTTTTTTGTAACCACATCTTACTCTTAATGCCTGCACGAAGTAATTGGACTGCTTCTTCTAATGCACGTAGTTCAATAGTTAGCTGTTGGATAGATTGATCCTGATTGGGGTTTAGCATAGGCTCTGATTTTGCTTTTTGAACTATTTCCTCTGCTTCATTCAGATAATCTTCATCGTGATTTAATACTTGAGCACCGATATGGCTTCCCTTGGCCAAGTCCATTCTACGTTTCATGACACGCACCCATATGCGTCTTCTCACCCAGCCACCATAACCACTAGCAGGTGTCACTGGAGTCCATTTATCATCAGGATCATCAAATGATCGTGCATATTGCCATCCCGAAGTAGGATCAACACGTGGATCGCTATAGTCGATCTGCCAGTCGGTCAACCAAAACCAATCGCTGCCGTTCTGCGAGCTATTTTGTGGTAACTGGACTTCTTCTTTGGCACAAGTTTTGTTAGAAGGACAAAGAGACCAAGGGCCTCGATTATCGTATTTTGTAAGAGAACCGGTACTGAACTGAGGTTTGGAGAGACCTAGAAGGGAATAAGATCGTTCATTTTCATGCACGGTGACCAAGACAGTAACATGATAATCAAGCAAATTGTATTGAGGATGAGAAGCTAAAGATCCTTGATTTTCCATGGTATGTTGCATTTGCCACCATGCTTTTCCTGCTTTATAGAGCAATTTACAGATATGGGATTGGCCAGCAGCAGCACCAACATCATAAGCAGCTTCACCAAAGGAATTTCGAGTTAAAGGATTAGCATGCGTATCATCTAATAAGTATTCAACAATAGAGATGTATCCCTTTGAGGCAGCATTGACTACAGAAAAAATTAGGTGATAAGCACATGGTATTTGTCTTTAGTAAACAACTTACTAAGTGGAGTATGACCCATTTTGCTCTTGACATCAACACGAGCACCATTCTCAATTAGTAAACGGGCTATTGGTAAATAGCCTCGAGCACACGCATTGTGTAATGCTGTCCAACCATCTTTATCTTTCAAATGTACATTAGCATTTCTTGTTATCAGATATTTGACAATATGAAAATGACCATTATAAGAAGCTTTTAATAAAGCAGTCTATAGTTCTTGAATCAGTAAAATCTTCTTGTGTATACTTGGTAAATCAGAGCTTACTTCGCCTTCTTTATCTTTAGCATCCACTACAGCAGAATAATCATCCACCAAATATCGTACAATGTCAAAGTGACCTCGAGAAGCAGCAAAATGCAAAGGTGTTAAACCCGTAGTTGGGTGAGGCTCATTGACTGCTTTATGTGGTGATGGCAAAAAAGGTAAAATACTTTTCAACAGACCAAAGTCACCAGACGTTGCGATCGTGTGAAGCGAATTATTAGCCGACACCGTCTTTTGTATAATTGTATGCGGTATAACTACTGGTAACTTGATAAAATTGTTATGTGCATTGCCATAGTATTTATGTGGTTGGCCTGGTATAGGAGGTGTACAAAATTCGAGCATAACTTATGATACGAATGAAACAAAGAAGAAAAAAGGAACAAAAACAAACAAAAGTGAACGCAGCGTCAAGTAGCGGGATTCTAAATCAGAAAAATATAAGCTTCGGGAAAGCAATTTTAATTCTATTTTCGGCCAAGTCTTTATCTGACTGTATACATTTCGTTTATAGAAATATAAAAGACTTGCCAAGGAAAAATTTATTGAGGAAGGGCAGTAAACGACAACAAATTCGTCTTTTGGGTTTTGAGGAGTCTTAGAAATCCAAAAAAGAAACTGTCAAAAAGAATTACTGAACAAAATTTAATTAAAAGCAATATGCATCTGTTTTATCTCAATTTGCTTGCAACATACGAAGCTGCTTTTGAAGCTTGATCTTCAGATACCAAATTAATGCGCTTCAACAAACGCTTGTCCAAAAACCAAAACAGAGAAAAGAAGGGCCTAAATAAGACATGTCTAAGTAGTTAGCAGACAGAAAATTCAAGAATAAGTCTGCATACATTACTTAAACAAACTCAACTAAGATTGTGATTAAACTCTTTCTTTACTAATTTAGGGAGAGAAATACTTACTGCTCTTCAAGTTTGAAAGAAGAATAAGGGAGGTTCTTTTTTTAGCAGCAGTGCTACAACGAAGCAACGATATTGAGCTGCATCTTCTTTTTTTTTAGTTTATTTACTTTTCGATTCATATGAGCAAAATATTTCATAACGTGCCAATGATACCAGGTATATGAATAATAGAAAAAAACGTATTATGTAATAGTATCCAGTAGCGCAACTGTCACTATGATGGTAGTACGTCCCACATGTACATAGATAGTCGAGAACTTTAAGGCTTATATATGCTAAAGCGAGATTTTAAAACACACTCCTGGAAAACTTTAGGAGCAAATATAATTGCAAACAACTATTTCGTTGGTTAATGAGCAGTAGTATCATCTTCTATACCTTCTATATACTATAAAAGAGTCGTTGAAAGATTAAAGCAGACTATCAAAAATAGACCGTTGTGATATGTTCTTCGAGGCAAAGGACAATATTCTGGCTAGATCGCTCTGGAGATCCTTGATGAACACAGTTGCAGCTTCTAATATGCTCTTGTCGCTTTAATGAAATCCTTTATTTTTGATAATTTTATGGCTTGTTTTCGTAGATACAAAAAAGGCATTGACATCATATAAGCAGCTAGGAGTATATCGTCTCAGTATTGGCTTGAAAGTGTTCAATAGGTTCAGAAAATACCAAAAACAGAACTAGATACCTAACAATCGACTGGCAATTTTGTTTAACATGTGAGAGTTTTCTATTTACAAAGTGCTATTTCAGTCAATTACGCTTTCATATATTAGCATTATTTGAACAAGTTCAGTACTATTATTTGATACAAGGCATTAAAAATCATAGAAACTGAAGACTGTCTTTTATTCTGAACGGAAGTTCGCGATTGAAACTCGAAGAGGTCGCAAATATGTTTCTAGGGGAAAGCATGATTTTGCTCTTCTATGAACTTGTGCTTATACTTATGGCTTCAAATAAGCAGTGGAGTCGGCTTTGAAACACAGATTTGGCTGGAGCTTTTTTTTTTTGACTCCTCAGACATGTCAGGTCCGTCTTTGCTTCAACCAATCAATTTTGCATGTCGGTTATTTATTTTCGTAAGCACCGAATTCCAAAAGCTTGACTTTCCCTAAGATGGTTGTAAAAATAACAAACTGACTGCTTCTGAACTCTCTTTCTTTAAGTCGAGACCGGAATCAATAAATTATCATAAATTATTCTTTTATTTCTCTCTTTCTTTTTCTCTCTTTCTTTATTTGTTTTCTTTTTTCTTTCTTTGCACATCTTTTTTTTTGTCTATTACGTTCCTTTAGTCCACCCCTTATATACTTTTCAAAGAAAAGAGAAACATGACTGAACCAAAAGAAATATTTACAGTATCTCAAGATACTTTTGGATTACAAAAGAAATACGAAAGCATGTCTATTGAAGAAATGTCGCAATATTTAGCAGAGAGCAACAAGCAAATGTCTAAAATGCTAAATGCGACTGTAACAAACACATCTTCTTATTCTGAACTAACTACATCAGCTGAAAATGAAGCCAATGAGCAACAAAGTGACCCACACAAGAAATGGACTGCATTGTTTGTACGTTCTGCATCCAACGGTGACGTAGAAAAAATGAAAGAAATGTTAGCAGATGAATCAATTCGCCCTCTTGTTGATATCAATGCTCCAGATAATGATGGGACCCCACCCTTGATCTACGCTGCATGCTTCGGCAAAGTGGAAGTGGCTCGGGTGTTGATAGAAGCGGGTGCCAACATAAATGCTCAAGATAGCTGTAAGTCATTGTAGGATGTAGCACAAACTAAATAAATCTCAACTGATTTCCTTTTCATAGTTGGCTGGTCCGCATTGATGTGGGCAACAAACAACAGTCATGAATCACTTGTTAAGATCCTGTTAGATAATGGCGCTTCAGCTCAGACACGCTCCGCAAAAGGTCGTACTGTCTTTGACTTTGTGAATACAGAAAACCAGAAAATGGTCGATATTCTTGCTACCAACCCTCGTGACAGTGTCTCATCTACCTCCAGTATCCTCTACAAGACCAGCAGTAGTATCTCAAGTTTTTCAAGTGCAGGTGATCACGACTTCTATTACCATTCTACTCCGGATGGATATGATCAATTCATGTCTGAGGAAGCAGAGTTGCGTAAAAAATTGTTCGAGTCCACTATGGCATTAACCCTCAATACAATAGACAGTAATGAAACGCAAACAGACGAAGATGACGATCATGCACAAGATGGAAGTGTCAGAGATCAAGAAGACGAAGACACTGAATCTCTATTTGAAGAGAATGTGTTTCATTGGGATAGATGCTCTCCTGATCAAATGTTTGTGTTTAATTCAGACAATTTAGATCATATACTTGATACCGCTATCACCCAGATTCAGCTTCCGTTAACAGACCAACATGATATCCATGTCCCTTCCAATATCATTTTCCTCTGCGCCAGATTCGCTCACTATTTCTCCACGCCAGATCTACTTGAACAAGTTTTAGAAGGCGCATTGAGTCGGATTAGCAGTATAGTGAAGGTAATACAAAGCCCTTATTGTACTTTATGTTTATTTGCTTGTATCACATTAACACAATGCACACGTTAGACAAATGCACGCAATATTCATATATTAGCATTCTGGATTTCAAATCTTAATAGACTCTTATTTTGTCTAAAGAAGGATACAGGGCTTATTGCTGCCACAGCTGAGCAACAGCTCAATCTATCTGAATCTATCTCAGAAGTCTACAATCTAATGATCCAAGACACCGAAAAACGCCTCGGCAAACTTCTTCCCGCTCTCTTGGATCATGAAGAAATTCCAGGCATCAATCAAGTTGATTTTGCTGACGACTGGCATCGCTTCTTCAGGAAGAATGCGCGCCAATCTGTGATGATTTCTTTGGATAGCACTGTAGCACCATCAACTTCAGCAATCTCACCTCAATCAATTACTGGATTATTATCATCAATTTTGTTTGTCTTTCATTCATATGATGTTCATCCAATTATTGTTGTTCAATCACTTGCTCAATTTTTTCATTATCTATCTTGTGAAATCTTCAACCGCATTCTGACCAACAAGAAACTTCTCTGTCGATCCAAAGCAATGCAAGTACGCATGAACTTTTCCCATTTAGAAGATTGGGTCTCAATCAACCGTCTTCCCAACAGCCTCTTGGCTTATCTCAACCCCACTATCCAACTGTTACAATTACTGCAATGCGTTACACACTTGAGAGAGCTCATGGATTTCATCAATACCACCAGAGAATTTGACACCTTGAATGCAATTCAAATCAAACGATGTGTTCTTTCTTATCGATATGAAGTGGACGAAGATCGCATACCAGAAGAGATTGAAAAGTATGCTATGCAATGCGCTGAAGATACCGTTCGACATAAATTAAAGAAAGCACGACAATCCATTATCATGACCCCATCTCGCTCTGACTCGATTCCAACTGCAGCAAAGCGCCAAAGCATGTCACAGTTTTTAGGTCTCTCTCGAAACGCCTCTTCTACATCTGTTCTTGAGCAGCCTTTAGAAGAACAGAAGCATTCTCTTGATGACACTATCTATGAGGAAGATGAAGATGACAGTAATAGCGACATCAACGAAACCAGAGACTCAAAATTCTTATTACCTTTCTCTATCCCCACAAGTGCACACATGAATAATTCTCTTCATGAAGAGAATCATATCATACCAATTATACCGGAAGAATGGATGGAGAAACTCGACAAGCAATAGTTTACTTCAAACCTTATTTTTTCCTCTCTTTCTCTCTTCAATACAAATTCTTCGCCCTATGTATATCAAAAAACCCTAGAAGAAAAAAAAAGACTTGTACATATTTTGAATATGCACATACATACACACCTCTCTATATATCTACTTGTAAATCATATCCTTCTATTCATTCCATTATTTTGTTACAAGCATTTCTTTTTATCTCAACCATCAATAAACATCATCTTTTTCGGCAGAACACGATTGTTCTTTGATTAAAACCAACCAACTTGCATATGCCAGAATATTGTTTAGTACTTGTGATTATGCATGTCTTTAACAATATCTTTTATTTTATCATGAAAGAAATTTGACACCTGCTTATTGCACTTCTTATCACATTCGAGCTTCAAAAGCATACTAAAGCTGTTGGAATGATATTCATAACCATCATCTTTACTGGAAAATAGATTTAAGGGGGAAGGTAAAAAGAGAGAGAAGGCAAGGGATCTACTGCATTAAAGCTAGTTTAATTTTGCACATCCAAGCATATTTTATACCAAGGGATACCATTTTCTTCTAATCTGCAGAAATAAGGTCGTTGTTTACAAATAAGCTATACTTTTTTTCAACAAACAAATACAATATTTTAATGACATATACACCGCATACAAGAGGTTTTGTTTTTACAGGGAGAATTAAAAGAGCATTGTACACTAGTCAATGCGAACTAGTTTGCATTAATCCTTGCTATTTTTCTTAGTGTCAAGACAAAAGCCTGCCAGCTAAATTAAGTGCATAGTAATCTTGAAGAGAGGGTGCAACATGGAAAAGGAGTCTTTTAAGTTTCTGGTTCCGTAAAAGAACAGATTTGCACATTCAGCATATGTTAATTGACAAAAAAAAAGTTGGCACTTTGACACCAACATACTGGTTCAATTTACAAAATGAGCTATTATTATAATAGTTGTTGTATTGATTTTAGATAGACGTATAGCTCGTGAGCCAGAACAATGATGTACAATGAACAAAAAGAAAAGCAAGACGACATTTACAAATATTTTCAAGACTTCGTTCTACATATTGTATATGTAGCAAACTATCGTAGTCAATATCTATGAGATGACAGGCTGTTTATCCCTGTAATATTGTTTTAATGGGATGAAGTGGTTGCGGGTGATACTCAATACTGACTACACACAAGCTGAGTAGGTATTCTCTACTTAGAGTTGACCGCATTGCCCCTTCATGCAAAAGTTGAATTTGTTCAAAAGATTAGCACTCTCTTTATTACATTCATTTGTATTGGCATCTTGAATTTAGCATCTTCAATAAAGAATCAAAGCAATTTTTTTTTTACATTTGAACTTGCTATTTATACATCTATTTTGAACATGAAAGTAACTTTATGTTCCTTTTTTAGGGAGTAGCAACGAGTTACACAGAGTCAATAATGGGTTGAGGGAACTGATCGGGTGCCATTTAGGCTCTCTTATTTTTTTGTTGGTCTTCCAGTTTCAATTGACTATCAGCAAGCGACAAGAAATTTCTTTTTGCATGGTACAACTACAAACAGCTTCAATGGATGAACAGCTATCTAAAGAAGGACTAATTGCGAATCTGTATGTGCTATAAATGAGCTGTCAGCAGAATAAGCAGTGACTGTTAACGTATATTTTTGAAGTAAAATTTAATTTTCAAATTGTGTGCTTGTTTGTTTATCTATACTTATTATGCCCGAAAAAACACAAGAGATTGATGCCTATAGCTTACTTGTTGACGAAGAGACAGGCGACTTAAAGCCTAAAGTAGACAAGGTGTGGCATTGACATGATACTGAATAAGATTGAGACACTTAGCCATGCCCTATAGATTCTTAAAGATATCTTCAATAATTTCGATAAGGCAAGTTCATTCTTACAGCCTCCGAATAGGATTCAATCTAAAAGATGGATAGGATAAGGACGGCAAGTGGAACAATAAGGAGATTCAGGACTTTGCTACAGCCACAAATGGCCGACCTGTAAATGCGTTACTAAACAGTACTTCAGGAATTGAATTACTTACTTTCTTATGTATTAGTTTGAGGAATCTGTAATAGAGGAAATCATTGATTCATTTGAGGTAGATAAAGAAAACAATTTGTTGTTTTCTGGTTTCTACCAAATGTACTATATGCAAACAATCAGTGAACCTGAAGAAACCTTGAAAGATTTCAAAAAACGTAGGTATACATTCTCTTTGTTGTCTTCAAGTGTTAATATAGTGCTCTATTAGATGGCTATGACAATAATCTAGAGTTAGTCTCTAGCCGTACTGAAGAAAAATAAAAGTCAAAATTAAAAGTCTAAGACGGACTTTAGTAGATTATGCAATATTGACCAATAAGCGAATTACGTTTCTTTTTTCTTTTTCTTTTTGTTATATTTTGTTGTTCTTATGGATTCAGTAAAGAGACAAGAACACTCGATGACAATACCAGACTCCAAAAGACAACGCACCTTATCTACCGCTAGTGACGAAGGTAACATAGCATCCATGTAATCCAGATAGAAATAAACGCGTTATTCTGTTGATAGAAATGACAACACCTGTATCTCAAACAGATAGATCTGATGTAGACATGACCGAGTTGGAGCAAGAAGATGTTGAAAAAGGCATTATTGGATCACTCAACTCTCCTAAAGTAAGTTGGCTTTCATGGATTGCTTTGTGATGACTAAAATTGACTATAGATATTGGAAGCACTAGAAAAGTGTAAAATTTTGGTCATCGGTGCTGGTGGTTTAGGATGTGAAATACTGAAGAATCTAGCTCTAACTGGTTTTAAGCATCTTCATGTAATTGATATGGACACAATCGACCTTAGTAATCTCAACCGTCAATTCTTATTCAGGTGGGTCGCAACTGGATGTGTATGGATCGTCAAGTCTCTAAATCTGTTTGTTGTCATCTGACATAGAAAAAAGGATATTGGTCAATCAAAAGCTATTGTTGCTGCTAAATTTGTGATGAGTCGAGTACCTGGTGTAGAAGTTGTGCCGTAAGTACATATAGATGCATATATGCACAGTTGTCTAAAAGCAGATACCGAATACATATGAAAGTTACTTTGGCAAGATCCAAGACAAAGACGAAGACTATTATCGCCAATTTCAGATTGTTATTTGTGGTCTCGATTCAGTCGAAGCCAGAAGATGGATCAATGCTAAGTTAGTAGATATGGTAGACGAAGACGATATGGAAAGCTGGAAGCCATTGATTGATGGAGGTACCGAAGGATTCAAGGGCCAAGCCCGTGTTATTTTGCCTACTATGAGTTCATGCTATGAATGCTCGCTTGATATGTTTAACAAGCCTACTACTTTCCCAATATGTACTATTGCCAATACACCCCGACTCCCTGAACATTGTATTGAATGGGCTTCTGTGCTTGAATGGCCTCGTGTCTGGGGTGATAAGAAATATGATACAGACAATCCTGAGCACATCAATTGGTTGTATCAACAGGCTGAGGCGCGCGCACAGAAATTCAACATTACAGGCGTCACTTATTCTTTGACTCAAGGTGTAGTTAAGAACATCATTCCAGCTATTGCTTCTACCAATGCAGTCATAGCAGGTAGTATCTAACAATAACATTATAAAACAACACTCACACTGATGGCTAGCTTCTTGTTGTAACGAGGCGTTTAAACTGGCTACAGGGTGCGCTCCACATTTGAACAACTATATGATGTATACAGGTGATGCTGGTATTTATACCTATACATTTGAACATCAAAAGAAGCCAGAATGTCCTGTATGTGGTTCTGAAATAAGTACAGCTGAACTAAAGCCAAACATGACAGTGGAAGAATTGATTGAATGGTTGGGTGAAAAACCAGATGCGTAAAGTAGCCAGTGCAATTGGCATTTATATATCCAACTTATTGTTTTTATTTATAGTCAGTTGAAGAAGCCTAGTTTACGTACAGCAACTGCATCATTGTATATGCAAGCACCTAAAGCCTTGGAACAAGCAACACGTCCAAACTTGACTAAATCTGTTAGCGAGCTAGTACAAGAAGGCGAGTATATCACTGTCACTGACGCATCTTTGCCTGTCAGTCTGCAATTAAGAGTTAAATGGATAAAATAAACAAATAAAAGGGGAATTCATGCAAGTCTAAACAAAGTACAAGTAGTCACGATAAGCCACTCAAGTGTTTTATACTTGATGTATGCCTTTATCTTTTTTTCTTTTGTGTGCGATATTTTTTTTCACTCAATCATAATGCCTGGATTTGTCTTGGAAGAACCATTTCCTTTAGCTCGCTTCCACAATACAATAGGTGAAAAAGACAGCAAGCATTTCGTTGTTGGACTGAACGCTCTGGATAACGATGCTTCAGAAGATGTCGATTCTGTAGCCATTACTGTCCAGGGTGAAGGCTTTAAGATTTACAACGTAAGCAACCTTTTCTATACTTGTTTTCTTTGATTTCTTTCCAACCGTTACCTTTCTAGACTGCCGACCAAAAATGTACCAAGTCATGGACAACACCACCTGGCATTGCCTTTGTAGGCCCTGCTACACATATTGTGGGTGGCAGAGATACAGATGCTGTTGACTACACTTATGCTATTGTTGCATCGGGTCCTGATGTCACCAAGTCTGAAGAACGCAAATCCATTTGGGTCTGGAAGAATACCAACAACGGCGATAATGAAGAGTTAGACAAGACAGCCAAGACCGTAAATGATCAACTTGATTTTATACAAAAGAAAGAGAAAGCTAACTTTGTGCTCACATTTAGTATGATGAACCTATTCATGCCATTCGCGTGTCACCTTCTTTACCTGCTCATGTCATTCTTATCAGCGAAAATGGATCCATTGAATTAGCCACAAAAGATTTAGATCGATCTATTGCAAAGCAAAAGCCAACCAACAAAAGCGATATTGTTTGGTCCAATGTATTTGTGACTTCAAATGCTCATTGCTGCATTCCTTCATCCATGGTACCCGCCATGTCGACTATTGTTGTCACCATCAGTCACGCTGTCCAATCTGATCTCTACAGCCTCAAGATCAACTATGTCAACGTAGAGCGTAGAAGCATCGACCTCTTGACGGCCATCGATATCAAGTTAAACGAAAAGCCTACTTCATTCACCTTAGATCCTTCAGATGGTCGCTTGACTATCTTGGGGTCTGCTGGCACCTGGACTGTCTATCGTATGCAACTCAGACACAGTTCGTCCAAAAAGATTTCGGGTAGCCTGACTGAACATGTTTCAATTCAACTTCATGGTTACCGTTTCCAAGATGATGTGCTGGGAAACATTGCTTCGGTCAAACCACTTTCGGATAGTTATGTAGCCATGATTGCACCTCGCACAATTAAAAAGAACGAAATAGAGCATGTTGTGAGTGTTTGGGATGTCAAATATGGTACCTTACAGGCTGAACAAATCATCAAGTTGAGCGAAAAGAACACATTCAGCAAATCAGCGTGTACCTATGATATTGCAGTCTTACCTAACTCACACCTTGCAGTGACTGTATCTTCTGTGGCTCTCAAGACATCTTCCAAAAACATCAAATCAGCCAAGAAAATGGTTGACACAAGTTCAGTCATCATGCTTTGCCCATATTATAGCGAACCTGTCTCTTTGATGGCTGCTATGGGCAAGATGAAAAACACGATTATTGCTATGGGAATAAGCACTGATCTCAGTTCTGAAGAAAATATTGGTTATGCTCGTAGCGGCAAGGAAACTGTCAGCCGCGACTTTGGATTTAACCCTGATGAAGATGCTGACCAAGTTTACGACAAATGGGTTTCTCGCTTAGAAAAGTATCAAAAGAATGAATCAGCCACTCTAGCTAAATTGATGTCAGATATTTCAGCAGATGAATTCAGCACTGTTTTCTTTGAATATGCTCACATCACACTTGCTAAAGATCAACAACACATGACAGAGGCCAACTTGGATTCTATTGCTGCTCAAACAGAACAGTATCGACATGCACTTATGCATCAATTCAATAGTGTCACAAAGAAAAAACCAGTAGAGCTATCTCAATTCTTTATTTCACATGTCATCAACAAATGTTTTGATAAGCAAGATTTCTGGCCTGTGGATGTTATTTTATACTTGATGTCAAGATCCTTACTCAGAAGCAACTATGCTGAGAAGGGCATTGTTCGCTCTTTGTTGGAAAGAAAAGAATGGGCTTTGCTGCCTATTGTGCTTGAAAGGGTACAAGATATACCTGAGAACGATTTAGTGACATTGATCAAAGCTTTAGTAAGTCTCTATCAATCAGAAGAATGGAAGAAGGAGCGATTCAGCAACTATTTGAAGATGGTCGTCAGTGCACCTAGAAATGATATCTTTTTACAACAATCGCTTAGACGCATCCATGCCTCTGAATTACGCATCGTTCTAGAAACCGTTCAAGACTGGCTAAGAGACAAGTCATCTGCCTTAAATAACCGTAGCAATGTAAGCTTAACTGAATGTTTGATTTTGTCTGTATGATAATAACTCTTGTTTTGACAGATTGTTGATTTCGCCAACAGCCTGTTGGATATTCATTTCCCAACCATCATTTTAGAACCAGCATTACAACAAATTGCTCAAAGCTTACGTGAATTAGTTGCTAGTGAAATTGAAGTGATTGATGATCTTGAACAGCTCCGAAATATTTTGGGTGCTTATGATCGTAAGAACAAGCATACAAATGCTAAGCGCATTGAGAGACAGGCTTCTGCCAAGAACAATGCCGATGCACCTATGGATGAATTGACTAGATTCCGTAAGAAGAATAAGGGCAAATTTGGTGGTGAACAAGGTATACCAGTCTATAGAGTGGAAGTATTTAGATTTTAGATGTACAATAAAACTCGCTTTCTTTTTTTTTCTAATATGTACATTTAAACAATTGGATTATGCTTCTATAATCTCCAACGAGTTGACACTCGTTGTGTCTTTTGAGTATTTAGCTTTTGTTGGTCTTATTGCAAGCTGTATTGTTAAATAAAATAGGATTTAGTAAAGAAAAAAGAGAAGAAAGGTATATACATGTATAGCAACAATAAAGATGCAACTGGTTGTCACCTAGAAGGTAATGTAAGGAATCAGGCGTAGGTTGCAACATAGAAAATAAGGATGGTGTCAATGTTTGCTGAACTTGTCAGTTGTCCTTTTGAACCTTCAGATGTTAACTATTTTGTGTCTTCAGCAATTTCATTCGGAATGAAGATGATTTCAAACTGCAACGCAACGCATTGCATCTGGACTAATTATCTGTTGTCTGTAAGAAAGCGAAAAAAAAGAACTCTTGGAGTTTGACTTGTAAACCCAACACTCGCAGACAAGTTGTGACTGAAAAGAGAGCTCTTCAAAAACCTTAGTTCCAAGATGAAATAAAGGTAGATTCCTAACTCCAATGAGCTCTCCAAAAAATCACTCTAGCTTTCCTACAGTAAACAGAGTCGAAGCTGGTTGCGTTTTTGTATCTACGATTATGTACTTGCTTCTTTTCTGACTTTCAGAAGTGTGTAAAGAAGTGAAAACCTTCAGGTCACGTGACTTTGAGTTGGCTATTATATACTAACTTCAAATTTTGGATCTCAGACGAGAGTACACAATTTACGTGTTGTTCGCACTATTGCCTGCATGTAGTATGTCTGTGCTTTCGAAACGGCAGCCTTAGGCTTGTTGTAGGTTGAACATTAGGGTCGTACCTTTGTTAACCGCTTAAAATGATGATTAAGTATAGTTATCCCTGGCTGAAGGGCGTGGGCCTCTTCGGACGCTCGGCGCCACTGTTGTCAACTATAAAATAATATCTGAACCTACTTTTTCTTTGAAAGGCTTTGGTTTGTGAAGAAAAATTCTTGCTTATCTGTGCAGTCGTCCTACTTGTCAACCTGATTATCCCTTTTTTCTTTTTTATTCTCGTTTGTTCTTTAATTGTTGTACCAAGTAGCCTCTTACGATCTAACGTGACGGTTCGCGTCTACCCTGAGACTATTAGGCTGATGTGGCTTCTATTTACTGTATTTGTTAGGTAAAAGTGCAACAACAGAACCGACTTCAAATAAGATTTGTCAATTCACTGAAAAGAAAGGTTGAACAGTTATGTAATTTGTGATTTAGAGAAGTAACTGAATTTATTTATGGTACTGTTTTACGCTTCTTTGTATTTACAGCAGTAAAACAGGTGATTTGGTATTCGCACTCTCTTCTATCTGCCTTTATGAATGATTTTGTCATCTTCTTTTCAACAGTCAGCAAATGTTTCTGTCAAAGCAAAATTCAACAAACAATACAGAATGTTTGAATGTATAGCTTACCTTCCATTCTAACAAAGCAATGAATGTTTTGAAATAACCATCATCAAGTTTTTTGAGCTTTGTTGGTATAACAATAGCTGCTTTTGGTTCATTTACAAAGACTCCATCAAGTTTTTGCAAACTTGAGAATCTACCACTTCGTCCTATAGCATAATGATAAGAATATTGTTATGATAAACTATTTTTGGATCTATAATACTTACCTTCCCTATTAAAAAAGACAAGTGCATCGTCCACAAACAACTTCCACATGCCAACCTTGATTGTTTGGTTCAAGCGCAGATTCTTGCTTACTTGGTGTTGAACCAAGTTCTTTTTGTTGTTGGATTTAAATTCGCAAAAAGCGGGCTCAACATCATCATCATTGCATACAATCAAGTCGATTTTTCTGCCAGCATGAGAAGAAGAAATAACAGAAGAAATAATTACAGTGGATTTCGATAGGTAATTGCTGCTGTTGCCGTCAGAAAAGATGAAGTATTATTGAGCCCCCCTATTGAAAAAGTAGGTGTCACAAGTGCTTTTTCCAATTGCAGGCAGATTGATTCGAGATAACAGTTTAAGTTAGCCAGAAATCAATATACTTATGTCTTGGTTGTTAGACAATTATCGCTGAAGACAATAGTCAACATCTCATTGACTCGAGCTACTTTTTCTGCTTCTGACTCTTTTCTTCTTTTTGACCAAGCTTCAAAGTTATGCTGTCTATAAATTATATTGGTTTAGAAAGATAAGTCATATGAATGACAATAAAGATTGTAGTGAAACTCACAAATAGCTGAAGGACTGAAGCATCTGATACTCAGATGAGAATCTCCTTCGCTCCTTGATCAACGTTAACTGTTGAGTCAAAATGACTTCCAAGCCTTCATCAACCCCCTTTCGACAAGCCTATCAGGACGTGTCAGTATAAGGGACCTATATACAGCGCATACCAAGAACATGCCTTTACTGTTTCCTTTGAAATAGCTTCAAGGTTCTTCTTCTCCTCTTCAATCAACTTGATATCAGACTTGATATCGTCTACAACTTTCCAAAAGCATCCCAACATTATGTATTTTTGGTAAATACTAAGGTTGTCGTTTGACTTGTCCACAATGTATGAGAGGGAAAGCCTTTGAGAAGTTAGTTGTTGAATAGACTTTAATACACTGGCTGCAAAGACACTTACTTCAGTACATTTCTTTCATTTGGGGTTAATGCCTGGTAGTTTTTGAGTAGTTGAATACTCATTTTATCCATTAAAGCCTTCGGATTGGTTGTGTCTAAGCGTTGAGCGCCCTCAATGATTTCTTTGTTTTGTGCAAGAAAGTCTTCTACATCATGGCATTCACTCCATAAGAAAAAATCAGTTAAAACAAATGCTTAGAGAACAAAAATCGTTCCGCATTTACCAGAAGATAGAACCGCTGAAGTAGAGCATTCTTGACAGCTTCTGTGATTGTCTGTTGAAAGTCAGCTTTTATGCAACAATATAGAATTATCCAAAATACCTTGTTATAAAGAAATGCTCTGTTTAAAAGCTCTACATCAGCATCCAAACTGATATTTGAATCGTTTGGGTGAAGGTCCAAGTAATTGCTTTTAAATGTTTCTCTTAAATGCTTTCGCATCTACTTCATTGAATCAAACATGTGGTCTTCAAAAGACTTTAGATTATTCTCAACAAATGAAGCGAGCGTGCTTGATTCATTGTTGCGTATAAAAGCACGTACATCTATAATGGAAAAGCATAAGTGATCATTTGGAAGGCTAAAAATTATCAATTACCAGCGTCCAGATATGATATTCTTTCTAGCAACTAGGTCCACTTCGCCAATATTGTGACGTTTAGTGAAGGAAGGTGTTCTCCTTTTTGCTATGCCATGAGTAGACAGCTGATAGGCTTTCCTAATACGACCCATATAGTTAACATGTTGTCTATTAATGGAACGAAGGTGTTCAGTTTGTCCACAGCTTGAACAAATAAGATCACCTGTATTAGGAATATCAATACTGATGGTCTCAGTTTGTTCATCGACATCCATAGAGTTGTATTGAGGCTCTATTGAATATATAGTGCTAGACTGCGTATATATACTGACGCAAAAAAGTATACGGTTGGCAACATTGTTAGGACGGTCGCGATGAGTGGCACAACGATGATCTATGTTACCACAGCTAGTGCAAGTGGCAGCATGGTGGTTATTGGAAAGGCCTTCTTGACTACAGCTGCCACAGGTTCTAATTGCGAGCATTTTAGTCACAAGCTAGTATTATTCTGCCAATTTTGATTATCATTCAAATAGATTTGTAGTATATGATAACAGCTTAGTCTTCTACAACCCATAGTAGTTTTGATACCAGTGTGCACAGGCTCCTATTTGACCCAGCGAAATGTATGTCTCAAGTAACCGGGTTTGTTGCAAGAATTGTATTAGATGCTTCGCATTTTTATAGAAGGTTTGTTTGTATAGCATAAGTTTGAGTAAAAAAGAAGTAATTTACGAAAAGTGAATAAAAGGAGAGTAGGTGTGTATTGTATTTAGATTTACAATATAAAATGGTTCATTGTTACGACTGCTTTTCAGCATGATCTCAATATATTAGAATATATATTGTATGGGAAATAGAGAGGGTTGAGTTAGTGGTATCAAAACCATGCATCACTAGAATTTTCGGATTATCTATCTCAGGCAAAACCTACCTCAATGATCAAGGTAGGACATCTTAAATTTTATATGAACATCTCTTTTTTTATTTTCTATCAATAAAAACAGGTTTTTGCTCACTTACATTTACTCTGGTCTTTTTAGGCGAAGCGGTTCTAAGCTAAATCTGAACAAATCTATTGACAAGTACCTCTACAGTGTAAGATCCCCAAGCGTCTTGAAGCATAGTGTTTTGTGCTTCGTTTGCAGTTCAATAACGTATACTCATTGTTGTATTTTCATTACCTTTTATTCTGTATATCTATTGATATATGAATAAAGATTTGCAGCTCATCATAGTTCTCTTTTTGACCCTTTTTTATAATTGAGTTTTGATATACACTTTGCAAGTTTAAAATTATAGCACCGTCAGCATTGAGGGCTATATGGATACCATGCATTTCTTTACTCAATAAACAGCAGTTTTTCAACTAGTTCAATTAACATCCACAATTTGTTTCCTAGCGCTTATAGGATAGCTTTATTACAAATGTTCGCCTCTTCACCTTAACCATTTACCTTTACATTCAATTATTTCTGTTACATATAAAATGCATAATCTCTCTATATTCTGAGTTGTTGATTGACTTGCTGAGCTTAATTGCGTCAAAAGAAAGCTCGCCAAGATTGACATTTCGCAGAAAATGAAACTGCCATTTCACTTTTCCTGAAAGTTGAAATCAAGGTTTAACCTACCATATAAGTAAAAGATACACAACCTCTCTGTGTTCAGATTATGACCCATTTTCATTGGCTGATCCACTTTCGAAATCGGCGATCTGTTTTCGTTTCGAACTGGCCAATTATTTTTTTATCGAGCCAACTTTTTTTGTCGATTGTAGTCAGCTACGTTAATAAAAAAAAAGCAATGAACTCAAAATGGGTGTACCTGAAAAATTAAAAAAAAAAAAAAGTATATGATGACCTCTGTACATTATTGCACTAAGTATGCAGTTCATTTGAGTTCGCAAAATTCTTCTGCAGAGTCAAGACATAGTCGAATGCAATTCAGATAATCTCTGTACCTGTCAAGTCAGTCATGCGAAGCATCATTGTTTGCACTTATCGCTTGTGTCACTTACTCAGCTAAGATGATCCGTTGTTCTCTTCACAAGCTATGATTCTAGGGGCGTTTCAGACAATATGCTATGCGATTGACAAGAAGGAAAGCCAGCACAATGCCTCGCTAGACTATTGTATTTATCTAAATATCTTTATAACTTGATTTTCGAGATACCAAATCGATGTCTTGCTGTAAAGTGAAGCCATATGCTGGCTGACTATGAGCAACTTGGCAATCTCTTTCGGTTTGTGTCCTTGATGACGAGTATAAACATAGAAAAATAAGAAAGCTGCTTTTTTTAGGTATGCTAAAAAAAGAAAGTAGTTATGCGTAAGCAGTTTTCTAGAAATGCATTTCCCCAAGAAAAAGACGCGATCATCAACAAAAAAAAGATCGAATCAAGATAAATTACTCATCAAGCGGAATAATTGCTTGGAAGGATGTATACCTGTAGTACCAAATGAAACGGCAGTATGGCTTTTCCTCCGTAGTTTACTAAGCAACCCTCCTCTAATCTATAACAGTGTTTTTCTTTCTCACAAAAAAAGAAAAGGAAAGAATGCTCTCAAGCGATGAATGCAATGAAGGCAACTAACTGATTTCATTTTTACAATATATTATCATGTTAACCGAAACATGAGCAAAATTTACCAATAAATTTTACCACATGAAATGTAGGGAAAATGTTGACCATAGAATGTTCCACAATACAGACTGAAACTTTTTTTTTTGGAAAGTATATAAACACACATTGGCTTCTACTTCTTTCATCGAACTTACTCGAATCAAACAAAATCATCTTCTTAATGCATTTACTCAAACTTATCTCTATTGCTCTCTTTGGTGTATCTTTCACTTTGGGTCAAGACAATAACCAACAAGAACCTCAAGGTGACAGCTCAAAGACCATTACCCAGCTGTTGACTAGTGACAGCTCTCTGAACATCACTGGCTTCTTGGAATTGATCACTTCTGATCCTGGTTACGCACCTATTATCAGTTTGCTTAATTCAACTGAAAGCAATTTCACCGCTTTCATTCCAAACAACAAAGCTGTCAGAGCTTTAAGTGTACTTTACAAGAGTGATACTCGTCGCCAAGGAAATGACGATTCTGGTGATTACCCTCCTGCCAACTACACTTTGCTTAACATGACTGTAGCTGAACTAGTGACTTATCATGTTGCTAATGGTTCTTACGAACTCAATAACTTTGATTGGAATTCTTACCCTGTTCCTTCTTTGTTGAATACTCCTCTTGATCCTTCTGACAACGGTCTTCCCATTTTGATTACTAACAACGCTACTGCTGAAGAAATCACCAACAGCACTTGGGTCGAAGAAAACCAGGACGACCTTATCTACCGCCCTGGTAATGGAATTAACTTTGCTAGAGTACTCCACAAGGACATCGCTGCCTCTAATGGTCGAGTAAACATCATTGATAACCGTAAGTATAAAGACAGGAAGACAAACACTTGCATCTATAGCTAAAGACATAAAATTGCTGTAACGTAGTCCTCTACCCTCCTCAGTCCCCAACTACCGTCTTGTCCAACATCTATGCTACTCGAACTCTTTTCAATGTTGTCCGAAACTTCCCTGATCTCGTCGAAACTTTAAATAACGGAACTAACGTAAGTCAATATCATCTTTAGAAAGCAAAAGAACTATATGCCTAATGTGCAGCTCTGTTTAGTTCACATTACTTGCTCCTAACAACGAAGCCTTGAGAGATGTTGACTTCAGATCATTGGACAATGACACAATCAAGAATATCATTTTGACTCATGTTGTTCCTGGTACATACTACTCTTACAACATCAGTCAGGCCGCTGTTCAAAACCAAGGTAATATCACTGTCAACGCTGCAAACAATACACCTTTGCCTATTTATGTCAACGGATCCAACATTCTCATCAATGACACTGCCAGCGTTGTCAGAGCAGATGCTCTCTTCAACAATGGCGTCATGCATGTCATTGACCAGCTTCTTATGCCTTCTGCTTAAGTTTCGGTCGATGATCACTACACTTATTATTTACATTTTAAAAAAAAACCCTAAGTAATCAATAATATTATTAATAAAGATTTTCTGTAATAATTCTGTTTATCAAATACCTGCCAGAAGTTGTATATTTTCTTTCTTGCTTCTTTCTCTTGATATATTGGGTGTATTGATAGAACTCAAACATGCTCGTACCGAAGCAAGGGTCATTCGATGGATTCATAGCTTATGGATGCGTTAAAAATAGAATTCTAGCTGTTCAGCTATCTTTCAACTTCCCTCTTGTCTTGTCATGGGTCAAGAAAATCCTACACTCACACCAGTTTCCAGCATAAGTCTAACCAGAATAAAAATGTTTGATTCTGATCGAGACATCTTTCCATGCAGTTGAATCTCGATTACAGAGACATCCTGTTTTTAGGACCTGTTGCGTCACTCCCAATTTTCCTCTAGAAAGAACTGTTCTAAGCTTTCTTTTCTTGACTTGACAGCTGTAGATAAAGATGGAGAAGGAGGCATTATGCCAATTCTGTCGACTGTATATGCATTTGCTTGATCAATAAAAATACTGATTTCGGTGTAAAGCGAAGGGATTGCTATGACTTGCATGACGATATCTAATACAGTTCCATGCGGTTGAAGCTTGCCACCATGTACCTGCTTGCTTCCTATAGAAATTAAAACTAAGTGAAACAACACGCTCTCTGCGCGCATAAAAATATATGGATTAACAATCTCCCATAAGTATGCCAGGCATACTTGTGTTTCTAAGGGTGGGATAAAGACGTCTTTCACTCTTTGAGCCATCTATGCATGCAGCCATTAAGATTACTGCTGTCATATGAGTTGCATTGTTTGGCAAAAAAACCACAGATACAAGTTGCTTGTCTCAAACGATGGGAGGTAACAATCTTAAGACGTAGGATATTTGCCAAAATGATGACTCACTCGTTTTGAGATGACAATAAGTGAGTTTAACGGCAACGTAAAAACAAGTGTTTCTTTCTTTTTGGATACATGTCTTACTCGCATTTAGGTAGAAACTACCAAACTTTTAGTGGGTATGATGTATAATTATAAACGTCTAGATCGCTGTGCACAATGGAATGTACTCCTTTTAAAATATTTGCCTACTAATCGCATAATTTTACAATGTTGCTATAAGCACATAATTCATAATGACCTGATAATTGTAGTAAGAAATACAACCAAATGGTGAACTTTCGTCACCCAAAAACCGATTTCTCTTTGTTCAAAAATAGCTAAGGCTGCATTCTGATAGAATAAGAAACTTGGAATTTATTAGAAGAGATACAATCATATTCGAAAAGCCATTCACTGCTTGGATTTCTTTTTTTACATGTATGTTCCACACCTTCATAATGTTGTGTTTTGTATCAATTCCTCAGTTAACTGTTTGAGGTTAGAAACCATGTGTAATTAGAAGTTATGTAAAGGACTGCAGTAAGCCAAAGCTGAAACAGATTATGGGTATTAAAATTTGGTCTATATTTTCAAGGAACTGCCATGTGTCAATGGTTGAGTTTTTTCTCAAAAAAAAAACGTACTGCTCTCATTCTTTATTGCACAAGCTAGTTTCTTAGAGAAAGGGCTATTCGTCTAAGGAAACTGAAGGTATTGTTGTTTTGCCTATTCATACCGATATAACCTCAGCGCTTGCTAGTGATGATGAGTTGATTCGTTTGTTTTATAGCACTTAGCTTAGCTTCGATTGGTATTACTTTGCTTGTAAAGATAGCAGTACATTTGCCATAGTTAAATGACAGAAAGTGATTCAAGGAAAGAAAAAAGCAAGTCTTCAATAATTCAATAAAGAAGAGGAAAGTGAATAGCAACAATGATAAACTATTGTTTTTGTTTAATTTTCCAATATGACAGAGATGCTACGCTTTGACTTATAAGAACAAATGGCTTGACTAATGGCCAGACTCATTGTTATTGAGGTGAAAACATTTGTATCTATTACATACTGTAAGCAATTCCATTGTCTAAAAAGAATCATTGGTGTTCGTTGTCATCAATTTCTCGGTCCCAATACATATGAGTAATGAGGCATCCAGTTAAACAAAATCTCATGAGCTTCTACATACTGGCTAATTGATAATTAGCGAACTACTATGAAACTTTCTGCCCCCTTCGTATTTGCTATTATCGCTTCCATGTGTGCTTTATCTTTCTTATCTGCATATACTTTGATTCTTGATACGTACCATAGCCTTGAATTGCAAATAGAATTGGCACATAGAAACGAAGGCAGCTCTCAAGTTATCATCCGGAACGAGCTCAAGCACTATGATTAGTTTGTTCTCATTAAGGATATTGGCTTAGACTGCAAAAAGAAAGTAACGCTTCACTTTTATGTTCAGTATGCTAATCAATGGTCAACAAGTCGACTTGTAGTTTATATGGCTGCCCTAACAATGAGATTTATGCAGGCTCTTTGTACATACTCCATTGATTGTTTGAACTTTGACAATGCTCATATAAGTATTTCCTGTATTGCCTCACAATAGTGTTTAAATCCAAACATGACATCCTTCTATTTGTTTATACTTGGACAACATTCACTTTCAAACCCTATGGTAATATATGCCATGCTCTCAAACCTTTCAAAGTTACACAGCAAAAAAACTATTTCTAGTTTTTGTAGACAACAATTGAGTACACTACACAGGTTTTTCTATTGCCTGCAATATCTTGTATAGTGCTGTCCTGAATAAGCGACAAACACAGAAACAGCAATTCCGTTGGAGGGCGCTTACATATCAACATAATGCAAATATGCTAACAGTATTCGTTGATATTTGCAATTAAAACTGTACATTCAATTTTTTGAGTCACGATTTGATTCTTTTGACAGTTTTAATCAGACGCATTTTCGGTTGATATGACTCTTTGATTGTAGACTTTTTGTATCATTCTGACGTTAATCCTCTCCATAGCCTATTCATGCAGCTCACGAGTTCAACCAGCTCTATATATTTAGAAAATCTATCAGTGCCATCAGCTAAAGTTTTGTGCTGATTGGACATCTTTTCTGAAAAACTTAAAAAAAAAAGAATGGCATGATAGCATTTGTAGAATTAGCTGTCAAAAAAAATTAGTTTTTCTCTTTATTATTACTTCAAGTCACAAAATCAAAGACTCATTTTCCTTTCTTCGTCTTTGTCTGTCAACTACAATTGTTCTCCCCATCTTTCTGTTTCGCAACTGGAAAAATAGAATAAAGTATATCAGCACTAACATTGTTTGACTCTATTTGCTCAACTTCTTGCGATAGGAACTTTCTTCAATTGAGTTAGCTTCTTTCTAATTCCTTGACTGAGATAAACTAATCGAGTTTTAGCAATCATATGGTGGTTATATAAGCTATCATTTAAAGCTTGATGAGACAGATACTATAGTCTTATTTTTGCACTAACGCATAGTAGCTGAAGCAATAGAGATGTTGCTAAGAGTGCGTGCTGTATAGATTAGCATTTTATTAGAAGTAATGGAAAACATTAAAGTGCGACTAAGTTTATGGTATGAAAATTAAAATGCTTCCAAAGGTGTCCCTTTCTCAAGTAAACAAAATATGCCTCTATTTATGTCGTTCGATCTGTTTATGAGAGAGCACTTGGTTTATGATGCTCAATTTCTAGTCTTTAGTCACATCTTTTCTCATTTATTTTTAAGCAGTTATTTATGGCAAGCCGAGTTTATGACTTTTGCATCTATATATAAACACAACAATATCAGTATCTTTTTAGTTCAGATAAAAGTTGAGATAGTATCACTGCTATATAGCACTCATGTCATCCTAAATGCAGAAGTAATACTGAATATTCTGCCAATTTAACAGTGAAGATTTGGTTGTTATATTAAACATCAAATCTATTACTCTGAGATGTCTATTCACTTTTTAAGTCTAGACAGAGGTAATTACTAGTTACTTCCATTGTTTTACGCAACAAAACCGAATATCCGGTATTGTCTGTTAGGCATAGCAGCCGTCTTAGCTGTTTTGATACGCTACTTGATATGTAATTGTTGTATTAAATGACTGCTTCCGTAGCATGAGTAATAGTCTCGCTGATCGCAACACATAAGGAAGATTTACGGAAAGCAATTTGAAGAATCTTGCTTTGACACATAAATTAGACAAGATGAGTCTTTTTTGAATACAGCTAAGTGCAGTAATTGACTATACCATATCGCTCAATATAACTTTGCTTAGATCGCAATATCAAAAGCTCAATGGTAACGACTATGGCTACAGCTATGTTTATCTTGATAAAATGTTTCAAGCTCACATCATATCAGTCCTTACAGCAATTTCCATTTTGAAGACCAACTATGGTTTCGTTCTCAATGCTAGACTAAAGAGAGAGAAAACTAACAGTATTTTGATGTCAGGCCTGTCAACAAGGCGAAGCTTAAGTTCCTGCTTTTGTCGAAGGCTTTCAAAACTAAACTAGAAGGCATAAACTATCGGCCTAAAAGAAGTGGAAGGCTTGATTTAAAATACAAAGAAGTACACAGTGCTTTTTAGACAATTTCCCTCTTAATAATAGAAACTTGCTGTAGGGTGTTTTGTATTTCTCTCACGTTGCCAATACTTAATTCAACCATCTAGTAAGCAATACTCCATAGAAGCGAAAGATCTTTAATAAACTGCACTGATTCTCGAACAAAAGAGACAATATAAAACATCCATTTTAGAATATCAATTTCTCAATGAAAGATATTGCAGTACTCAACTGATCTACTACATAATCTATTTAATAGCTCTTCCTGAGAAAACACTTGAGTTCAATTTTTTTCTCAATTTCACATTCGTAAAATGTGTGCTATTGACTCCCATGCACAATGCTTTACTATGTAGCTTCAGTATAAGTTCTTCTGGACTACAGTACAACCCTTCTCTACTTTGCCATTCAAAGGGTCATTTTTATTTTCATCTCCAGCTACCTCAAGCAATTTCAATTGTATCCTGATTTGTATCGTAATAACATGCTGTCTAAGATCCCGTACTGCTAGTTTCTACTGTTTTATCTTCTATACTTTTTATTTTATTTACGCTTACAGCCAAGAACCTTAAGTCTGAGTGTTGATTAGATGTGTTTGTTCTGTCTGGCCGATTAGTCAATTCGTTACGAGCAACAGTTTAGCATTTTGAAGTTATATGTTTCTTCCATTTATTTTCTATTGTAATTGCAGATCCATTAAAACACTTTCTGTTTCCAATGTATTCTAATCGCTTTTATTACGCTGTCCTTATCGACTTTATATCGTGCTAGCTAGGCCAAATTTTGTTTTATATAAAGCCTCTCGATATTCCAAAAACCGAGAACATTCAACATATTAACAAAAGATTTATGATCTTAACGAGTCTTCTAAGTGTCTTATTTGGACTTCTTTTTAAGCAAGACAGTCATCATTGAAATGCACTAATGTAAACACAAATAAAAATTGGCTATTATAAGCTTCACTATTGTGTTTCTTCATGGCTTGTTTCTCTAATAAGGCCTGTTAGCTGACAAAAAGATACACATTACATCGAAATCATTTCTCTTTTGTACTCTCTTGCATCATTGACTGTTACTCGCTACTCGCAAAATAGCACTTTCCTTTTGTAGCAAATTTGTTCGACTTATTATAATAGCTAATTGCAAACAGTATGTAATGTCTTTGGCTATTTATTTATAGAATAACACTTTACTTCAGAATGCTCTATTTGCATATTAACAAGTACTAACCTATACTATCACCTAAAGTTCGTTTTGTACTGTATTCCGAATCTATAAAGCACATCTCTTTTCTTCATTTTGCTTTACTGTATTTCATCTACAATAGTTGCTTTATTTAAGAGTGTTCACACTTTTGAGATGTGTTCTCTTATATTGTGTATAGTCTCAAATCGAATAATATTTTAGCGCTTGAAGTAGTCTTTAATTTAAAGAATTACACTCATATATTAAGTATACTCTCAAGTTTGGTACACATTAAATATAATCTTGCTGTTTAATTGCTCCATTATATCTATTTGATTCTCTTTTACAAGGTACTGCAAAAAAAAAAAACTATTCTCTATCCTGCAATATCGTGACAACATGTAACATTAAGAAAGGCCTAAAATTTTGAAAAAAGAAAAGATTTGCGGCTAAAGTGGATCGAACACCTGACCTTTAGATCTTCAGTCTAACGCTCTCCCAGCTGAGCTATACCCGCTTATACATATAAGCGGACAAATGAAAAAATATAGAGTATTTTAAATTGTACAAAGTCACGTGACTCTCCGGCTGTTGTGCGGTAGTTTTCTTCAAATAATTCTATCACAGCAGAAATAGACCCCCCATTTCATTTCTCTGCACTAATGTCTTTACTTTTAATCCTGATTGTTGTATCAGACACGAAAATACAACAAAGTTTATCGAGAGATAGAAAGAGTATAACAAGAACCTACACAATCTTGGAAGAAGTAAAAAAGAAAGAAGTTTTTTTCATCATCAAGCGCATATGTTTTACTAGTAGGAGATGGGTTGCATGAACTACAGTGAAGTTACTTTGCTAATTCTGATCCATCATGAGCCAATGACAGACCGTAAAGCGAATGAAGAGTCTCAAGAGTGACAAGAACTTCATAAATATATCAATATCATGCCAAGCTAACTCAAAAATATAAGTCAAGCAGTAATTTACAACTATGTCTAAGTACATTTTCTGCCTGAACAACGCTATTGTGCATGTCATATACCAAAATATCAAAATAACAATGGAGATTGAAGCCATGAGTGATTTATCTGAAGTCAATTATAGATGCAGTTTAAGTGCCTGACTGTCAAATTACAACAAATATGACTATAAGCAGTATGTGTTAGATCAAGACTGTCTAGCTATGAGCTTTAATAGACATGAACACAATATTCTAGATCACAATATGTTGGTTAATTCGCTATTTGAGAAATATCGTATAGTTCGTTTTACTTTCTAACAATGTTTCTTCGACAGTATTTATTTTTCTTTCTTTTGTTGTAACCATCCCTCTATCTTATTTGTTTTTTATAAAACTATCAATAACAGCCGGCTGTATCGAGGAGCGCTATGTTCAAAGTTGAAGTGTAGATCTAGTTTACACGATACTTGTTTATTTTTGAATTATGCAACATGAGCGATTCAATGAGTTCTCAAAGTATTTTAAAAGAGAATTTCGACCTGAGCAGGTCTCACTTCTAAAGAAGATGGATTTCTAATCAAGACAATTCTCTTGGCAGACCTCCTATTTCTAAGGTATATATTAGTTAACTGAAATATCTTAGAAAAGAAAAGAGACATACAAACTATCCAAAGCATCTATTTCTCTTAAGCCAGATATTGAACATGCACCAATACCAAATCCATAACCCAACGTTAAAGAGAAATCTCCATTTGTAACATAACCTATATGTTCTGTCTTGGAAGGTATAGGAATTGATTTCTATTGTAGTCAGAAAAAGTCTGCGTTAGTTAATGTCGTATAGTTAAATAGTTTCTCTGAGTTTACGTTAGAGTCAGAAGTAGCTCTCAACAACTCTTTGGCCTTTCTCTTGATTGACTTTGAAGGTGCTTGACAGCGAATAAAAGATGTACATTGTCCGTATGTCGCCTCATCCTTGATCAAGTAAATCATTGCATTCATTGCTGGCTTGCCGCGATCAATATATTTTAAGCGAACTTGTACAAGTGCATCTTTTGGATCAGGCAAGTGTATTTCCATATTCAGTCCTCGTTTTTTTTTCAGTAAATCTAATTTATCATCAAAACTTCTAGGATCAGACAAAAACGAAGGCGCCAATTGCACTCCACGAATAAGCGCATAGGAAGGGCGAACAGATAAGTTGTGTTCTGGCTCTACTTCCATGTGGTCAACATTAGACAATGATTCAAAAGCGCATTCAAAAGGATGCTCAACACCTCTCTTTGCATAGTTGACACGTTTAGCAGCGGGACGCTTTTGCCATACAGACTCCAAAGTGTTCTTCACTTGAGCTCTATGTACTTCAAATGCTCTTGTTCCAGGATAGTCTTGTGGAAAAGATGGAAATCCGCTTTCAAATTGAATAGCACGCATATCGTCATAGCCTGCTACGCGACCACCGGCAAAGACTAACGACTTCCAAAAAGCCATACCAAATCCTCGAGGTATAACTAGTGACCATCCTTGAGCCCATTCGTGCGATTGTAAAGCACGTTTTGTTGCGTTCGATGTGTCGAAAGCAGGCCCGCCTCGTTGGATCAACAGAAGAGGTATTTTACTATCTTCGGGTGTGGGTTCCAGTTTTGTACCAGGAATCATGTTATTCTCTCGACGTAGATTGAGGCCATATTCGGCAATTCTTGTGTCAAAAAGCTTTTTACGACCTTCTTCCTCCCATATAGAAGTGTTAGCTGCATCCTCTGGCCAATTTTCTAAAATGTGTTGAACCCTTCGTTGATCCTCTGATGAAATCTCATTTGTTCTAGGTGGTACTTTTTGAGGAAATCTGAATATTACAAGAACAGAGTTAGTGTATCTATTAAGATTAAAAAACAACAATAGCTTACCTTAATCTAGGATCGTTTACAACAAGTCCAATCACAGAGCCGGGAGACAACGAGGCTGATGTACGGAGGTGTTCAAGGTCATTCCAGAGTTGGTTTCCTTTGATTGCTTCATCTTCTATAGGATCGAGGATAGTTTGTAAAAGTGCAGTCGATCGAGGACCAGTCAACTCGAATCTCAGAATTTCATTTCTCAAATCGTTTAGAACCACTTCACTAGCATTTGTCTTCTCCAAGGCAAGGCGAATATGAGTCATAGCTTCGTTAAATGCTGACGGATGAATCCACAACCATAATGTATCTTTAGTAACTGGCTTCCATAAGAATGAAATAGGACATATAAGCTTTGTTGGGAATCCCAAATATTCGTATAGATGTGTTGATCCATAGCGATTACCCTTGATATATCTAAAACAAAAGGACAAATTAATTGCTATGTCGCCAATCAGATAAAACATGTAAAAAGAAACCTTTCGCTACCAACAGAGGCTGATGTGATATCAGTAATGGTGTTGATGGCCGTTATTATCTGCTGAGTGTTTCCCTTCAATTCAACACAACCCATGTAAGAAGCATCATGAATGACAGAAAGGCGGGTAAAGGATCGATAGATGACGCGCACTGATTTTGTGTTTGGTCGAGAAGCAATTCGATAGCCCCAAATGTCGTTCATTTTCATTCTTTTCGTATGCCACATATGGGTTTCTAACCATTTCTTTGATTCTACATAACAATAAAAAAGATGAGCTGTTTGGTGCAACAAAATTTATCTTGGTACCTTACTTTGACGTCTCAGAAACTCTAAAACTGTATTCTTTGGTGTCTTGATCTTTCGAACTCTCTTACGAATCAACTTGCTTCCTGGCGCTGACTTGAAAGCCTAAACAAGACACTTGTGTTAAGTCATTTCAATGACACAAAAAGCCTTTTCGTTTTGGTTACCTCTCTAGCTGCTTTCTCTCTAAGACGAGCTGGTAATCGGTTGATGTTGTGACTGGCAGCACGTCGACGAAGGCCTCGAGGAAGAGATTGAAAGGCAAGCTCAGTCATTGCATAACTAAGGCAAGTCTATGTGTTAGATAGGATAGCAGAATAGATAGCGAACCCTTACCTTGACTTTTTGATAGCAGACTGCATATCGTTAATTTCCTTGATGCGTGCAAGTGCAAATCGATCGGCATCAATAGGGCCTGTAACCTTAGGTATATCCTGAGCTTTCGTTACAATCAAAACAAAATCTCAGTAAAGGCCATAGACTCTGTCTAAGAGGGAAGGAATAAGTCTCACCTAAACTGTTGCTCGTCTTGTTGTGTGTGCCAATTTCTCGCATAGACTTATATCTATCTGATCGAGTTCGTAAAGCGTCAATGATCTATAACTTAGTAGATCTATCGCCGTACCTCTTCGCTTCTGTTTTCCAGATTTGTTGTTGTCATTACCAAGCTCTATTGGCTTGTCAGTCTTTTTGCTTGCACTGCTTGACATGACTTCAAAGATCTACAAGTAAAAGAAACAAAAAAGTTTTTTTAAAGCAGGCTCTTTTTTTTTTAAGAAGCATTGGCATTAAATTTCGATCTTCCAATTGTGGGTTAAAAAAACCTGCTGACTTTGAGCCTCATGCAAGCAATAGAGGGAGCCATTTGATTCAGCACACAGCAAGAGCTAGCAAGAGCTAACAATAGATCAATAATGGATGAAAGCTAATTGTTTTACTTTAAGCTACAAGTCTCAATATCTTACTCTTTGACGAAAGAGTATGCTTTTAAAAAAAAGTTGAGGCATTAGCACGCTTTTAATGGTTAACAGTTGAATAATGTGCACAAAATTGCCTTAACTTCTTATGATATGTCTATGTACTCGCAAAGAAAAAAAGCTATAGTCAAACGCTTAAACTACCTTCGGCAGCAATTGCAACTACAGAAGAAGGCATGCATTGCCAAAAGTTTTGACTTCGGGCTTATAATGAGCGATGTTGGAGGATTAGATTGTTTACAACTGTTTTGTTTCTGTGCTTTGATGTCTTTGTTTTAACATAGGAATAAAAATGGCAGGCTTCTTGAGAGGGCTTTTTTTTTTAACTTAAGAATCAATTAGCTATAGTTGTGTCTATTGAAACCGTAAGCAGTTCTTGAAAAAAGAGACAGAACAATAAAGCTTACAAATCTCATTCTCTTAAAATTAATTAAAAAATGATCAATTTCATCACTATTGGAGCGCTTTTGTTCCAGTTTCTCTTAGTAAACCAAGAAATTAACTTTCATCGTGTAACAATATATTTAAAAATATAACAGATCAATAAACTCAACATAAACTATTCTCTCTGCTTTAGTGATTCCAAGGGCCATTTAGGTAAGGTAGTGATGGTATAATCGTCAACAAGTCCAGCCTGAAGACGCTCTAATCCAGCCCATGCAATCATGACACCATTATCTGTACATAACTGTGGAGGTGGGCATATTAATGGTAGATTGTATGACATTGCCAATGCTTCCAATCTATGATTGAAACAAGAGTTTTTTTTTTTCATTATATTAAGCCTCGTGCCCCTTAATCTCAATTAATGAAAATAGACATTACCTGCTTCTAAACAATGAATTACTAGCCACACCACCACTCACCACAAGTGCCGTTAATGGCTTCCCGAATTGTGCAAGTTCTTGATCTAAAGCTAACGTAAGCTTTTGCTCTAGGTGGCGAATGCATGCAAGTTGGAAAGCAGCAGCCATATCATTGACATCTTGTCTCTTAGATATGTCCACCAGCTTCTCAACTTCAATCAATCTTGCGACAGCTGTTTTTAATCCTGAGAAACTAAATGCTATCACAGATTTGTTGCGTTCCAACATAGGCTTAGGCAAGCGAGACAAGAAACGATCAGGATCGCCTAGTGAAGCAGCTTTTTCAAGTGCAGCACCTGGTCCGCCTCGTCTGCCCTTGACCCATTCTAAATTAAGTAAACGTGCTATCTTGTCGATCGCTTCACCCACGGCATTATCTAACGTGGTTCCTAATTGGTTATAGTCGCCTATATTGTTGGCGGTCAACAATAGTGTATGTCCGCCCGATATTAATAATGTCATAAACGGGAAAGCCGGAAATGGAACATTTAAAGGATTTTCAGTGGTCAATCGAGCTGTCAAAGCATGTGCTTCCTAATCTGCGTTAAACAAAATGATCAAATACAACCTGAATCTGTCTTGTTACCATATGATGTACACCAATCAATGGCTTCTTTGAGACGGCAGCCAATGTCTTTGCAGCATTGAGACCTACAGGCAAGCAAGGAGGTAAGCCTGGCCCTCTTGTGACAGCAATAGCATCTAAATCCTGAACTGTCAACTTGGCAGAATCCAAAGCCTCACAAATAACACTTGGCAGATTACGAGAATGACCTTTACTGGCCAGTGTAGGTACAATACCACCCATAGGCTCATGAAGTTCTTGTTGACCTCGAACTACTTCTGAGAGGATCTCTCGGTCGGAAGTAACAATAGCTGCAGAAGTGTCATCGCAAGAGGTTTCTATTCCAAGTACCCTCAAAGGTCGACTACGAGTTGAGAACGCCCTTCTTGCTGAACAAGCAAGAAGACGTGATATGGACATATTATGCATCATTTTTTTTTAGAAAAAAAGAAAATGATGGAGTATTACCCTTGCTAAAGAAAGCCCGGCGCGGAGGTTTAATTATGTAATTTATATATGCGAATGAAGAGAGAGAGGGAGGAAGAGAGAGGGTATTTTTTTTGGTTTACAGATGACAAAAATGCAAATAAATTATTATGATGAGTTTTGAACAGCATTCATAGCATGAGCTAGGGCGAGTTGACATTTAAGTGACCGAGTTATATAATCGAAATCAAGGCTTGAAGGATCTGAACATTTGACAAGATCTAAATCTGATGGTAAATACGTAGATCATGAATCCATATATGTAAAAATGCTACCTTTCAATAGAAGACCATATCGAGTGATTCTTTGAATAGGAGCAATTGTATAATCGGATAGTCCCATCCTGTTTGTTTCCTTTTTGCGCAACGAGTCCTTTTTGAGTATGTTAGACAAAGAAATAATAACAGCAAAAAATTTTTTTTCTGTACCTGAACAAGTTGTCTATATACAATACTTCGATCTGCTCTTTGAATACATTTCTTCTGCTTTGAAACATTGGCAGCATAACGAATATAAACAGTAAATTCTTCTTCCAAATCATAAAAGATCTGGCCTATCGAATCATAGTATACTTCTCCATGTTCGGTAGTACAAGTAGCTTCTTTTAATCGACCAACCAAAGCAGAAGAAAGCGCAATCAGATCGGGTATAAATGCAAATATGGTTTGAATGTCTTTCAGGTTTACTAGTGGGCGAGGTTGTGCTGTAGCAGCTTCCATCAAAGGATCCATAAACATCTATAGAGGCATTTAGTGATACTGGTTTGCATGCTTCGAATAGAAATCGTAAGGTACATGTTTTATGATCAACAGATGCTCCAGGTAGGTCGTTTCTGTGGTGATTAGTTCGTTCAATACGAAATTCAGTAAATGCGGTGATTGGCCATGAGGTGACTTAGAATAATAAATTATACCCATTATTATTTTTTCTGATTTCAATAAGATATATTTCTAAGCTACTAACCATTTTAGTATCTTGAAGATAATCCCTGAATGTGCTCTTCCAAACATCAATTCCTTCTCTTTCTTTACTGTTAAGCGGACTTTGACTCATATGAGGTTTCTCTACTGACAATGTACGTTTTAGTCGAGAAGCCAATGACTTTTGTTGAGGTTGCTGATTCTGCATCAGTAATAGAGAAGGAGCGGAGCCTGAATGAGAAAGAAAGCAGCCAGTATGAGATCGAACTGATCTAGCTATAGGACGAGAGTTGATGGTGCCATCGTCGCTGTTGTTGTTACTGTTGTTTTTGTTTCGGCTAAATAGCCCCACTTCGAGCATTGATAGCGATCGACGTGCAGGATTGACATATGAAGATTTCAACGCTTCAACTCTCTGAGCCGTCTTGATCTCCTGAACCGTCGTTTGCACTGGTTCAAAAGTAACTGGCTGTGTGTTAGAAAATAGACTATCGATTGTACTTGACGCCCATTGTTTTGCTTCAAATGTTGTGCCTTCATCCACTAGAAAATGAGGAGGCATGACGATAATCTCTGTCTTTTTGAAGCAGACAATTCGCGCACTAATACCAGTTAAGGCCGAAAGCAATGCCTCAATCTCAAGCGTGTGTTGTTTCGTTGTAATAGAAAGAAAAGAAAGAATAAAAAACAGAATGAAAGTTAAATCTGTGACCGTAACACTTGTACAACTCACGGAATTTCTATTACTGGTGGTAGGGGTTTAATCTACTTATTTGTTTGTTCTGCCTACCATTTTTCTCGAATCAGCTTATTGTGTACATCAACTTACTGTAGTGCTTCATAATTTTATTGGCTTTTAATTCATACGATAAATGGGATTGAATGACTCATATAAGAGGAAATGGTGCCGAGCGAGAAAAGCAAAGAAGAGGAAATAGGCATTTAAAAAGCAAGACAACAAAGCCAAATTATGTCGCTTTCTAAGATTTCTGAGATTCCTTTTATATACGAAAGCGAAATCAATAGTTAAACATGAGCAGTCATTGGTTGATGGCTTTCTATTCCAAAAAGCAATCATCATAGTATATAATGCATTTTGAAGAGATTGTCTAATTGATGATTGACGCAAATAGTGCAAGCCACAGAAAAGGGAACTGCATTTATGATTTTAACAAAAAAGGCACCATTGTTAGGTGTTTGTTTGTATCAAGAAAATCGACCATTGAATATGTTTGTGTCACAATGACTATGGCATTGGTCTTCTTTAATGTTATTTACACGCTTAAAAATTAATAAATAAATCGCTGTATGGATCATCCTTGAGCTGCTCACTTAGTTTCTCCTCAGGATACTTTTCAAAGTTACTGGTATCATAATCGTTTGAATGAGCGGGTATAATAGGTGCCTGTTTATTTATTGAACAAAGGTAAGTGCTTTTTTTTTTCTTTTTTACAAATTGTCATTGACTTACCCTTATTGTCTTGTTTAATAGACTGCACCAATCTGTATGACGAAACCATTTGTGCTTCTTGACATCCTCTGCGCCATCTTTTAGGTTACCGAGTCGTCTTGTGCGGTCAATCACAAGCAACTTTTTCAGTAAGTCTTTCGAGACGCTGTCAAAGTAATTGGGATACTGTACTTTGCCACTCAATATACGCTCATAGATGCCAAAATGATTGTCATCATAGAATGGAGGATAGCCTGCCATCATTTCAAAAATAAGAACACCCAAAGACCACCAGTCCACTGATTTGCTATGGCCTTTGCTTTGAATGACTTCAGGTGCCAAGTATTCTGGCGTACCACAAAGTGTCCATGTTCTGTCCGTTACTTTTTTAGCAAACCCAAAATCGGTGATTTTCACATATCCTCGATGATCTAATAATATGTTCTCGGGCTTCAAGTCACGATAAATGATATCTTTTGAATGCAAATATTCTAACGCAAGTACAATTTCAGCAGCATAGAAACGTGCTGTGTCTACTGGAAAGCGACCTAATTTTCGCAAGTGTCTAAACAGTTCTCCGCCAATGACAAACTCTTGAAGCATGAACAAATTCTGAGTGTTCTGAAATGTGCAATAGCTATCATTCATGTCAGGGCCCATTGAAGTGGCTTGCTAAGGAATCAGTAGAATACTTACAGTTGAACAATAAATGGAAAGTTGATTTCAGACAACACTTGCCGTTCTGAATTGATGTGCTCTACTTGTTTTAATCTAACAATGTCTACTTTTCTAAGTACTTTGACTGCATAATAGTTCTTTGTGTTGCGTTGTTTACTAAGCCAAACTCTACCAAAAGTGCCTGTACCTATGTGTATGAAGGTACAGAGAAAATTATGAAGATTACAAACTATGCAATTTGCTTATTTTTCTCCCTTCTTTTTCTTTTTACCAAGTGTTTCTATAAATTCGTAATCATGAACGGTCAGTTTTGGCTGAGGATCAAAAAGAGGTGGTTGATTGTGCCAATGTGTCAGCTGCTCTTGGTGCATGATCCATTTTTCATTTTCTGCATCATTCTGCTCTTCTTTTTTAGTCCATAGTCCTTGTATTGTAGCTGTTGGACTAAAAGAAAGTGTTGCAAGTGAAGATGACCTTTGAGGGCTCTCAGCATATTCTTTTATAGGCATGTCGTCAGTAGCCTCATGTCGTCTCAGCAGGGACGATACAAGGTTGGTTATAAGCTTAAGTGGCATACTCCTTCTACTGTATCCCTTTCAGTATAGTCTATAGAGCAAAAAAAAAAAACTATATATATAAAGAGAGAAAAAAAGAAAGAAAGAATAATTTAAGCGAAACAAGTGTCTTGAACACAGTTTAAAAAAGAAAGTTCTTATCTGCCTTTCAATTGTGCCCCACACCTAGCTCTTTTGTGAAACGACCAATTGTGTCAATGTTAATGTGATCCAAGCTTTTTCTTTTCTAAAAAAAAAGCACAAAATTCATTCTCATTATATCAACAACATAATTAACAGAATAGTAGAAACAAGAGAATAAAGTGTGTACAGAACAGTGATTTCCATCTTCTGCAAAATCAATTTCACTGATGGAAATTATCACTTATCTTCGATCTGAGCATGGTCCCGAGGAGAGTTAATATTTTTTCTTACTTGTCTTGTACCATTAGCGTATTAGTTGAAGGGAAAACCCTTAGTTTTGCTGTGCTTTACTCGGAAAATAATCAAAACTGCTAGGTTCCTTTCACGGTTTGTTAATCGAGATTATTACGACTGCAAACCAGCTTTAGGGGACGTCAATTGAAAGTAGGTTCCGCCTCCCCCTTTTTTTTTACAAGACTTACAATAAAGCTTAAATTTGCTAAAGAAAAGATACATGTAAGTTCTAATCTATCCAATTTCTTTTAAGCTCTACTGACTTAAAGTGACTTGAGCTTGGACACATTTTTACCAGCATTTATTTAGAAAAAAGGCAAAGAAAGCAACTTCGTACGAATGTAGTCTATTGGCCATGACAATGGTTATACTAATCGCACAAACAGATATGATTTAAGTACTTTTTACTTACTTCTCTGCTCAACTTCGAAATTGATAATGATCAGCACTTATTAAGTCAGGTATTTGGTATAAAGAAATGAAAGAAGAGTAGACGAATGCTAGTATATGATATGCAAATCAAAACATGACAGATCGAGGTTGATGCCTTGAATAAGAAAACATTGTATACAAGACACCATGAAAAATTATGACAAAAAACCAATACACATGGCTATAGTTAACATTGCCTTTTCAGCATGTCATAGCAATAAGATTGGCTCTTATCATCACGTATTTATACGTCACAGCTGACTGATTTAGGTGAGACCCCTACTGACACTGTGCAAAAACCACTTTTCAGTCATGCTTCGCTATATGCCCTTTTCATTAGGGCATTGTGTAAATGGCATTTAATTGAGACGCTAAAGCAACAACACCAACAATCAATCGATAGATATACACGTAGGCTGTAACAAATGGTACTGTCAGGTGATATGTTCATGTATGGGTTGCTTGCCTTAATTGCTTTTATGGGACTCATTTGATTTGGAAACAATACACACTCAATTTTTTAAATGAGGTAGTGAGGTCTTCTAATTGGAAGCAAAGTATAATTCATTCTAACTGGCTCAAAGAACAACGCTACTGTCAAAGAAAATATTCTGGAGAACAACTATAGCACACATACAAAATGTACCTTGTTGATCAAATGGGGTTCTCATTGTTATCTTGAAGAAAAGGATTCTAGATCTGGTTCATTTTTATCAAATCAATTTTGGCATGTAATTACCTGTTTTTTGTTTTGAAAACCAAGCGGTCTCTAGAAGCAATGTATGGTCAATGAAGAAAGCTTAAAATACTATTTCCACACGAGATCTTCCATTTATGGTAGCCATAGCTCAATGGTATCTAGTTGTGTTTCGAATCTTGTTGATAAGATTTTAGGTATTAGACTTTATTCTTAGTGTAACAGACATCATGTAGGGTTCCCAAGGCTCAAATTTTTCAAAAAAGAAAAAGAAGGAACGAAATGTATGCAAGTCATTACATGAAACTAGTATCATGCTGAATAGGCAGGCTTCGGAAGACTTAGATATCTCCTCTTATCATTTACTAGAAGCTTATCCATTTTATACAAGTAAATGAACGAAGTTTGACTAACAGATTGCCTAGTCGAGTTGACTCGGTTCATGTTAAAGGTATTGTTTGAGAACGAAGGAAGTTCGGCTTTAGGAAACTGTCGGCAGTTTTCAAACACCGTTATGTGAGAAAAGTTGTAGCAGCTAAAAGAAACAGAGAAGAGAGAGAGGAAGAGTGTTGGCTGAGCAAGTCATATCAATCCTGAAAAAGCATCGTCTTGGGGTGTATGAGAAAATAGATTGTTTGTTTACATGCAATATCTAGCGGTATTGTTACGTGTCTTGATCCATAAAATGGCGGTATTATTACGTGTCTTTAACGAGTTGCCAAAATCATACATGTCTGCTTTTGGCGGTATTCTGAAAAAAACAACACATATAAGCAATGAGAAAATGAAGCGATTGAAAACTTCTCAACACTTTTTTTCATACATGAACAATCTTCAAAAGCTCGGCTCTCTTGGTCTTATCCACGCCAAAAGACTTGGATCTAAAGGCCTCCACAGGTCTTCCTACAGGATGTTTTCTCTTTTAACAGAGACTCAAAAGAATGATATGACACATCAAATGTTTACGGTAGGAGTTGACAACGGATTTCTTCCTCGTCAAGACCCACTCGTTGAACTCCCTGAAGAATTTGATCGCCTGGAATCTCTCTTGCAACGTATGCCTATGCAGCTTTTGGACGGAACACCTGGTCTTCTAGCAAGTGGTCAGTTTGGTGATGCTGTCCGTGATGAGCTCCCTCTGTATGATGTAGACAAGATCACAGATCAACGTTTGCTATCAGGTAAATAATGTTTTCTCTTTTAGATTTTGGCAATTGCTCAAGAATCTTGGTTTCTTTAGCTCTCTTTCGTGATTATACTTTCGCCGCATCTGCCTACCTACTCGAGCCTTGTGATATTTTGTATCGCTCTAGAAAAGACTATGGTCTTGGCAGAAAAGTCTTGCCCATGAACATCGCCGTTCCTTTACATAAGGTATCCAACAAGATACACAGCAAGCCTTTTATGGAATAGTAAGTTTTTGATAGCAAACATGTATTCCTTCTGTTTCTAATTGAATTTACACAATCCAGCGCCCTAAGCTATGCGTGAGTAGATAACTTATCTTCATGCGATGTCCAAGCAAGCAAATAACTTACTAAATTCTTTCTACTTTAGATTATACAACTACAAGAAGATTAATCCTTTAGAAGGACTTACCTATGACAATTTAGCATTAGTTCGCGCTTTTGCTGGTAGCGAGTCAGAGTAAGTCAATTTACATTCGATTTCGTTTAATAAATATACATTAACCGCTTTTGTAGGAAGGGATTCGTTCTTAATCATGTTACAATGGTCTCTTATTCTCCTAGACTTGTCAAGCATACCATGGGGGCGCTCCAAGCTGCTGAACAAAAAGACAGAGCACGATTTAACATTGAAATGGCCGGTCTCAATGAAACTTACGAATCCATTAATAGAGAGATGGAAATGATGTGGTCTCGTAGTATGCCTGAGGACTATATTAAATTTAGAACTTTTATTATGGGAACCAAGAACCAGGTAGAATATCTGCTTTACAGAAGAGGAAATGTCTGCTGACTTTTGTTATTAAATAGCCTATGTTCCCCGATGGCGTTATTTACGAAGGTGTCAGCGACAAGCCTGTTGTTCATCGTGGTGAATCTGGTGCTAATGACTCCATGGTCCCATTAGGAGACAACTTGCTTCAGATCACCGAATTGATGCCTGAAAACCCGTTAACCACTGTTCTTCGTGACTTCAGATCATACCGTCCAACAAACCATCGCGAGTTCTTGGAGTATGTTCAAGACAAGGCAAAGAGAGTCGGTGTCCGGGAGTTCGCTTTGCAGGATGCAAATTCTGCTGCTGCCTATTTGTCTAATGTTGACCAAATCCGTGCTTTCCGCCACAGACATTGGAACTTTACAAAGGAGTATATCATCAAACACACTGCTCATCCTGTAGCTACTGGTGGCTCTCCTATTGTTACATGGTAATTTCCTTATTTTCATACTTCTTTCTAAAGATAATTGCCTCATTGAAACAAATGTATCCCTCTTTTCATTAACTGTTTCTTTAATCTCATTTAGGCTACCTAATCAACTGGGGACAGTCTTGAATTTGTTGAACGAAGTTGGTGATTGTATTGATAAGTCACAATTAAGTGAGAGCAATCTAATTCGCGTTGAAGAAATCAACAAGCGCGCTCAGGCACAGAAGAGATTCCTTGAAAGAGAAGTCGCTACCCTTAAAGAGCGCTTCAGAGATCAAGAACGCACATAACCTTAAAATGATAATAAAACATATTTTTCTTCTATCTCAATTGATCAAAAAATCGATGGTACTTCAATTCATCAAGATATTGAATATTGTTAGACATGTAAACTGATTGAGTTATTGCTAGTACAAGGCTTTTTTTCGTGAAGAAACAAAAGAATTAGTATGCACCTCATAGGGTCTCATACAGATCAAAACAGTGTGTGCATTTCCGTATAAAAGGGTGCGATCAGTGATGCTATAATTGTAAAAAAGGCTTTAATTGCAACTTGAGCTTTACGATAACTTTAAACGTATTTTGAAGGAAATCTTTAAGAAGTTACTTTTTGCTATCAAGCATGCTTGCAAATACAACGACCAAATGCTGAAGTCAAGTTGCAATCTTGCAAAAGGTTTTCTACATATATCACTATATCACTGGTTTCTTCCTGAACCTGTGTCTCTTAACTAACTCAGAGTACATTAAACAGCTTGAAGTGGATAAACCATTCTCTTCTAAGGCCTGCTGTAAGCACACATTTTGCTCTCTTGATGTTTGCCGCTTTCTCTTCTGCGTAAATCATCAGTTTTCAGATATTTTTTACTATCACTTTCAGACACTTCCTAGTTTCGAGATTACAGCCAACCTTCTAGGGTCAGCTGTTTGCTAAGAGCCAATTGGATAAGACTACTGTCACCACTCTTGATTAGTTTGAGTACTGAACAAGTCTCTTTTGTCATGAAGCAAACCTCTCCATGCATTTTTTTGGTACTTTCAACACATACAATCTTCTTTCTCATCCTCAGAAACAGTCTAAGATGATGGTTCTTATCAAACAATGCATTGACCCAATAAATTCTACCGATAACGTGCCTGTTCCAGTTTTCTTTCCAAAAATCTATCACGAATGAAACGCACTAGAAATTAGTGATAGGAATACCAATAAAATTCGATATGTGTTTATACAAACTCAAAGAACAGTCTTGCTATCATTCCGTTTTTGTATGACTTACCCAGGATTGTAACACACAGACAACTTAGACAAACAAATCAGTGAAAGGAAAAACAGCCCAATCTTTTGATGAATGGAAAGCTCAAATTGCTTCTGTTGGTATCATGCAACATATTTGAAAGTATTTCCCAGCTTCATGCCTACTACTGTTTATCTCAGTGGTGGAACAGTCGTGAATTTAGTACATTTGTTAATGTGTTTGATTGTCTGATATTCAATGTCAATGTGTATATTCTATACCTAAGCAGATGTCGCTATGAGAGAAATTGACTAACAAATAAGATAGAGAAAGAGAGAAGTTGTTGACTGAAGAAACCTTGATTTCATAAATACTTGATGCTTGAAATGATATTTATTAAGAAGATTTCTGTAGATTTCGTCGATGCTTTGACTTAAGGTTATGAGTGTGCCTGGATGAGTAGCCTTCTCCAAAATTGCACAGTGGTGTAATTGGCTTTTTTTTTTTCTTGATAAAGTGCAATCTCTATCATTCGAGTGTGCAGTCTTTGTTTTCTGTTAATATAATTTGAATTTCTGTATATGTCATAGTTTTCTCTCAGTGTGCAATTTGTTTCTGGAGATGGTGTATAATAAAATAATAAAACGAACGTGAGTGTGTGTGAAAGTATGAAATAGATGTGTATGACCGAAATTATTTAAGATGCGATATTATGTGTCGTACGTGTGATGTGATAGGATGAACATAGAGTTCCGACTTTATCTTCGCATGAAAAAGTAGATATGTCGGACATAGAAGATGAAAAAGAAGAGGAAGATGTGGATGCAGACTGCACCAGATAGCGGGGCGGTGGGCGAGCAATTGAAAAATCGGAAGAGTCCTTTCTTTGTCGAATGCTTATTGGATAAGTCAATGAAGGGCTTCGGCGATAAGAGATCTGATAAACATCATATTGCATTGTATTGTCAGAATGGAACGAGCCGAACGACGTAGACATGGATTTTGTAGCTTCTTTTGTTTGACACGGTAAAGAACAAAATGCCATGCTCTATAAAAAAAAGTAGAAAAAAAGGAGGGGTTAAAGCCACTGATGATCACTATGATAATATTATATTACGTCGTCTGCAAGTCGCTTCTCGCAATACAAGCAAAGATTCAGATCCATCAGTACGAGCAACAAAGAATAATAGTTGAGAGATAGGTTATTGAAGAAGAGAAAGAAGCTGAATTTATAAATGCCCTCTATTATGCAATGTGAGAATTATAAACTCAATCAGTGCCTGAATCATTCTTTATCATCGGGCTAATGATATTTCAGCGTGGGAAGATAAATGACCCGTAACAAACAGCAGTTGACTCCTATAAGGATTTCTGACTCTATCTCACTTCTTTTGATTATTGTTTTCTGTTTGACATATAAGTCATAGATTATTTCTTATGATACGTTTGTTTATGAAGAGTCCAATAAGATTCTGTTACAAGTATATCATGCTTAAAGTTGTACCACCTATTCCCATTGGCTATCTGTACACGAATCTCTGTTCTTACAAAAGTGTCCAAAAGAACCAGATTATCACTACGGCAACTAAGTTCGCGTATTTCTTGCTAGAAGATCCTTTCATCTTTTCAAAACCTTGCATTACAAATTCAAAACATGTAGCACATTCAGAGGCTATTGTGTTTTTAAACGAAATAAGATAAATTGGACAGAATAACCATGTTAAATACTTACGTGAATATCTTTCGCCAACATGATTGCCTTCTGTCTTGTACAACGCAATCTTCATTTTATCATTGGGAATTAGCCAGCCAGGTTTTGGAGGACTTCTAGGACCACGCTGGTCATGTACGTTAAGTGTATAAAAACCTTCTAATAATGGACTATAACTTGGGGTTGATCTTAAATCCCATGTTGCTGTTGTCAGTAGTCCATCAATGACTGATATGGTCCACGTTGACTTATTGGGACCCACTGCCTCAATAGTGACATTTTGAGGTCTGACTTGAAGCTGCGTATAGAACCATTCCATCTGTACCTGTGCTCCTGAGTCATCCGAATCAACAGGTAGTCGAAACACAGGGCCCAAGATAACAGGATCTTTCTCACCTCTATTTGGGTTTTGCCAGACAAGTTTAGGTGTTTTCCACAGCAACATGCCTGGTCTATGTGTATGATCATATGTAGCATTGGTTGGTAGCATCATAAGGCTTACAGATGGATCTAACTCTACTCTTCTAGAGGCTTGACGGAACCCTGGTCTACGACCAATGACTACAGGATTGGCCATATTAGCCGGCGGATCAGGCTTTACCTCCACAGTTTGTGTGGCTTTTTTTTTGATAACAGATATCGAAAGCGCATATACATGTAAATATTTAGAATGCACAAATACGAAACTGCCTGACCTGAGTAACAACTTTACCTGGTTTGTCTTGGTTCTGAGCTAAACACATGATGAATAGTTGAAGGCATATCGTTAAGCCCAGAATAGCCTTGTAAGAGCATGATGGCATCGATCACTTATAATAGTTCCGCAAAAGAACAAAGGAAGGAAAAAGGGAAGTTGGATACATTACCAAAAAGAAAAAAAAAGAGAGAGAGAGATATGATAGAAAGATGAATGTACTAGAATAGGCTTTAATTTTACGGTTTTGATTATTGAAATTTTGTCTACATACAGTGACTCAACCCCCTCCCGCCCCAATTTAACGACTAAATGGCAAAGAAAACGTGTATGACTCAAGAAGTCAATGTACATTAGGGTCATCAATTAAAAACAGTGGTATCTGTGATGCAAATAAACATAAGTAACAGGAAATTCTTATCCTAGAATAGCAAATACATTCAAACGTTTATACAGAAAAAGCTAATGTAGGTGCTATGAGGTAGAAAATAAAGCCATACAATCTTATGGCTCATGTGCACAAAGCAAAGTCTTGGTTTTATGATGATACTTGATTTGCTAGCTATGAGCTAGAATTAGCCTAAATAATCTCAGGCAATAACGCAGAGACTTCTATTGTAAGGCTTCTTTTATAGGTCTATAAGCCAGGTGCATTTAAAAAGAGATCAAGTTATTGATGGAACCTTAGATAATTTTGAAATAAGGAAGCTATTTGAATAATTGTTATCAAGCACTGCTGCTGAAGACAGCCCAGCCTCTGCTTAAGAACTAATGTTATTCATTATATAGAGAAAAGTACATTTTTCTAAAGAAGGAACTAGTCAAAAAGAAGTGACTTGGTAAACAATATAGGTTGTTCAGTTAATTTAATGATGATTTTCTGCTTTAATACATTGGATTTTTTAATTTTGAAGCACGAATGATCTGAATTTAAAGTCGCTTTCTATGCTTACAACAGATTTTTCTTTTTTCTTTTTTCTTTGTATTTTATTATGGACAACATTGATGACTTTATTCTCTCGTTAACTGACAAGCAGGCTGAAGAAGAGAAGACAAGACAGGACTCTTCAAGAAATTCATCAAGAAAGAAGAAATAGTAAGCTCTCTACACCCTCTTTTTTTTTCTACTTTAGATTGACATTTAAACAGTTTGTCCGATTCTGATGATGATAACAACGCTTATTCTGATGAAGATGACATTGGGATCGATGACGATGAAGACATGGAGGATGTCGACGAGTATGGACCTGACTTGTATAAAGACGAAGAAGATCGTAAAAGGTAAAGAGTAAATTATATATAGCTCAACACTAACCAATTCTTGTTTAGACTTCAAGCCCTTCCAGAAGTGGAAAGAGAACGTATTTTGGCTGAACGTTCTGAAGAGCGACAGAGAAATTTAGAGCGTCTTGAAGTCAGAAAGTTATTAAAAGATGGTCGAAGAGAAGACGCGACAAGAAGTAATGAAACAATCATATGTATATGTCTTCCAATATTAAACATTCTTTCCCTTTTTTTTCTATAGGATCCACTCGAGCCAAAGGCAGCGGTACAGCCAACGCATTATCTGAATTGACACGTCGCCGAGAAGAAAAGAATAAGTCAAGAAGTAAACGTCATCGTAGAGACACACCCAGTCCCGAGAGAAAGAGACGTAGACGATATGACCAAAGTGACTATGAATACAGTGGTGAAGAATATGGCGAATCGGAAGAGGAAGAAGAGGAAGCCGAGAAGAAGGTTTGACTTTTTATTTGTGTGCGTCTTCATATTGATCTTTAACCTCTTGCTTGGATAGGCTAAAAAGAGAACACCTGATTTGGATGAAATGCAGAGTGTGATGATATCGAGAAATATGATAGAAAAATGGATATTCGCTCCCTTTTTCGAGAACACAGTGATTGGATGTTATGTTCGTCTCTATATTGGTCCTGATCCTCAAAAGAAGACACCTGTTTATAGACTCTGCCAGATTATTGATGTAGTTCCTTGGCACAAGACCTATAAAGTAACAGAAAATACATGGAGCAACAAGGCACTTAAAGTCAAGCATGGAAAAGCAGAGAAAGATTTCCCTATGGACATTGTGTCCAATCAACCTATTACTCAGCATGAATACTCGCGGTTCTTGACTACATTAGAAAGTGATCGAGTCCGTGCACCTACAATTGATCAAATTGAACAAAAGGCCATTGATATCAAGCAAGCAAAGGAATATGTGTTGAACGACAAGGAAGTAGATGAGATGATTGAAAAGAAGAAGGCTGTTAAAGGATCTTCTGTAAATGTGACAATGGAAAAAGCACAATTACAGGCTCGTCTTGAACATGCCAAAGCACACAATGAAGTGGATAAAGTTATTAAATTGAGTAAAGAGTTGAAGGAGTTGGAAGAGCTTACAGCCAGCAATGACAGCAGTCAGCAAAATGTCTGGACCGACATCAACAGTAGAAACAGAGAAAGAGATCGAATAGAGATCCATGAAGCAGAACGTCGTATGACAGAGGCAAGGAGAAAAGCTTTACTGGAAAGCACAAGAGCAGCAGCTAAGGCAGCTAAAGAGGCATCCAGCAAAAAAGAATCAGAAAGCATGTAAGTAGTGTTTTGCAATATAAGATATGGTTACCTGGTAACTGATTTAATTTTCTTTGCAGTGCTTTTGATTCCTCATTAATGACGGAAGAAGTAAAGGGTAACAAAAAGCTTGAGAAGGTAGCTACTCTAAGTAAATCGGCTTTACATGTTGGTGCATCTACTTCTCATCAAACAGACTACGAAAGATTAGTAAGTCGCGTTGCATCAGAAATACGCATTGAGTTATTAGCCGAAGATTAGATACAGAAATAAAGAGCTATCATGTACTTTCTTATTTTAGAATCTCCTCATTTAGCCAATCAGATGCCTAAACTTGACTTTAAAATCCACCTATTTTTCTTTTTTTATTTGTTCACAATTGTTGTCCAAGTTGTACAGTTACTTGTTCTTTTTCTTGAGCTCTTAAGCCTTTCTGCCTATATCCTTTTGTTTCTTTTCTTCTATACCAATGGTGCGTAATGTATTTGATGTGTGGTCTCGAAAGAAAAAAAAAAGTAAAGACTAATCACTACTTTAAAGGCGATTGTCACTCAAGACATTAGAATATCATGTCAGAATAGTGTAATAAAAGGATCAGGAGCCAAATCGAATGAAGGTCATCCTTGGAGGAATTGGAAGATCACGCTAGTTGCTATGGATGGCGAGAAAGAAGTTAAGGGAAAGCTCTCTGTCATTCTTGATCATGTAGAGTACATTCTTCATCCGACGTTTGAAGAACCCAGACGAGGTTAGTTTATTTGTAACAGTCTCTCGCATACATTCTAGTCTAAACTTCTGCTTATCATTTAGTGAAGAAGGAAGAGCCATATATATTACAGGAAAAGGGATGGGGTGAATTTGATATGCGCGTCGTACTCTATTTCACTGAAAATATCACGGATCCTCAAGTGTTGTTGTTTGACCTCAATTTCGCTCTCTCAAACTATTCCATCACACATACCGTCAAGTTTCCTAATGCATCACCAGAATTGATTGAGTTGTTATCAAGGGAGCCGTTACCACGTAAAGGAGGCAAAAAACCAATGAGCACAGTTCAACCACCACCACCATTACAAGTATCACAATCACTGCCACCTAATACATCTCATTCATCTACATCGCCTACTAAGGCCAAAAAATCTTCAAGTGAAAGGACATCTAAAAAAAAGCCTGTGACCGATAGTCCACAGACGAGCAAAGTGGCTTCCAAGAAAGCTAAATCATCAGATACGAAACGAAAGTCATCATTAGATAGCAAACCTGTCGCTATCAGTCAGAGTAATCATCGTATGTATTCTTCTCCATCACCTTTGATACCACCACCACCATCATCTTCGCAGTCTGCTACTACACTTGCTAGATCGCCTTCCTTTACTGATCTATCGCCTATGCAGATCCCAGTACAGCCAATTTTGTCTACACCTGAATCATCGCACCATACACAGGAAAGAAATCGTTCCTTAGAAGATACTACAGAAACCCCAGCTGAACATGTCTACAACCTGAGCGATGTATATAATCTGAATCCTATTCATCATGCCAAAATAGATAGAAGTGTCCGAGATAAATGGAATATACCACAGGTAGATTTTCTCTTTTTTTTTTATGTGCGGACTAAGGGACTAAAAGGCCAAGTATCTATGTTAGATCAATATGATGGAATTAGCTAAACGAATGTATGGGATGACGGCAGAGCAGAATGAAGAGGTGCAACGCTTGATTGTTCGCTACCAATCTGATACCATCAAAACAGTGGTTGGAGAAGGTAAGATTGATAAGTGAAAGAAAGAACCCAGGAACTCATGTAGACTGGTTTAGATGCTAGCGTAGGCATAGATCTTTATTCATTGGGTAAACCATTGCTTGAGAAGATATGGGATTGTTTGGCTGATATGGCTTCAGATGATAATGAGTCATTTACTTCTCAAGACCATCATCCTAGCGACCTTGAGTTTGGCAGTGATATTGAAATGGGCGAATGTAATAGTGATGAAGGCGAATTGTTTGATGATAATAGACCTTTGTCTGATATGGATGAGCCTGGTTTTCATATGAGTGACTTTGAAAGTGATCAGGAACACCGGTTAAATGGTTATCCTGTTGAAAATGGCTATCATTACCATCGTCAACATATATCAGATAATCCAACTGCTTCAGATATGGATATGCAAGAAGGGGATGAAGATGATGACTATTAAGATATCCACACATACAGAGGATTGTATACTGCTTACATGTAAATAAAATAAAACAGCATTTTACAATGATGGTATATCTTCAAAAATAACATTTTTTTTTAAAGGAATAGTTATTAGGTGTAATAAGTATAATAAGCTCTTAATCTGCTAACCAGTTCTTTACTGAATAACGCTCATCATAAGAGGCTGACAAAGATGCTCGATTGTCTTCTTTGGTAGATATAGGTGTGATGTTAGTTGTGGGTATCATATTTGTATGGCTGTCGCTCAGATCATCATCATCGGGCTGCTTATTTTGTCGTGTAGGTAATGAAGCAGAGGATTGTAAAGGTTTGTTTAATTCTTTGAAATTCTGATGCAAGTGTTGCTTCTGTTGCTGCCTTCTCTTTTTTCGGTGAATCTCAGTTGAGTTGGCTAACGTTGAACTTGAAGTAGACTCTTGATCGTCTCGGATGATAGAAGTAGAAGGTGAAAGTTGGTATCCTGGAAAAATAGACTTTATCACAGGCTGCTGCATATCGCTTAATGTCCTCTCCAAGTTTTGCAGTTTCGTCTTTTCGTATCGAAGACTTAGATGAACATAATCTTTAATGGCCTTTTTCAAGTCTTTGCACTTTTGGTATTCGAAAATCTTGATTTCCTCCTTGGCCTTTTCCTGATAGCCATCAAAAGCTTGCTTACTCTTTTCCAACTGTTCTAAAGCCTACAGTGATGATTTTAAATAGACGATAAAAATGTACTTTTTCTTTTACTGTACTTCTACTTCATCCGTCATTGCTTCTTTTACTTCAGCATGGTGTGTTCCTAGCCTTGTTGCCAGCTTCTCAGTTCGTTCCTTTTTCTTGTTGTGGTATTTGTGCTGGTCTGCATAGTCCATCAGTTTGGATGTTCTTGTATTGAAAATCGCTTTAAGAGGATCCAGTGAATTTTTGTATTCAATCATAACATCACCAAACTTCATGTTCTCTTCAATTCCTTGCCTCATAAACACAAAGCCCAATTCATCCATCAACAGACCCAACATTTGCATTTTTCGGTCCAACATCTTCTGTGACTCTCTTAAATCTGGTTTCAGACCAAGTCCTAATCGATATTTACTCTGGGTTGTTTCGATAATAAGATCACCCATATGAGCCATCACTTCGCCCAACCCTTCTCGTGCTTGGATCAGCTGATTGAGAGATTCTGCAATAAACCCATAATAGGACTCTTGCAGTAAAATATAAGCTTGGTGTTTATGAAATGTTTCCTGGTCATTCTGTATAACCATGTCAATTGATTTTCTAGACACTCAGTATTACACTTACGCCTTCGATCATCTCTGTTGGCTTAAATGACTTAAATCCTCGGTCTGAATTGGGTTTGATAACTCGATTGAATCTGAGGAAAGATAAGACGCCCGTATTGATAGGACCCACTTGAGTTGGTGACTAGAAAAAAGAAAGAAAGCATTAACCACAAGAAAGGAAAAGAGTGGATAGTTCATATGGTACCATGTCACTCGAGAGAAAATGTAAAAGGTCAGGATGATCCAAGAGTTCTTTACGTCTACTCAGTTTACTAAAGAGACGCTCTATTTGAAGTCTTTTTCGCTCAACATAGTCTTGGTCGTCAATGAGTGTGGCAACAGGTGGTTCAGGCAATGCTGGCAAAACTGTGCTCTCAAACGCTTTCTTAAGCTTGCTATGAACCCAACTGATCTGCTGAAAAGTACGGAAGCAAGTGGGTAATATGTTTGCTTCTTCCTGAACCTGTCGAATAAAGATGATGAGGGCTCTGAAGTGAGTTGCAAGATGAAGGCAAATTCCTTCCTCTCTCTACTCTGCTTGATATTACCTCGGATTCGACTACTATCTTAAACTGGATAGTATCAGGTGTTGCAGCGGCTTCAGGTACAGTTAATATAAAACTCATTTGAAATTTCAGAAAAAAAAAATATTAGCTGAGACAAGAAGAAGAAAAATGCAGATGAATTAACCCCCCTTAGGTAAAAATACGTGTTTGCAAGTCAGCCAGTAGTTTTTGATTTCTGTACTGCCAGACCTAAGCTATTTGGTATCTGCAAGTGTGTGTGTGTATTTTTGAATCAAATGAGCATAGTTAATTTTGCGCCTAAACTAAGCAGATCAGTAATAGTTTCATCAGGTGTGCTAGTTTAGAAGTAGTAGCTTTTGTTTTTGTCTGATACATACCTTCGATTTGTGTATGTGGATTTCGGTTCTTGTGTTATCAGTATGATGGTCCAATTTATGTATAGACAGAAGGAATATCCTATGTTGTTTGTGATGTTTTTTAAGTAATTGAAGCTACAAGAAGTACGGCTATTATGACGGTTGTATTAACAAGAACTCTCGAAAGATAAATGGTTTCTCTTTACTTTGATTTACTTGGCAAATATTGATACAATAAATGCGTCGACTGTTTATGCTCTATTATCGTGCTACATCAGCTACAAACAAAAAGCACTAAATAAAGGGGTTTCTTTGTTTATTTATGTTGCCGTTTTATTGCATGAACTGTACTTGGTAAAATGTCAGACTTTAGAGTGTTACAAGCTTTCTGAGCTACACTTTCCATAAAATTAGGTATAAAGATCTTTCAAATTAAAGATCGTGAGCAAACTTCAGGTTGCCTTTTCTCTTCTTGTTCTATCTACGAGTAACAACTACTGTTAACAGAAAAGTAGGCCTCTATTATTATCGTATAAGTCATCACAAGAGTCAGAAGCGCGACTTGAATAGAGATGTGGAGGATCAATGATTCATGCTGACAGCATCCTTACCCAGCTTAATTCCAAGAGAATCTCTAGAGCTATAAGAAACGCGTATGCAAAAACTCGTAAAGGAGTTAAGCTTAAATAAAGTATACACTTTTCACAAAAGAAAACCGAGCTTGACTTTGCTAAAGATTCAAAAAGCTAGAAATTGGAAAACAATGATATCTTTCATTTTACAGGAACTGAACTCAAGTTCTTAAGACTTCTTTGGGATAAATAGACAACAAATCAAAAAAGATAAATCACACAAGTTATGCGAAACACATCTTACAGCAATAGACCAAGAAGCCCTTCTTCTTTCTTGAGATTCATATGTTATATTACAAATAAGTGTGTTATTTAATAGTCAATAAACTGTATGGAAAGTACTCATACTGACAAGAAAAAAAAACATATGTCTCCTCTTTATATACAAGCCTTTGATTTTCTCAAATAAAGAAGGAATAGTCATAATTTTCATTTTCTTTAGGAATTTCACACCGACCGAAGTCCGTGCCAAAAACCTCCCAGAAGGAGGAAAAAGAATACTCCATCACCGTTAATAAGTTGGGCTTCCCTGCGTAGAAGTCGCTTATAGGTCGGATCACACGGAGGACCCCTATCTAAAAGGAGCGCAGTAACTTCATCGTCGTCCACCGGCTAGTTTTGCATGTCAAGGCGCCTCGCAGGAAGGAAAGCCAAGCCAAGTCGCCAAAAGCGATCCACAGCCATTTTTAAGTGTCAGGTGTATGCCACAGCCTTTTAGACAAAGCCGCTGTTGCAGTCCCTTTCTACGAGGTATGGAATGCCTCTCGAAAAGAACCTTAATAAAGATTCCACTACGAAGATTGGAATGCTTCTCGTGAGGACTATGAACAGCTATACCCGTCAGTCCGCGCATCAACATCTCAGCACCAAACATAATGGAACGGTATAAGCGAATCCTCTTTAGGGGCCAGAACGCAACTATACAACGTTTTTTCTGTAAGGTGAACCGACCGTTGTTCAAACGTACCATAATCGGGGTTAGGATAAGGAAACAAAAAAAAAAGCAGAGAAAAGGACCCTTTTTATACCTTATTTTTCCTTGCCCTCCAAAAGCAGGGTCCTTGCTGAAATTTTTGTCGCAGTCACTTTGGTAGAGCAATTCTCACGCAGTCATGACGTAATCAACTCTTCCTTTTGACTTTTCCCTTTCTTCAAGACAAGCGAAGAAGAGTAAAGAGACACAGTAAAGAAGAAGGGAAAAGGGGTTTACTTGCTAGTTTATGCCGCCAGTTCACTTTTCTTGTTCCTATTAACTCCTCTACAATTAAAGTGACACATAACCAATATCCGATATACGCGGAGCAGGAAAACAAAGTATAAGCTTTCTTCATCCTCAAGTTAGTTGAAAGACACTCATACAAAAAAAAGTTAGTTGAAAGTGATGCATCACTCAGTGTACAATGCTTAAAGAATAGTGCTTAGAACATATAACAACAACACATGAGGTTCGTGTTATTCTCGGAATACAGCAAGTGTATTTATGTAGCACGTTTGCCAGATTATTGTCATTAGCTCTATTGTTCAAGTGATCACTAGCAAACAAACTAGTTTGACTCAAGTGACCGAAGAGTGTTTTATTTTCAAAAAGGAAATAAGACACTTGGTGCGAGTGTTGTGAGAAGAAGCATGGCTAAAAAGATTCTTTGAGATCTTGTTGATCCTCTTAACTTGATTAGACCATCCAAAGTACAACTTACAATCAGCGTGTAAACTTGTTTCAGTAGAAGGCTTACGACCAGTAGAATCAAATTCTAGTCAGCATGCAGCGAACAATCCAAATTTCAAATAGAACTCTGATAATAGAAGATATCAATTGTTGAAGCAAGACATTTGTTTCGACTCAATAGTAGATTGTCTAAGCACACAGCAGTTGCAGAGTCTTTAATGCACTTTTGGTTATGATGTATCCCTCTCTCTATATGTAAAGCTAGCTAGCTTTTGAAAAGGCATAAAGATTTTCTATTATAATACTTAAGTTTTTTATGGGGAAAGTAATTGAGTTTACATTGAAGCTTTGCTGCAAAGAGGGAGTATGAATCAATTGTCTTGTTTTGGTTCAAATGATCAATAAGTGAATGCTTCCGTCAATAAAGCCAAGCCATAGCAACATATCTTGCTATAAAATGAAGACGCCTCCTTTATCTGTACCAAAAAGAAGACTAACATCATAGCCTTATCTGGCTTTCAAACAAACAAGGCTTCCGCTTAATTCTACCTTTATGTTTTCCTTTCTAGAGCTTTTTAAATTAATAAGAGACTGGGCTGTTTAACAAAGCACTACCTTCAAGTTCTCCTTTTTTTTTCAAACAGTATGCTTCCGTCAGTCTCATTAGACATTGGTTATATTGAATTCTTCTTCTTAATCCTCATTTGCATATCAATGCATAAATATTATGGCCATTCTGTCTTCTCTCTCAAGCAAAAAGGATCAGATAAAATGTAATAAAAGAGAAAAAAAAAAGTCTGCTGTCTTTAAACCCACTCTGAGATTTCCTAAGTGGATGTGTTTCCGGTTTGACTGTGTGTGTGTGTGCGTAGATACAGGCTATTTCCAGAAATAGTGTAGATTCTTTCATTAAACACGAACGCCTTTCTTTGTCTCTTCTTTTTTCCCCTTCTTTTACATAAACATATTTTTCTTTTTTTTTGTTATTCTCGTTTTCTCGGTTTTTTCTACTTTGGATTTCACAGCATTACTACCATAGACAACATTACTTTAGAATCACTCTGTATACAATGAACATTGACGCCTGCATCGAGTCCATCAAGCAATGCAAATACTTACCAGAGAATGATATGCGTCAATTATGTAATAAGGTGAAGATAAAAGCGGAAGCTTTGTTTGTCATGTATTGACCCTCTCTCTCTCTCTCTCTCTCTCTCTATTTACTCAAGCTAAAGGAAATCTTGGCTGAAGAATCCACAGTGGTGCCTGTCAATGCACCTGTGACACTATGTGGTGATATTCATGGACAGTTCTATGATCTTATTAAAATATTTGAAGTGGGTGGTGATTTACCACAAACATCCTATATCTTTATGGTGAGCGTTGTTATAGAAGAGCAAGTCTATTTGATCTTATAGCCATCAATTAGGGTGATTTTGTAGATCGTGGTCGTTATTCATTAGAGACACTCACCTTGTTGTTGCTATACAAAGTCAAGTAAAGTAATAGGCTCATCTATAGCACAATAAGCTTGTTTTTCTTTTTAACCGTCCTTTTCTTGTTAGATATCCTGATCGTATCACGTTAACCAGAGGCAATCATGAAAGTCGCAATGTGACTCGAGTTTATGGATTTTATGACGAATGTTTAGCTAAATATCAGAATTCAAAAGTTTGGGAATGGTGTTGCACTGTATTCGATTATTTACCTTTGGCAGCAGTAAGACTATTTATCTGAATGTATTGCTTGATCATCTTATAAGTGTAAATTAGGTGATTGATGGTACTGTATTTTGTGTTCATGGCGGATTATCACCTGAATTGCCCTCCATTGATTCGATTCGGTAAGAACCGAAAAGAAAGGCTATTTGTGTATGAAATCAAAATCTGATGATTCTTATTCATGGATAGGACAATCTTTCGGATGCAAGAATTACCACAGAGCGGTGGTCATTGTGGTTTGTGTTTATAGAGGATTTAAGCAAAAATGTGTCCCAAGTACTCAATGGTTTATTTGCAATAGATTTGTTGTGGTCAGATCCAGAAACACAAGTAGAGGCATGGGCTATCAGTCCCCGAGGAGGAGGATTTTTGTTTGGACCTGTGCCTACAACAGCAGTAGGTGGTTAACCTGATGATGATCAAACAATGAAGACTGACGATGTTGTGTAGTTTTGCCATAATAACAATATAGATTTGATTGTAAGAAGTCACCAATTAGTAGATGAAGGTTATAACTATCCATTTGAAGAAGGCCATTTGGTTACATTATGGTCAGCACCTAATTACTGTTATCGATGTGGCAACAAGGCAGCTATTCTAAAGATTCCTGAAGAAAAGCGTCCTATCAACTCAAGTGACTATACAATCTTTTTAGAAAATGAAATACAGGGAGATCATAATGCAATTACAAATGGACCTGGCAGTCAATACTTTATATAAAAAAAAATCATTCCACTCTCATTTTGTTCCTTTTTTTTTTCTCTTTTAATATGATAAAGATTACAAGACAACACATCTTTTTGACTTTTTCTTTAAAGGAGGTTCTAAAGCAGCCACAATGGCTTCATCAAACACATTCTTGAGGCCCTTCTGTGTCAAGGCAGAACACTCAACATATTTCACAGCACCCAATTCACGAGCCAATCGTTCGCCTGCTTCAAAACTGATCGGTCTTTGCTTTTGTCTAGCTAACTTTTCAATGACAGCGGGATCATCACGCAAATCAACTTGTGTACCCACAATCAAGCAAGGAACACCAGGGCAATGATGGTGTACTTCAGGGAACCATTTTTCTTTTACGTTCTCAAATGATGCTGGTGAAGTAACAGAGAAACAGACCAAGAAGACATCTGTTTGAGGATAAGACAGAGGTCTTAAACGATCATAATCTTCTTGACCTGCTGTATCAAATAAGCCTAGTGTATAAGGCTCATCACCTAATATAGAGTAAGTCTTCTAGCTTGTTCTCAATTGTACTCTTCTTCATTTTTCTTTACCAATCATGACAGTAACAGCATAGTTATCAAAGACCTAAAACAAACATTTAGTTATCTTATTCTCTTTTCCAGAAAACCCTTTGTTTCTTAATAATTCACTCCAACTTACTGTAGGCACATATTCAGAGGGGAATTTATTTGTTGTATATGAAATCAATAAACACGTCTATTATCGCAGTTGTTAGCTTAGTCTTGTAGCTGACTATTGTCTCTAAAGGGGCCTATTCGCTTACTTACTTTACCGACAGCACCATCACCCACTACAACACATTTGATTGTCTGCATCTTGTTGATTGTTTAAAAAATAAAAAGGAAAAAAAAAGAATGCCCAATTTTACCCAAAAAAGAAACAGAAGCAAACCTTCTGAAAAACATGTACGGAGTCTTAATCAAATGAACCTGAAATCAATAGGCTGAAAGAAGGAAAAGAAAAAGAGAAATATAACTATTTTTCCTTGCAAGGGCTATCTTATAAACCACTTTAAAGAGAAGAGAACACTAAAAAAAAAAAAGGAGAAAGAATGAACCAGAATAAACTGCGTTCAACAAGACATAACTTGGTTTGCTTAAGTGATAGTAAGTTTAAAAGTAAGCAATTTGGGGTCTCTATTTCCAAATAAAGAAAGTGTATTCTTTAGATTGAATGCATGCTTTCTTATGGCTGTAGATGAAGAGAGAGAAAAGAGTATACTGCCCAATCATTTGTTTCTGAAATAGAGCTAGTCAAAAAGAAGACGAGCACCTTTCATTCAAATACAGCTTCTAACTAATCTAGTCGATACAAATGATTTGATAACATTTGCCTTCCATTTCTTTCTCCCTCTCTGAAGAGTCAAGACAGTTATATAAAATGAAGTGACATGATCTGAGAAATAAAGCCATCAACAGTTGCATAAGAGGTTTTCTTTGTTTAGTGTGTTATGTACAAATGAAAGGGTGTTGTGTATATATTAGAGGTTCCAGAGTAAAATAAGTAAGATGATGTAAGTGACCATGGTGACCACTGTAGTCAGAACTACCCAGTCACCACTAGTTTTGTATGGAATGGAAGAATCAAATACGTCAAAAGAGGTTCGTCTACGCCATAAAGCAATGGCCAACATAGCTAATCCAAACACAAAAAATGTAATTCCAATCTTGTAAAACTCTCTAGTGAATACTTTTAAAATCAATAAACCAGAAGAAAATGCTGCTAAAGAAGTTCGCCAATAGGCACCCTCAAATGTTCTCTGGTGAGCTTTTTTAAAAGCAAAAGGAAAACTTAGCACCAATCATGGTTGTCTACAAAAACAGACACACTTACCTCTCAAGTCTTGAAGTTCTGATAGAGTAAAGTGAGCTGATTCTCGCCGATGACCTCGAACCAGTTTATCTTTTCTGTTCGTCATACTATGCAGAAAAAAAAATTACAAGGAAATAAAGCATTGAAATTATTTTTTTGTGTGTAGAGAATAAATCGTCCAATAAAAAGTCATGGTTTCTTGAATAGGATCTACAGGCCTCAGGAGAGAAAAGGAGAAATGAACTCATGGACAACTCTGTCGTTGAACTGAAATGATTATTAATGACCAGTTCATCTTATACATGTGCATTTTATACAAGGCTAGATAGACAGCCATAAGAATACAGTTCTTATGGACACTATAAACTGACAACCCTCAGAATTACCTGAGAAACATATGAGCACAATGCCGATATGCCGAGATGCACACATCAGGCTTTTTTTTTTCTCTCTCGCTCTCTTTTTAGTCTCAGTAAAAAAAAAAAGGCAAAAAGGAAGGACACAAAACGGCTCAATAATTCTTCCTTTTACAATGAATGATGGACTAAAAGAAAAGTTGTTGATAGTCAAATGTGAATTCCCGACACGAACTGAGACCAATTTTTAGCTGAGTGATGCTGATATGAAAACATGTGCTTGGGATTGATATAGAATGATACAGAGCATAATGTCTGGAGAAAGAAATAATAAATTCTACTTTGTATTTGTAAGAACTATTTCGTTGATTGAAATAGGCATTTTAAAGTTTGTATTTTCTCGGCACAAATTTCTTTCCAAGACTTGCTTTAGAAAGTAGAAAAATTCTGTCATATCAACAGAAAAAACCGCAGATCTCTGTTAGACAATGAAAATCATAAAAAAAAAAAGAAAAAGAAAACGACTGTCCATCAAGGCTCTTCTAGTTCTTTAAGAAAGAAAGAATAAAAGAAATGCTTTGAATCCAGTTAGCCAAATCAATATCTGACTTTCTCGTTGGCAGCTTAGTTTTGACAGATTTTATCTAGCTTTTTTCTTCAAGGTCAATTGATAAAGAGTATGTTGCCAAGTATAAGTTACAGAGCCAAATAGAGTCGAAAAGATGATCGAAATCATTAAGGTCACAATGGACGTAACTCATGTTGTATTCGTATAGCATCATATTACTAAAAAACGAGATTGATTTTTTTTAAAAGTGCGACTTATATTTTTTTGGGTGCCATCTAACTGTTTTTTTTTCTCTTCTTCCTTTCTTTTTTTTTTTTAAAGAAAAACTATGCCTTCAAAAGTAACAGAAAAACAAATTACTCAACAGACAAACCCTAGTGTATTCCTGTATATTCCAAATCTTATTGGTAGGACTTGTCATTGGCTTCCTATCATTATTCGTTGCTCACTCTCCTATTGTCCTTTCATATAGGTTATACGCGAATTATCCTGGCGTCTTTGTCTCTATACTATATGCCTTGGCATCCTAAAGTCTGTGTTACTTTGTACTGTATATCTTGTTTATTGGATGCTGTTGATGGAAATGCTGCTAGATACTTCAATCAATGTGAGTAAAAAAAAAAAAAAGAAAAACAAACAAATTGAATTTGTGTATGACAGAGAGCATAAAGAAAAGGAATAAAGAAGAGGACTAATTTCATCATGAATTATTAGGTAGTAAATTCGGCGCTGTACTAGATATGGTTACAGACAGGTACGAGATAAATGAGAAGGAGGAGGAGAAATTAAGGAGGATGAGAATATACTTATTTGGTCTCAAATAGATGTACAACTACCTGTCTCTTATGTTTTCTTTCTCTTCAATATCCTCAATGGACTATTCTCTTCCAGCTGCTTATTTCACTTGATTTCAGTTCACATTATATGCACATGTATAGGTAATTTAGGCTGTTGTATATATGAAATTACAATCAAGACTAACCCGAGATTTGTTGGGGGGTGAAAACAGTTCAATGATTTCTGGATCTTCGAGCCACAAGAAGATTAGTGAGAAGCAAAGTTGGTATCTTCGTATCTACTACACAAACAATGTAAGTTGCTTTCTTGTATAATCTGAATTGAACCCATTTTTTGATGTGTGTATATCTAGATTGTTTTATTTATCATGTGTGCTGGTAATGAGCTCTTCTTTGTAGCACTTTATGTGTTGAAGTTTATTGGATCCTTAAATAGTATGTATCAGTCTGTTTTATAAGAAGAAGTCTTCTAACCAAGTTGTTTTGCTAGTGTTTTGGTACATTGCTTTATCAGTGACAGGTATCATTTGTTTTGCCAAGCAATTTATCAACATTGTCCAGATCGTCAATGCTAGCAAGACCTTGGCTAACATTGACCAAGAGGATAAAGCAAAGGAGTCTTCTGGAAAGAACAACTAAGATCAATCTACATACAAAAAAAGTGTCCTCTATTTCTTTCATGTTCCTAATATATCTCTGCAATAATTAAAAAAAATATATATATACTCTTCTTGAATGAAAAAAAAAAGTTGGTTATAGGAGACATTGAGATACATCATCATTCTCGAAACAGAGTCTCTGTCTTCAACTTGGATAAGGTGTGTATTTAATTCAAACAGAGCATGGTTGAGAGTGAGACAATTGTTCAGTGCATTACTTGGGAACTTATAAAAACAGCTAAACTTTATTGATACTACTGAGAGTGTCCGAGTTCCTCCCATAGCTTAGGTTTACGTCTGAAGCAAAGACTCAGGTGTATCAAGCACTAAAATAGAGCAAATATCATGTCATTTTCTTTTCAGAGTAGATTCAATATGTTGTCATCTGCAAACAATTATCAGATTTGAGCCTGCCTTTCTGAAGTGCAATTATTGTTCCTCATTTCCGTGTTACCAACTGTGTGTTTCATACTTTAAGAAGGATTTTCTTTCTTTTTGTTGTTGTTGTAATGTACAAAATGTCTAAAGTGTGTACACAATAATCAAGCATAAATGCTTTCCTTTAGGCTTACATGGTCTCTTGAAAAGAAAGGAGATGAAATCCTCTGGGAACATCTTCACGTTGGTCGCTATTACAAACTTTTTTTTTTGTGCTTAGATACAAAAAGAAAATCAGATAACTTAAAAAAAGAGAGAAAAGAAAGCCGAACATCATCACTGATGCTCAAATAAGTATGCGTGTATCTCTCCAAACCAACTAGATAGTTTTTTTCCCTTGCAGCTTGGCTTATCAAACTTAAATCTATTGGTATTTCTTTCACCAGCCACGAATATTACTAATAGTTTATAATGCGTATTCTTCATTGTGTACCAATGAAGGTAACGTGGCTTGGGTACCTTCCATGTCAACCTTAGTAAGCTGAACATGATTTCGCTCTTTCGCTTATTCAACCTTACCAAGTTGTTCACCTATCGATACCCTTCTATTTTCTTTTTATTTGCAGTGAGTGATACATGTGAGAGTGTAACTGAGCTTTAAAGAAAGAAGTCTATTGGAGAAAGAGAGAAAGCTAAGCAAGAGCATGAGTTGCAGATGATGACATCTAAACTAGCCAAGATATTATGTCATCACCTGTTCTCTTAACCAGAATGCGACTTCTTTCTTATAGTTCAACTGCTATTGAAATCTCAATCCCTGATTGACAATCTTGATATAGTCATTTGAGTTTTTTCATGTATCCTACTTCCCCGTTTATTGTTTACCAGTCGCTTAGCAACAAACTGATTTGGATTTCAAAACAGGTTGTGTCTTTTTTTTTGAAGAAAGGGCGGAGGGGCTTCCGCAATCGTTGTAGTGCCTAAAACTAAAGCGAATACAACATCAATTTTGGGGTACTATATCCGCCACTGGCTTAACTGATGCTAGTTTGAAAATTCGAAAGCTTGGACGCAAAACGAATACTTATAGCATAGGAGCAGTGACAGGGCATTACCTGAGTTTTCTTGAGGTAACTATAGATAAAACGGACAAGTGTACAGAGATGAAAGTGCAGTATCTTGCCATGGATGATGCTCCAATTCATAGCTCAGCTGATACAGAAAAATATATCTGCTCAAGAGGATATTGGGATGTATATCTTCCTCCATCTTCTCCTGAATTGAAAGGTTGGTTCGTCAAGAAAGACACAATCTGTTCTGAAATCCAAAGCAGTGTGTTGCTACTTCAGTTACAGCAGCTGAAGGATTCGCATCAACATGATTCAAAGTAAATTGCTTATGCTCCTCACCGAGAACACAACGCCGATCTGACTTTTTCTTCTCATCCACAACGACACGCATTACAGGATTATGAGGCCTGTCAGGAGGTTCATTCGCTAGGATTTGAGTAATGAAAACGTATTGTTTCGATAGCGAATAACTCCTCGCCAACCACAACATCCATGGGCTCAACTCTATTTTTATCAACTACATGTCCTTACATCTTGATATATAAAAAGAAAAAGAGGTACATATCTATTCTGAATATTTGTAAAATAATCGGAAAAGGAAGCAATGAAGAGGCCGTGCCTTTTCTATATCAAGTTTCTCTACTGAATCATCACTAAGTGACAGATAAACAATAAACGGGAAAGTAAGATACATGAGCGCGTCTTTATCTTTGGATCAGTCGACATCATTGTTGGACACGAAGACATCAAACTCAAAATCAGCGAATTTCTCAAATGACTATATCTGAACTTCAATGGCCGACCCTTTCTTTTTTATCTTTCCTTGAGTTACAATCTAATTCATGTGAGTTATCAAGAAACACAAAGAATAAAGGGTACATGAAGCTTGCTTCTTTCTTTTATTATTTCACAACGGTTGCTATAGAAACATGTCTATGCGCTTGTTTTCCATAGCAACCAAATCATTTATTTTTTCGGAATCAAAAGTGCGTAAGTATTGCCTATTTTTTTTTTCTATGCATAATTCTATAAGCCAATAAAATGGCCACAATTTTCCCTTTCACTGTACACGCTTAGCTTTCTTTTTTTTTTTCTGTTTGAACACCCCCCCTCCCCTTAATTTTCCTCTCTCTTTCTCTCTCTTTTCTATTTTAAACAAGATGGCAACTGCAAAAAGTGCTTCTTACGATTACCTTATTAAACTCTTACTGATTGGTGACTCTGGTAAAGCTATACTTTGCAACAAAATAACAATTTCCAACTAAACTTCTTGTTGTGTTAGGTGTCGGAAAGAGTTGTTTACTACTTCGTTTTTCTGATGACTCCTTCACTCCCTCTTTTATCACTACTATTGGTATTGACTTCAAGATTCGTACTATTGAACTTGATGGCAAGCGTATAAAGTTACAAATCTGGGATACAGCAGGACAAGAGAGATTCCGTACTATTACCACAGGTGAATTTCTTTTTCTTTGTTATCTCCCTTCCTATATATCTAACTAGTGCAATAGCTTATTACCGTGGTGCTATGGGTATTTTGCTTGTATATGATGTTACGGATGAAAGATCGTTTGGAAGTAAGTTCGAAAGTATGCTTTGTTCGATTATCCTCATCTTTTTCCATTACTTTAGATGTCAGAAACTGGTTTTCAAATATCGAACAACATGCAAGTGAAGGTGTAAATAAAATTCTCATTGGAAACAAATGTGATATGGGAGAAAAGCGAGTAAAGTATTGCTGACTATAGTCATTAGGATACTTGCTGAATTCTTTTCTTATGTAGGTTATTTCAAAAGAACAAGGTCAAGCCTTAGCAAATGAGTTGGGCATTCCATTTGCTGAGACAAGTGCAAAGGCTAATATTTCAGTTGAAGAAGCCTTTTTTGATTTAGCTAGAGAAATCAAGAAGAGATTGATCGATACTCAACAGGCTCAACAGACTCGACAAAGAGAAGAAGTCAAGCTTGACAATTCAGCCATTAAAGCAGGCGACAGTTCTAACTCTGGTGGTTGTTGTTAAATTCCTTTTTTTTTTTTTAATATTAAATTTATTAAATGACGCTTCACTTGTAAAATGAAGTCATTACACAGAAATATGTGTGTGTGTGTGTGTGTCATAAAACCCGTTTCCCTTTTTTTATTTTTAACCCCTCCCCTCTCTCTCTTTTCTCTCTCTATATGACTTCGCCTCAAAAAGAATGGGTCAGTGCTGTTGGCCATCAAAATGTTGGTTCAGACGTAGAACTGAGTTATCTACGTAATCTTTATCTACCTCCAGAATTAAACGATCGTGAAGTGGATGAGCAAAAAGGCCTTGTGGTCTACAAGACAGTCCATTCCTTTCCTCCTGTCAGACAGTTGAAGCCTTCCGAGCGTAAACGAATCTTAGTCACAGGTGGAGCTGGTTTTGTAGGTTCTCATTTGGTAGACCGTCTTATGTGGATGGGCCATGAAGTGATTGTGCTAGACAACTTCTTTACAGGTTCAAAGCGCAATGTAGAACACTGGATTGGTCACCCTCACTTTGAACTTGTGCGCCATGATGTTGTTGACCCATTTATGATTGAAGTATCTCAGATATATCACCTTGCCTGTCCTGCATCACCACCTCATTATCAATACAACCCTACAAAGACTGTAAAGACCAGTGTAATGGGCACTATCAACATGCTTGGTTTGGCCAAAAGAACAAAAGCTCGGTTCTTGTTGACATCAACATCTGGTAAACATTTCATTCTCTCTTTTCTATTTTGTTTTTTGACTTATTGTAAATCAGCTTCTTTTTTTCTTTTTTTTGTATGTATAAGAAATCTATGGTGATCCAGAAGAACATCCTCAAAAAGAAACCTATTGGGGTCATGTCAATCCTATCGGTCCTAGAGCTTGTTATGATGAAGGCAAACGTATTGCTGAAACATTGACTTATGCATACATGAGGCAAAATGATGTAGATGTACGCGTAGCACGTATTTTCAAGTAAGGCATCCATTGAAACTCCTACAGACATACTCACTCCTTTTATCTCTAGTACATTTGGTCCTCGTATGTCGCCTGCAGATGGCCGTGTTGTCAGTAACTTTATTATGCAGGCTATCAAAGGTGAATCCCTAACATTGTATGGTGATGGTGAACAAACAAGATCGTTTCAATATGTACATGATCTTGTTGATGGCTTGATTTTGTTGATGAACAAGAATTACAGTGAGCCTGTCAATCTGGGTAATCCCGAAGAATTCACGATTCGTGATTTTGCAGATACTATTCGAGAAATGGTGTTGCAACCACCTCTTTCACCCGACAATGTGGATATCAAAATATTGCCTGCTGCCCTGGATGACCCTAAGAAGCGCAAGCCTGATATCTCAAGAGCTAAAAAGCATTTAGGCTGGGAACCTGCCTTCTCAGTTAAGCAGGGATTGCAAGAAACTGTAGATTGGTTCAAATTACAGGTCAAGGAAGGTGCCATATAAATCTTTATTATATCGTGTTCTCAACGAGTTTTCCAACAAGCATATATTTCTTTGCAAATAGAGCCTCCTATGATTCAGCTTATGCCATTTAGAATCGTTGATTATTTACTAATAAACTTGTTATTTGCTTACCCATTCTCTTAATGATTCCCATTCATCTTCTGCTAAATCCTCTAGCTTATCTATAGGGCCATGGGGATCTACCATCATATCAGGTTCAAATGAATTCTTGGCTAATCCACGGGATGCATCATGTCCAGCAAAATTAGCATAAGGTCCACCTAAAATCACCAGATTCAGTTACATTGAAATCTACAGAGAGTATGTTTACCTGGGCCATAGAAATTACTGCCCTGAGAAACATCATAGACAGAGCCATTGACGCCTATAAAGATACGGGCACCATCTTTACCGTCAAAAGGTAATAGCTCGAGAGGTGTGTAGTTTCTAAAGACAGTTGTCTCGGGATGCTCTGGTTTGATCGCCACTGGTTTTATTGAAATGGTGAAATACTTTAAAATATACAATAACACAGCTGCAAGTGCCCAGTTGACAGGATTCTCTACAATAAAAGACGATCAGCCGTTTTGTCTCTTTCACAGGTTATCAGGTTGAACCTTTAAATTGTGTGATGAGTGTGTCTAGAGTGACCATGGCTTGTTGTGATTGTTTAAAAAAAAAACAGTATAAAGAAAAGAAGCGCTGGAGTGACTCAAAAAAAAAGTGTGTGTGTGTTACAAAGTCCAATAAGCTAAAGTAATTGACGAATTATGACTGTTCTCACCTTGCTTTGTTCTTCAGATGACAACAATTTCACTTATGAAGCTTATTTGGTCTTCTAAAAAAGTCTAAGGTGTACATCACTTGAGATTTGCTTAAATAAGACTATCTGTATAGTAGTCATCTCTTGTAGTCAGACTAACAATTCAAACATCCATCATTTGCTTTTCTGTTGCTAATAGGCTTTCTTTTTTTTTGGAAGAATTATTGAGAATGAAACAATTGTGCAAGTAACATCTGCATAATAGAATACTGTTTGTTACACACATATTGTTTCCCAAAAAAAAATCAACTGACATATCATCTTTAACTCTCCTTGCTCAATTGATACATTCTGCATTCTTTCATGACTGTCCTTGTGGCTTTTAGAGCAATTAGATTTGATTACTATAGCTCTATTGATAAACAGGTTTGTGATAGATAACTGTATCTTCTGCTTTAAGGTGTTCAAGTCCTGCCAAATTGACCTTGAATCAGCTGACTTCATAATCAAGCTTGTAAATGCGCACTACGAACAATAACCAAAACTTTTGTAATAGATTGAAGTTTAGAAGAAGATGCTTCTGTGTTTTTTTTTGTAAGCAGTATTTTATCTTGCTGGTTATCCAAATTTCGTAGCAGTTAAATTGACTTGTTATGGGATTAAGCATTGTTGATCAATTACTTCAAAAAGATATAACCGCAGTTGCAGAATAGAGGGCGAAGCAACCATACGGTCTATTGTGTAACAACAGCAGAATAAACTTACTCAACAACATTATCATATCTCCACATTTCAAACAGCTCTTTTAGTCTAAAACGACAGAGAGAATAGAGACCTTTTTTTTTTACTATGAAAAGATAGATTTGTTGTTAAACATTAGGCCAAGTATTTGCACCTATTATCATAATGACAAGTAGATCATCTACAAAAGAAAGTCCAAGTGCCTTTTTTGTGTACTCTTTTTTTTTTTTTGAGTGACCGCTTAAGAGGTTAAACCCAAGTTTCTGAACACAAACGAAATCACCTTCTCACCTTCTTTTCCTTTTTTTTTTTATTTTGATACAGAACACATATGTCGGATGACGCCTGGCAGAACAGACTTGAAAGAATCACTCTTCATGATTCACTTTCTCAACAGGTAATAAGATAGATCATAATACTAATTAGCTTCTATTCACATACTCTACAGTACAATCCACCTTTTCACTCAATCGATCCTCATGAAAAACAAACAATAAACCAACCATCCAATCCTTCTGTCACTCTTCAATACCGAGACTCAGTCAGCTCAACTGCATCTTCATTCTCCACCAGTACATACTTCTATAGTGCATCAAGCATGTATGAATCGACTTTTGATCCTCCTTCACGTACACCTTCTTTTGGTTCGTCACAACACATGAGTCCCTGTAGCTCACCTCTTGCTACCTCGCCTGTTCATTCAGAACGCCCATTTGATTCAATTGCATATCAAACACAACACATTCGATATCATAGTCTAATTGAGCCAACAGGTTGTTTTGTTCCTTCTAAACCACTTTCCTCAGTTCAAAAGACACCCTCAACAAGACATCATTATGTAGCTGCTACTTTTGCTATGGTAACATAGTCTATCAGCTTAAAATGAATGAGATGCTAATTCTCACAAAGACAGGTCAAAGTCAAGCAGACGTCATGAAGCTCTTGTTAGATACAACAGATACAACACCATTTGAGGTAAAAATCAACCTTCATTCATTGAATAACGTTTTCTTAGTTCTTCTTCTTCTAGGCAAAAGAAGACGATGAAAAGACAATACCTTGGCAGATAGATCGAAATCATTCACTTGTGACACTCTGCCAATTTACCTATCTTGATAAGACGAGCCAGGTTTCCAGAAACTATCTTATAGGTCTAGGTCAACGACTGGGCATTACATCGATTCTTGTGATTGTCTCTATTGAATCTTTGTAAGTAATGGAGACAACACAGCTTGAAGTCATCCTAATTTTTTTTTTTTTGGTTAGCAATACAGTCTATACATTACTGGACTCACTTGTTCAATCCATGGAGACCAACTCACACCCATTATCTCAGCCTTCTTGGTGGAATAGAGTGATTTTGATCATCAACCAACAACATGGTGTCAGTGATCAAGCCGCTTTTATGCAACGCAAACATGTACTTCTGGAAGACATGCAACACATTCAAGAACGCTATCAACTCTCTCAGCCTCTATCCACTTTATTTCTAAGCACACATCTCTACGATCAAGTAAAGCATCAAGAACAAGGCGCTTACTACAAAGTATGTTGTCAACGCATCCTATGGCAGATGATGGCGCGGCATACCCTGTGTGGTCGTTGGTGTAGCGAAACACTTCAGAGCCGACTGAACAGTACAGGCAAGGTTGCCCTTAATATCCTGACAGAAGAAGACGAGAGTGATTCAAGTCATGATGATGATCTGTTTGTTACTGTGATTGATTATGTAGATGGCAAGATGAAGAAGCCCGAAAAGAAGAAAGGATCACAGCAACCTATCCAGAGAAGAGCAACACGGCGTCAGATACAAAAGCTACATTGTTACGATGGTGATGATGGCACAATACCCCCTGTACCCATGAGGCCATTTTAGAATAGAACCCATTTTTTTTTATTAGATGATCACATAGAATTATTGTTGTTGTTATACAAAAATGGCTCATTAAAGGCTTGTGGTATTTGGAACAGACTAGAGACATCTCCATTCTCAAGGCTGTTGTTAGTAGGGACAGCGAGGGCGTTCATGTAATAGGGTAAAGTCCAATCAGCAAGCGAATTGTTAACTGAAGATAGTTGATCTATCCCTTGTTGTTGCTGAAGTGGTAATGTTTGCATTGGGTATGAGAGCGACTCTTGTGGAAAGGGTTGTAACAGAGATTGTTGAGAGGATCTTACGGAGGATAAGGGTGACGTATTTTCAGCAGGCACTTCCTTGGGTCGTTTCTGTTGTTGTTGTCTTAATATGTTTGAATGGATTGTATAGAGATCACGGATCATAAAATACAATTGATCGGCCATAGCCCATAATCCTCTTGCATTCTATCTATTAGTCAGCATAAAGAGGGGATAGTTCATGTCAAGATGAGACTTACTAATAAAAATTGGAAATAAACACCAAGTGCCTGTTTTGCCTTTTGTGCCTCTTCTTTACGCGGTGAGAAAGAATTACTGACGACGACGGTAGCCACTGTATAGACAAAATAGGACATGAAAGGCGTACCACATTCCTTGCGTTGAATGACTTCTTTCAGCAATACAGTCACATTCTCCACGGCTGCTGTACATTTCTCCACACTACTGCTAATGAACTGCTTAATGGAGGGTTGGATCAGATGCGAATACAGTGTGTCTGATGCAACCAAAGAGGGTCGATGTAACAAGACAATCAATGTATTATGAACAATATGTATCTTATAGAAACTGTCAATTCATCTGTACCTGAACAAAAAAAAAGAGGTCACTTACAATCGTAAACAGTCTACTTTCAGTTGTCTCTGAAGAGCTTTGACTTAATTCAAAATTGGCAGGTGTGTTCTTTAGGTGCATAGGTAATTCATCGTACCATGTATCGATGGCTCTGTCTAGCTGTTGAAAATCAGAGTCTGGATTACAGGGAGGAACAAAATTGGAACTATCTCTTCTCTTGGAATTGACATAGGTCGATACCCTTCCAAGCAAATCAATAATACGCACAAAATAGGCAAACGCATTTAAAGGCGATCGTCTAGAAAGGCTGTTGTCCTCATTGGCTGGAGCATCAGATGCACTTAACAACTGACTGTCCTGAAGTCCACTTGGGTTGTTCATGACATAACGAGATCCATCTAGATTCTCGGCATAGTATTGATCCATCTTGAAGTGATCTGAACTGGGCAAAAAGACATGACAGTAGACATTGGACAAAGAAGGTGGTTTTCCGGTAGCCGCACTTGATATTCTAATCACCAACATCAGAAAGTTTGTCAAACAGCACTTTTCAACTGTACTTACTTGTCTGTACAATACAAGACCCAGAGTAGACGACGACGGTATTCTTGAGACCAGCTTTTACTCATCTCACTATCACAACATTCTTCAGAATCCTCTAGTTCCTCATGAAGTCCTAATTCCATTGCCATACGCATGGCCATACCATTATACATCCAACTCCTATTTACTTAATCAGACCAATGATTCAACATGGCTTTAGATTCCAACTTGCCTGGGACCTCTACCACATCCGTACTCATGCACAGCCAAGAGTAACAAGGCTTGTGTGTTACTGATACTAGGCTCATCTATCACCTTGATGATCAAAGGTCGTGCTTTATCAGCATACTTTTCTCCAGCAGACCAAGGTGGGTTTTTGGCCACATCAGGAGCATTGGAAAAACTAGAAGGAGATCGATGAGAAGAAGTCAATAGAATGAGATGGATTGTTTACCGAGCAGTAGCTGCCAAAAAGCAAAAGATGAAGAAATCTGAACGCTTCCGCTGTGTTATCTGACTCTTGATGGTTTCCTTATCAAAAAGAGGCATACTTGAGTAAAGAAATTCAAAGAACAAGTCGATACAATGATCAATGATGGCTGGAGAAGGCAGCACATCATACCTTGCCTCTCGACTGACAGGAGATGCATGAAGCATATGTGATTGAGGCGAAGAAAGACTATTGCTTGAGAATGAAGTGGGTGATGCCACTGCCTCAGACTGATCTTCACTAGGTCGTTTCATACCCGCCATGGGTGTCTTTATTTTGGGGTTGAACAAGGTCTCGTTATGTGAACTGGGCAGTGAAGCCAAGGGATGTGGAGATACCACACTGTTGTTATCTTGTTCATGATCGTCGTCTTCTGTGGTTTGTTTATCTGCAGACAACAAGATCTTTTCCATTTTAGCTAGACGTTGTTCCAACATTTCTATATATCCTTGTCGAGGACCACGCTTCTTATTGCTTGTGCTGTATGTACAGTTGACATTCAGTCTGATGCAGTTGCCACAGCCAGGCTTGGCTCCATCGCACTTAATCTAGAATAATAGCTTAATTTTTTTTAAATTTTATTTTACTGCGGAATAGAATCCATTTCAACCTTTTTTCTTCTACATAGTTCACATGCTTGTGTTAATCTTTTTCTTTTGTTTTCGTTTTCTAAAGTATGTTGTAAAGACATAATCCACTTGTGTTGGAATCACAAAAAAAAATAATAATAAAATAATAAAAGAATTTGAGGTACATTGTTTCTGAATTACAGTGTAGGTGTTTAAAATATAGTTTACACTAAATTTATGCATTTAGGGAAATGACACATCTTTTTATAAAGATAAGCAGTGATTTCATTACTTTAAGCAATTTACAGTCTATTTTTATCATTGATTTTAAAACAATAGGATCTATTTGAAAATGAAGGGTATAAGCCTGCTTTCTTTTTTTTTTTTAAAGAGATCAAGCAAGAATGATATCTAAAAGCCCAAAAAGACAGAGCGTTTTTTACCAGTTGGATAGACAACCAGATTAGCCAAGAATAGACCCAAGGTAATAGATAAGGCAATCCCAAGAATCTGAAACACAAATTCACTCCCACTTCCATTATTGGACCCATCAAACAGATGAACAGCACCTCGAACACCCAAACTACCAGGCACAAGAATCAAGGTACCACTCATCAAGGGAGCAAATGCCTGTCGTCTGGTCACTCTGGCATAGATATTGCCTGCTAAACCCAAGGCAAAGGCACCTGCACTGGGTGCAATCACATTTGTAGAACCCACGTATTTGGATACAAAATAGTAGACTGCATAGGCAATCGCACTATCAGCTATCATGGAGGGCCATTGTCGATAATGAGCACCATAGACTAGACCGATGGCCATGATGGCTAAGGGTAAGAGTAAGAATGTCCAATAGGGATTGATGCCATCTTCACATGCACCCAGCACGTTGAGATCGAATTCTGGATAAGCCAATCGCCAGACAGAACAACCGTAACCGATACCAAAGGCAAGAAATAGAATGTACATCAATGCATACACCAAATGGACTGTCCCACTTACTAAATTCTTGGCAGCCAATTCCATGACAGAACAAGTGAGTGAATAACCAGGTAAGGCAATTACAATCTTTTAAAATAATGAATTAATGAGAGACAGATATCACATTTAAAAAAAAACTTACAGCAGAGAGAGCAATAGCAGCAAAGCAAACATAGGAATGTAATGCCAAAGCAATGATGGCAATAGGTATCGTAATGGCCATTTCAAACACATTACCAAACATAGGTACTTTCTCTGAAATATAGGTCAATAGGCCCACTTGAAACAAATAAATGAGTTACATGTTTCAAAAGTAATCAAGTCCATTTTTACCACAAAGACCAAAGATAGCACTGACCCAACAATCTGTCCAAGAACCATTAAAGAACAAAGGTGCAACAAATGCAGATGATCCAACATAACCCAACATCAACCAGGCTGGACTCCAGGTAGGGGGTGAATGAATAATGTCATCCAATCTTTTTGAGGCCTCATCTAGATCCAGTTCTCCCTTAGCCAGCTTATGAGCAATTAAATTGGACTTTTCGAGTTTGTTGATATCCAGTGATCGAGAACATCGAATCAGATGTGTTTCAGAAGTATGTGTCTCTACATCCCCAAAAGTGACCACAATCAAGCCTGGCAAGACAGCATAACTTCCATCAATTTCTAATCGTTTACTGACTTTATCCATGGCTGCTTCCTTTAAATATAGAATGTGAGGATACCATGCTATTAATTATTATTATTTTTATATGTCTTACAATTCTGTGTGAGGGTGCACCTGTCCTTACTAAACATTTTCCCATTTTGATGATCACTTCCTGACGATGAAGAATATCTGCAATTTCTGACGCAATGGCCATACGATGGGCAGCAATGGCAGGTACATCTTTATCATTCGATAAACCCAGTTCCATGGTATGAACAGCTGTTTCATCTTGTATTCCTAAGGTTGTGTCAGTGGGAGAGACTGACTTGGACTGTAGAAAGCGGTTGGAAGCAATTGAATGAAGGGATCGTAATGGTCTCTGTCTTGTCTGAGGTCTGGACTGGTCTTCAAATACATCTAACTTGAGCAGGTTGGATAGGATACCTGCCTTACTGGGTCTTCTCCGTACGTTCTCTCGAGTGACTGAATTGACCAGATGAAATGCTTGGTCTGTATGGCTTGGTCCTTCTGTCTCACTCACTATCTCAACTGTCTCATGTTTAGGCTCTTCTGGGTGTCTACTGAAGACAGGGTGAATGGCACTCAAGTCAATAGGAGGAGGTGTTTCTGGGTCATGAAATTTGTTGCCTTCCATTTTTCTTTTAAAAAGAAGAAGAAAAAAATAAATAAAATAAATTCAGCTGTAGATGAATTCAAGATCTACAGCTGTCAAGGGACGAATGAAAAAATTTTTCAAACAATTGGTTGTGTTTCACAGAAAAAAAATCATTGGTTACTGAAGTCTAGAAATCATCGTGAGAAAAGACTGCCTAAAGAGGTTGTTCTGTATTACAGTCAAGAAAAGCACGTTTGACGCCTTAAGATGACTCATTGAGAAAAGAGAACACGCTATTCAATGGAAAGTGTCATTCATGATTGTTTAGTTGACGTCAGTTTGTTGCTATGCTATCTTTCCAAGTCATCATTAGACTATATACTGTTGTCAACACGATTGAAGATAAGTAGTACAAATAGTCTATTGAACCCTTTCCTGCTAAAAACCCTATTCCCCAAACAAAACGTAGGAGTGAGGTCATGATCCATGTTTATCTGTGCGCCAATCAAAGAAGCGTATGACAGTCTACTTCTACGCAAAGGCTCTAATGAATGACGTTTCTTTCATGTCATTTTAAAGAGAGAGGGGAATTAAGTTTAATATTTAGATAAAAAGGGCATAAATAAAGATATAATACAATAAGAAAGATAATTTGTACAATGTAGATAATAGAGAGATATTAACATAAGATGCGATTGGATTCATTTGGGATACTATATGAACTACTACTACAGGTTGAGGATTCTTCTGATTCGTCAAATGCAGGAAATGAAAAATAGAGATCTTGAAATGGACTGTTTTCGGATGACATCTTTCGTTCCAATTTATCTTCTTCATTGGGTTGATGTGTTACTAGTAAGAATAAGTTCTTTACGAATGCAGAGAATGAGTTTCGACGATGATCAGTATTCATGATAATTAAAAGTAAAAAAAAAAGTAAAAAGAAAGTAAAAAAAAAAAGATAGATAATGAGGGGGTTTATATAGACACGTTTTTTTTACTATAACCATAACTGGGTGGTCCAAGCGACAAAATTATATATATGCCCCGATCCGTTTGATCTAGAGATAGTTTAAATTCCAGGCCTTTGTCATACTCTCTCTTTCTTTATTTTATCTGCTGATGCCCTCCACAGTCAATTCACACACACACACTTTATGATTGACATCTTGCATTTTAGAATGTGAGTTGCATTCAACAAGTCTTGATTGGCTCCTACTTTTTCTATAACCAATCAAATCAACTTGACTGTGATCAAACCAATCAGAATGAATGTCTACCCAACCATGCGCATGAGATAGGAGCAAAGTGTAATTTATTTCTAAAAGAAACCAATCTCCGCCTTACTTTTTTTGGTATCATTTTTTCTTTTTTTTTTTTACTTTTTTTTTTTTAATAAAGTGTGATGACTACAACTAGGTATTCCTCATGTTAAAGTATATATAGAATATGACAACTCAGTGACTTGTATCAAGAGTAGTACTCAGGGCAAGGCCCTTGCAGGACAATGAGGAGATGAGTGACATCACATTTACCCATGACCAAGTCACTCTCAACAAAGCCAGTACATTCTCTTTTGACACGGTCTATTCTCCATTATCTACTCAACAAGACATTTTTGATCAAAGTATTCGACCTCTATTGGATTGTTTTCTAAAAGGGTAAAAAATATAATACATCATCCATAGGACACACACACACACAATTGACTCCTCCATAGTGATGATGGTGCTATTTTTACTTATGGGTAAATGTAATCATCCTCAATCTATTGATGATATTTAACACAAAATGAAGGTATAAAGGATCAGGGAAATCATATAGTTTAGGTACCATCCCTCATGCTGAGTTAGAACCTGCTGAAGAAGGTAATCTCATCTTCTATCTACATCTGTTTATTGATTTGAATGGTTAGGTATCTTGCCTCGATTTGCCAGATTACTGTTTCGATCACTTCAACAGTCCAAAGAGGACATGAGTGAGGTGTATGCATCCTTTGTGATGGTCGATAGAGAGATACGTGATTTACTTGTTCATTCTGGCATGGTACTTCAAGATAGACAGGATGCGAGACAAAAGAGAGTCTATTCTACGCATGATCTATTGCGGTAAACAGATTTAAAGAAAACAACAAAAACAATCACTGATTCATGTTTATAGGTTATTAAATAAGCATACAATGCATGATGTTGATGTAGTATTTACTATCACACTCAGACATCAAAAGACAGTATCCAAATTCCATTTTATTGATATTTCTCAAAAGGTAAGACTTGTTTGTCTTTAAAGAACATGAGCTGATATTCCCCCATAGTATCTTGATCTCAGTCGTCTCGATCCCTTTGTTCAACACTGTCAACATAAGCTATGGTTCACATGCATCAGTTGTGCACGACAAGACCTCTCTTTGATCCAAGAGACACTTCAATCTGCCCATCACCTTCCACTCAGCCCAGAAGCATCTCAATCCCTTCGCTCTCAAATCACTCAACTGCAACTTCAGATAGCCCATCTTCAGGGTAACCAACTGATGGAAGAAGAAATCAAGATGATTCGAGAAGAAATGGAACAGATCAAATCGTATTCTATTCAAGTCTCTCAGGAACTGGTTGAAACTCAAAGTGCACGTGATACTCTTCTGTTGCAGTTGACTCAGGAAAGACCTACTGAAGCTCATCCATTGATACAACAGTATGCTCAACAGATTCAAGATCTTAAGCTTGAAGTGGCAGAGACGCGTGGTAAACTGAATGAACCCAAGAAAACTCAGATCTCACCAGCCTATCATTATCGTATCCCTTCTTCTCTTTCAAGCTCACGAAAGAAACGACCAATCATTCAACGGATGAGAACCTCTTCTAGTTCACTTTTGAAAAAGAGTAAAGTAGAGGTAATTCTTAAGATGAGTAAATTCGATTCTAAAATTTACTTAGCACATCAAACCTTCTCTATTCTATTATTATTTGGTCACAGTCAACAGATGAAATTATATCACATGCATTAGATGTGACACCTTCTACTTCTTTAGGTGAATTAGAAGCCTTGGTAACTAGACTTTTAGTGTGTGTTATCTTTTAATTGATGCTTTATGTTAGGCTGTTCCCAGTTGGTCTGATATGCCCAAGACAGACACAAAACGAAAATCAATGTCATTGGATTCCATGTGGGATGATACCGATAGTTCCATCACTACTTCCCGTATCAGTGAAGACCAGCCTAAACCCAAAAGCAATGACCACACACTCAAACGACAGAACAAGAACCTACTGAAGATGTTGCACCAGATTCAGGCTGACTTACTGGTCAAACGAGAGCTGGTTGGACAGCTGGAACGATCAGAGGATCAATTCAGTCAGTTGCGCACCAATTACGAAGAGAGACTGACTGAACTTCGAGAGCAGCTTATGGAGACACAGAGACAACGTGATGAGGCCCTTGAAAGAGCATCTGTGAGGCCTACAGTACGTGAAAGCAGAGAGACACAAGAGGTACGATCTCAATTTGAAGTGAAACTGAAGCGACTGGTATCTGAGAACCAAGAACTCAAGAAGAAACAGGCTGAATCGATCAAGACAATCCAGACAGCCCGTACGAAGGCAGAGGCAGCCATCCAGCGACTCAAGTCAGAGAACGAGTCCCTCAAGTCAGATCGAAAGCAGTTGAATCGGGCTCTGAAGCATGAGATCGATAAGGCGCGTGATGCAGCAGTGGCTGATGAACGAGAGATTCAGCAGCTCAAGAGACGGTTACTGATTGCATTGGATGCCAAGACTAAGGCAGAAGAGACAGTAGAGGCTCAACATCAACTGTTGAGGAAACGAACAGAAGAGACAGCAGCTGCTCATCTTCAGTTGAGACAGTTGACAAATGCCCTTAGAAAGGCAGCCAATGAAGGTACTTTTCTGAATGAGGCTGCTTTGGATCGTATTATGGAGTATGCACAGACATCAAAGAGTAACATACGTACAAAGCAGACCAGGACACGTGCTTCTTCCTTTGCAAGTGAGCCTTAATGTTCATACACACACTTTTTATATATATATATATGCCAGATGTATTTATGACAAACATTTATTGAGATTATGTTTTTTTTTTTAAGAACCAGTAAAGAAACCGATTTAGTGCTTGCAACAAGAACAAGAGGCACAAGAAGTGCAGGCACACTTGGAGGAACATTTACTATCATTCCTTTATTCAGTCCATTGCCTTTAAAAAATAAATAAAAAAAAGAAGCTTACCTGCAACAGCCACCGATGTTTTGCATATTGATTTGATTTGATTTGATTGTTTGGATAATAATAAAAAAAAGATATTCTCTTTCTCTACTTATTTATATCTTTTTTAACCCATGATCAGATGATTAGAAAATAAGGCTCATATGATACTATCATCTGTTGATCACACACAAAAAAATCAATTTATTAATCACATTATCGTTGTGTGTTATAAGACACTTGAGCATTAGCACGGTTAGCCAAGGCTTGCTTGTGTACCTGTGCTTTCTTTTGCAAGACAGTACTGGTGCCCTGAGAGACATCAAACACTTCTGCAGCAAATCGCTCTTCAAATGACTTTTCTCCACGCTTTTTAGAAGCATCCAACATCCAGACAATAGCACGACGACGACGTTGACGATCTCTTAAGGCTGTAGGTACATGGACCACTTTAGATCCCTTCTTGGTAGAAGATAACTTTAATAAGGGTGATGCTGATTCAATAGCTTCATAAAGAACATGATAGGGATCGGTCTCGGGTGTGATCTTCTTGGACAGTTGTTGCATGCTGTCTGAAATCAAACGTTGTGCTCTGGCCTTCTTACCGTCACGCATCAGTGTGTTGACCAGTTGACTGACAACTTCATTGTTAGGTACGGCAGTGGTGAGAGTACGAATAGACAATGGGTTGACTTTTTTAAGTGTCTGTAATAACATAGTTAAGAGGGGGGGGTGAATAAAAAAAAAATAATCTAACCTGGCAATCAAAGTGGATCGGAGTTGATGAATAGTAAGAAAGTGAGAGTGACTGTTCTGACAACGATATTCCCCCCAAAAAAAATAAACCGATAGATAGGTTTCAAACTTGCCTTCAATTCTCCTTGACAGGGCCCACGTGTGTGTGTGTAGAGAGTGATAAAGAAATCAAGTAAAGAACAACCAATGGAACTAAAGCATGCTGAGTTGAATGGTTAGTCTATCAACCAATCACAATCTAGAATTTTAAAATAATTTTTAATTTCTTTTCTTTTCTTTTCTTTTTCTTCTTTTTCTTAATATTTTTATTATAAAATGCAGCCTAAAGAATGTTATATTTCTGATTGTGAAGATAGCATCAATGATGATGAGAGTGAATGGGATGTTGCATATGAAAGTAGTTCAGAAAATGATGAATCAGTAGAAGACGATGTACAACACTATTTCGATCCCACCAAAATCACTACCTCATTGCCTCTCTTGCCCTTTAAGAATCAGGTAGGAGGGCACGCGTCCTTCTTTCGATTCTCCAAAAAGGCCATCTGTAAGCCTGTATCAGCCAAAGAACAAGAGTTTTATGAGGATATCGATACCCATCACCATGAACTCCTTCCCTTCACCTCACAATACATTGGTGTCCTTAATGTGACCTATCGACCACCTGTACCTGAAGTACTGTTTGAAAAGAACAAACATCTACTGAGAGACTATCGTGCAGCCTGTCAGGATCGACGTCATAAGCCAATCAAGAAGTTTCAGCAACAGGTCTTAAAGGAAGTCTTTTCGCCTGAAGCATTGAAAGAACGACTTGTGTTGGCTGAGGATTGGAAGAGACGCAATCTACCTTCTACCTCTCAAAAGCCTACTGACAACATAGATTGTACGACCCATCAGAATGTGATCAAGGCACACAGTTATTCATCTGATAAGAAATATTGCTGGAATAATCCAAATCTCATTCAAGAAGGGGGTCGATCTGTGCCTATCATGACCACCCATGGCTTCAACAAGCTTGATTGCTTTAGAGATATTTCAATTGAACAAGTCACGCTTGAAAGACCACCCACCATCTTCTCAACTGCCTCATCGCCTATCATCAAACATCGCCAAGTGTTGCCAGAGGTAGAAGATAGTTCAATAGATGAAGATGTCAATATCATCTTCAGTATGGATGATTTTGACATTGACAACAAAAAGGAACTTTTTCATTTGAGAAACCAGAACAAGGTTGTTCCTGTCCTCAAGGTAGATTCTTCTAGCCTCAACAGTGCTGTTTCTTATCCACCTACAGAGGGTATTACCTCAGAGAATCCTTGGTCCCTTCAGATCTATAACCGTGATATGCAACGTATGCGTCATAGTCGGCAAGATGATGTTCAAAAGTATATCCTGATTGAAGATCTGACAGACGGTGTCAAATACCCTTGTGTCCTTGACCTTAAGATGGGCACACGGCAATATGGTGTTTATGCAACACGAGAAAAGATGAAGAGTCAGACAACCAAATGTGAGAAATCAACCAGTAAGGTGCTTGGTGTACGTGTCTGTGGGATGCAGGTAAGAGAAATAAGTGAAAATAGTGTATAAAAACTCACCATCACTTTAGGTCTATAAAAATGATGTGCATGAATTCATCTTTCAAGATAAATATCATGGTCGTACCTTAACACCCATCACTTTCCGAGACACATTAGAAGCCTATCTAGATAACGGTCAGGGCTGTCAAATCCATCATATACCAGTGATCGTTCGAAAACTAAGACGATTGGCGCGTATCATCAAGACAATGGACAACTATCGCTTCTATGCTTCTTCTCTACTGATGATTTATGATGGTGATCTTGCTAGTACGCGTAAGATAGATGTGCGTATCATTGATTTTGCTAACTGCGTTACAGCTGAAGATGTACGTTATCGTCAACAGACATTCACATACCCTCCCAGACACAAAGGAGCAGACAATGGCTATCTGCTGGGCTTAAAGACATTGATCCTCTGCTTTGAATGGATACATAAGAAACATGGTGGATTAGAGACAGATTTATATGTTGAGGAAAATGATGATGTATTTCATGATATTTATGAATCTGCCAATGATGATGCACTTACTACTCTTTTAGCTTAATTTTTAAAAAAAATTTTCTTGTAGATATGTAAATATTATTGTTTAATATATAAATGGACTTGTTTTTAAATAAGAGAACCTTCTTCTTCTTTAGATTCAACATCAATAAGTGTATTGAGTTCAGGGAAAAGGTTAGGATATTCTTTTGGATCTGCTAGACTGTCAGCTGTCTTTTTACGATTTTTGCCTTCAAGACTTGTCTTCCATAACTGAACAATCTTTGAGATCTGATCAGGAGCATATGTTCTTGCCAACATGGCTGCTTCAGGAATACGCTCTGTCTTGACTAACAATTCAATAGCCTCTTCCATAGCACCCAATTCAAATAGACAGGTGAAGGCAATGTTGTTCTTGCCTTGTTCAACTATCATCACAGATGAGATTAATAACACACTAGATCCCATTGACTTTACTTACTGGCTGAGTCTGCAATCTGTCGAATACCAGCACGGTTACCATTGGCAGTATAGAAGAGTAAGAGACCACTGAGATCCTTTGCTTTCAATAGACATTCTTCAGCCAATTTGAATTTCCAACAAGCCATGGCCACATCACCCAACAATTTCCACTTGGGCTCTGTATCCACCTGGTCTGCAATCTCAGAAGCAATATCGAGCTTACCCAGTTGAACAGCAAGATCAAAACGCTGATCAATGTCTGTTGTCACCTCAAGTGCCAGTTCTTTTAGATCTTGCGATTCAAGGAAACGAGCAACACGGCCACGTTGATCATGAGGAATCGAATCCAACAGACCAGCAGCAGCCTCAAGATCACCACGAAGGATGGCTGTCTGGTACTGAACTACCGTCAGAGAGAGAGAATAACTGTAGACATGGACATCACGATCAGCCAGGTAGATACGGTTGTCTCGAGGAGCATAGCCCAAGATATAGAGAGGTTTATCGAAATGACTGATGGTATAGGTTTCTGTGCCCACAAGGTAGTTGATACGGTTGCTGTTGTTGGTATAGATGAAACAGTCTCCTGCCCAGGTACCTGTCTTGACATCCTCAGCTACCTCAGTCACAAACTCAAACGCATCTTCCACACCTTCTTCGCCTGTCTCTCCACCATTCTCAATAAACTGAGCATAGGCTTGAGCGTTGTATCGCAAGACATAGAAGGACTCTTCTGAGGCAATGGCAATCAGATCACCAGCATCTGACCAGTACACATTCTTGGAGTCAACATCAATACGGCGGACCACTTGACCCGTTTCCCAATCATAAAAGTTCAAAAAGCCATTGCCTCGAACACCCAGCAAGGAACCACCATAGATACCTTCGGCACTGAAGTTCAGCTTGGGCAACAGACCTGCTCTTTCCTTAAAGTTCTTGAATATCTTGACACGAGAGCCTGATTCACGTACAGCATACACGTTGGAATCATCAGCCCAGACAAAATCAAGACCGTTACCGAAACTCTTGTTTCTCCAGGCCAAGGCTGTATAGATGATGTATTCACCATCACCACAGACAACAACAAAACGACCGTTGGGTGAATGTTGCAATGTCTGAGGGTAGACTTCACAGCTACCTAATTCTTTCACAGGCAAAGCTAAACGCTCACCATCCTTGACGTTATCCATGCTTGTCTTGATGTTGGCTGTCTGGATTTCAGAGTGCTTGGCCCAGATGATCTTGCCTGAGACATCCATCGAGACAGCAGGTTCTTCTCGACCCAACTTGATCACAACAGCACCCTCATCATAACCCAATGCTACATTGTTACCGCCCTTTTGTGTTGCTAAGCACCATGAACGTTCAAGGCCATAGTTCAGCGTGTTCTCGAGACGATAGGTATCTGAATTCCAAATGCGCACTGTACCATCTTCGGAACCAGACAAGATGATAGGCAAGTTGGGATGAAAGGCAGCAAAATTGACGTTTTGGTTATGACCCTCCAGTGTCTGAACACAGTTCTTGTTTTGATAATCCCAGATCTTGACCAGATTATCATCGGCACAAGAGATCAAGTAAGGCTTATCGCCACCTTGATAATAGTCAACAAAATTGACACCCTTTTCATGGCCCTCTAATGTGAAGTTGGGTACACTGGATCCAAGAGACCATACCTTGATCATGCCATCAAGACCAGCTGAAGCAAAGGTGTTTGAATCCTTGGGGTTAAAGGTCAAGTGCATCACAAAATGAGCATGACCTTCAAATACCTATTCAGTGGTAAGTTGTCTCATTTTTCTTTTTTTTTTTTTTTAAGCTTTTCTCACCTGAGCACATTTCCATCCCTTTTCCCAATCCCAAAGACGAATGGTCATGTCATCAGAACCAGACAACAAAAGGGGTTGTGTAGGGTGAACGGCAAGACAACGAATGTAATCGGGATGTGCTTCGAATTGAGTGACTTTCTCAAGTGTGTTGTAGTTGAAGACGCGAATTTGAGAATCATCTGCACCTGCAATAATCCAGTTCTTACGAGCCACAAATTTAGCAGCACGCACTAAATTAAATAAAAAAATAAGTGATCTCATTCATTTGGATGATGTCTGTCGTTTACCAGGTGTTTCTGATACTTCAATGGTCTTGACAATAGCCTAACAAAAAAAAAAAGAAAAAGTGAGTTGTGATATTTTAAAAAAAAAAATGTATATGCTTACTTGAGTCTCATAATTATAAATCTGAACAATACCACTGTATAAACTGGTTAAAAGCCAAGGCTCGGTAGGATGCAAGTCCACACACTTGACACGTTCAGAACGCGATAATAGTTTACGCTATAGACGGATGAGTTAACTCTAATGCTCTTTTTTTTTGTTTGAAATCACTCATCAGAACTTGCCTTGATATCTATGCGCATACCCTATAAAGAAAGCAAGAGAGATTAACATCAACGCGTAACACATGAAGAGAATGATGTCAAACTAGCTTCATCTGTTCATTCATATAATAATAAAAAAGGAGGAATCGTACCATGTTGACTTTTGGTTTTCTTTTTGTCTATCGGTTTAGTTGAATAAAAAAGCAAACAAAGAAAGAAGGCTGTTTACTGCTGTTTAAAGATGGTTTAAAAAAAGAAGATGAAGTGTCCCTTTTTTTTATATAAAAAAAAACTAAGAAAGAGAGAGAGAGAGTAAATTGCTAAAAAGAATGCCAATTCATAAATAACAGCAGCCAATGAATGCGTTTCAACAAGTGTGTGCAACCATTCAATGTCAATTTTTTTTTTTAAAATAGAAGTTTATGATAAACAAAAGAAAACTATGATACAACAACAATGAATAGTCAAAAAAGAAAAAAAGGGTATGGAGACTTATTTCGCTTGTTCATTGGCTAAAGGGGCAGGAGGATTGGCATAGAGAACTTGACCGAAATCTACAATTTGGTCTCCATTCGATCTAAAATCCCATCGATGGCCTTCTTCAGCATAGTTCTTCCAGTCCTATAAATAAAGAAGGTTAATGAGGTAGATATGCTTATTGGATTGAATACTTTACAGCTAAACAAGATCCCCACATCGTATCAGCATTTTGGTAGGTTTCTAGAGAGTACAAGTAATAAGCATGGAATCAAGTTGTCAACTACTCTCTGTTTTACCTGAACACATGCACTTTCCAAGTGGCCCATCATCAGCACAGTGTGTGAAATGATCATGACGATAACCAATATCATTAAAGAAATGAACTTGACTCTTGTTCAAAAAGAGACCAGCAGCTAAACTATGGACAATGGCATCACCCCAACGTTCATAAAAGAAATTACCAGTGCTATCTAGATAATCAAAATAAGCTTGATAACGCTCATCACGCCAAAGGTTAAGACTGGCAATTTCAAAATTAGACCAAAAGTGGCATAGGTTATAACCTCCATTGGGTTGACCAAAGAATCGCAACAGGGTCGTGTTGAGTTGGTGCTGTTTTGCAAAATCCATAGTGTGTTGCCAAAGTGTAGGAATTGTCTCTGGTATTTCTTTTAATGCGATCGTAAAACCATACTCTTTACCATTCTCTTTAAGATAGTTAAAAGGGTCATAATCCAGATCACAATAGAAATTGACACCAGGTTCAATACGCCTACATCAAATAGTGAATATATATAAAAGATAAAAAAATGATCTGTCACTCACCAATAATAGTCATATTCATCTAAAAGAGGATGGCGGTAAAAGAAACCAGAGTTAAATCGACACATGTGACGGTAGGACAATGAACCACCATACATCACACCACGGGCAGCGTAGTCAGTCAACTGTTGGTTCATGACAGTCTCGTTGACGTGCTTGGGTACAGACCACATCTGGCTGGGTACAAGTCCGAATTTAACATCTGCATGTGTCATGGCCAGAATAGCATTCTTGAATTCATCAGTAAAAGGCTCATCATTCAGAAAGACATAAGGGTAGTTGAATTTTCGATTGAAACGGCTATCAAGAAAGGTATGAGTCAATATAACTTTCAAACCTTATCTGTTACTTACTCTTCAAAATCTCTCATCGTACGTCTCATGGCACCTACTTCATTGTTTCTAACAAGAACAACAATGACAGCCTTTTCTTTCTTTTGTATCAAAGATGATCCTGGTAGACCAAAAGACTTGGAGGAGACAGGAGAGGTTTCTTTGGTGGGGAAGACCTGAGCTTGTTTGAACAAGGGCTCTTCATGAACACCTTCAATCTGATCATCGCTTACAAGGGGTACCTGAAATTCAGCAGATTCTCTGTTTAACAGGTCAGATGTTTTTAAGCAGTTTGCTGAAGGTCGTTCGGCCACAAAATAGAGCGAACCAAAGAAAAGTGAGACGATAGAGATAAGCGTTAAGATATAAGATGCTCCTCTCTTCATTTTATTTAAGTATATATTATCTTTTTTAGGAAAGAAAAGAGAGAAAAAACTAAATTGACTCAAGAACCCTTTTAAAAGCTAATTCGAATATTAGATCGGCGCAAAGCTATTCTTGGCAACTCTAAAAAAAAAGGACGAACGAAAAAAACAAGGTGTTTGATTGCTTCTAGTTTTGAGCAGCCGTATTTTTCTTTGTATGTGTTTTTCTTTATTAGCAAAGAGTGAGAAAAAAAATCAGCGAGTTAGTTGACTGCTAAACATTTTTCCCTTGATTTCTATAGTTGTTCCTTAAAGAAGTTCTTCTGAATGAGATCATCATTTCTTTCTTATGTCATGTTTTCCCCTTATTTAGACATTTGTTGATCAATTGACTATCTTTTGTCTTCAATAGGAAACGAGGTGAGAGGCTACTACTTTAGTTTCTCAAGTGAGCGTTTTCCACTTTCATCTTCTCGACCACAGAACAAGAAAAAGAACAAAGAACAAAAACCGGGTATTGTTATTTTTGGGTGGACATGGTAGCACAATGATAAGAAGATCGACAAATACGGGTGGAGTGTGAATTTGATAATTAATTTTTATTGACGAAGTTGGTTATACATGTCTGTAATACTTCGTTTGCTGTTCATTTGAGCACGAACAGCTTTCAGGTTTTTAAGCTCTCTATAGAGTCTAACGAGCTCTTGTTTTTCCTCTTTTTTCCAGGGGCTTTTGTCTATAGTAGGGTCTAAGAAGTTATTGTACCTCGTCCTCAATTGTGACACAGACCGTAGACTTTGCATGTCCTCTTTAATCTGCTGAAATGCGTCCACACCATAGATCTCAACACCCCTTATCAATGCCTCATCTTCAGCCTTTGTAAACGGGCCCTTCTTTAGTGTGTTCATCTCATAGGCCCATTTGTTTCGACATTGTTCTTCACTTCGAGACTTCATGCTTTGAGCAATCGTCTCAAAATCTTTTCCGTATTTATCCACAAGTGACTTTAGCTTCTCTACTTCCTCAGCTGTCCAGCTGCCCCGGTTCAAAGATGGCTGTATTGAGTTGTGCCAAAATTGCTGGATACGCCCAACCGTGCGTTTCTTTGGCAGTCTCTCCTGAATGGCTGTCCAATCAATCTTGTCAATATCACTTTGTTGTCCTAGCAACTGTTGCAACATCTTTTTTTCTTCGCGCGTCCAACGTGTTGTATCGTGTGTGACCGAGAAATAATGCGAGCGTATACAAAAAGCAGAACGACCGGGGAAATAATTGGCAAACACTTTCCATTTATTGCCGTATCTCTCCACCAGTCGAACGAGCTTCTCGGTGTCTTGAGTTGACCAGCTTCTTCGAGTATGGTGTGGTTTGTGTTGCTGATCGGATCGATCAAGATCGCCTTGATCTTGCTGTTGTCGTTGTTGCACTTCCTCTTCTGCCTCAAAAAGTGCTTGTAAGGAAAGAGGTCGCTTGATTAGCTGAATGTGAGTCAGCTTGGATATGTTTGGTATAGGACATGATTGAAAGCGCCGTAAAAATAAGCTCATCATGGTAAAGGGTATATATAGGCTGAATAAAAGGAAAAAAAAAAAACTTTTTTTTTTACTCATTGAAGGAAAAAACTCAGAAGACGATGAATCTCTTTCCGATACAACACAGCAAAAGAAAGAAGGAAATTGTGAATATGCCTTTTCTTCTATCGCCGCAAATCTAACTTTTGGCTTATGAAGCATGCAAGTTGGAATAATTCAAGACATTTCGATTCTATGTCTCTCCAAAAAGCATAAAGGGAACCAGTTGAGACTAGAAATAGTGTGTGACAAAAAGGTGTCACTTTATTTTGACTTACTTTGTTGTCTTCGATCTGCTCATTTGAGAATTGTTTCAAGAAGACAGACTTCTCCTTATTTCCTTATACAAGTCGTTGCATTATCCTTCAATAATCATGTAGGCTAAAAAAAAAAAACTTGTTAAAAGTGATTTCTTCTTCTATATATGGTATACAATAGAAACAACGGACACCCTGTAACGCCAAGAAACCTGTATATCTAAGAAAGGGTTCCTTCCTTTAAAAAAATGCCTGGCTGAGTAGATAAAAGAAAAAAAAGGAAGCGGTAGAAAAGCTGTATAGCTCTATTAATAAAGGAACATGCCTAAAAAGTCTATAAAAGGGTACACAGGTACAGATTAAATAAGGCTAAATAAACTTCTATTCTCTTTAAAGAAAAAAGAATCTCGGGCCGTTCCTGTCTTTGGAAGAGAAAGGATCATCTGACAGTTTAATAAATTAAAAGAGAAAGTGTGTAATTAACGTATTTAAGGTATGTGGATAATTTTAAATCTATGTATTATAAATTAATGTCATAAAAAGAAAGGTTATTTCTGGTATAAGGGAAGAAGGTCCATGATGAATCCGGAGGGGGGTTACAATAGCTCAAAATGTTGTATAACAAAACTTTGTAATTTTTTCTTGCACAAAAAGTTGCTAGTGGACGGAACTGATAGATCCAAATCCGTGACAATTGAAGAGATGCTGTTGTCACTGTAATCGAACGAATTGTGTGGAACTGATACCGACTCTTCTAGATCGTCCGAATAATCTCCAATGTAAGCTAGCATGGTGTTCTCGATTGATTGTGTTAACTTGAGATCGAAGGACATTTCAGGTGTATGATCTTGAATGGAAGGGGGAGGTGTCATCATCTTAGGAGGCGATTTCTTAAATATCGTCTCGCCTGTGTCTGGCAACACTGTAATAAACGACCGACAACCAAGTATCATGCCTCGTAATTCAGGCAGTGTGATCCGTTTAGAAGGATCAAGGCAAAAGATGCGAATCAAGATTCGGTCCAGGTTTTTAGAAATGTTGGGAAATAGAGTACGAAAGAATTGGCGAGGATGATTCACGTAAGTTGCAAATGAAATGTCGTCTAAACTTGCTTGTTTCCAAGGATTTCTTCCAGAGACAAGGTTAATCAAGAGAATGCCCAAACTCCATATATCATTTGCAAACGTATCGTAACTATGGACTGGCTCTTCTTTTTTTGAAGTGATGATACGTTTTCCTTGACATTCTATAGATATAAAATCAAGTTTTTTTTTTTGTTTTAGAAGGGGTGAACATAGGCAACAATTAAACACGTTGTTTACCTGGTGAGAAATAAAATGAAGAGCCACAATTGAACTGTTTAGAAACAAGTTGATGTGTACTCAGACCAAAATCAGCTAATTTCACTCTGTTGTTAGAGAGCAGCAATATGTTTTCTGGTTTTAGGTCACGGTGTGCAATCATATTTTGATGACAATGATGTACTGCATCTAATATCTGTAGAAACAGGTGACGAATGACCTTGGTATTTCCAATAATTTGTTGCGCCAAATAGGGCTGTGTAATACTTGCAAAAAGATCACCTTGAGTGGCATATTCCATGATGATAAAGACGTGTTGACGTTCCTTGATGATTTTCTCAATGGACAGAATGTTGGAATGACCGGACAGAATTGAGTGTATTTCTATTTCATTTTGTGTGATCTGATTGTCTTTTAAACATTTGACAGCATAATGACGATGCGTATAAATGTATCGTCCTAAAAAGACAATACCATAAGACCCAGATCCAATGACAGAAACAAGCTCAATTGATTGGTTGTCAATAAAGGTATAGAGAAAGTCTCGAGGGTGAAGCATAGGTTTTAGTAGTCAGGAAAATAGATGAGAAAGAGAGAGAGAGAGAGAGAGAAGAAAGAAAAGGAAAAAACAAACAAAACGGATTTTAACGGTCTGTGTACACACATCTCCTTGCTCAACAAATAAAGTTGTCTCCTCCTTAAGGTCATCACAACAAAACATTCCTAACATATACAATGCTCCTAAAAAGAAAGTATATATATTTTTCGTGCATGCATGTATTAAAATACACATAGAAAGGCCGCATATGTGCAGTTCTTGATAAGTGTCTAATAATCTGTATCACTTTACGTTGGATTCATGCTTTATTTGTTTTGCTACGATTGTATCCCCTTGTTCGTGTACCCATCATTATCGTTTCTTTCCTTCTTTTCTTAGTCCCCTACGTTTCCTTTTTTTTTTATGTACATTTGTCTGTTTTTATTTTTTTGGTCTATAGTAGTAACGAGATATACAGTTGAGAGAGAAGGGAGATGAAGAAGAAATGGTGATTATAAATAATACTAGAATTACAATATAGGAAATTATTTTCCACTGCCAAGTCCATACTTGTCAACAATTCTATTTACGTCTCGAAGACCTTGAAGGTTTCCTTGAACGACAACAGTGGCTCTACCACTGCCGCCACTAGAAACGCTAACTGCACCACGCACAACACGGCTTGCAACGCGTCTCAATTCATTCACATCTACCTTATCAATATTGGCCAACATTTCATCGATGCCTGTCTTCTTGCCATGAACTTGAATTTGTCTACCAAGATCTTCCAATTGAACCATACGGCTCTCAAGGTTCATCAAAAGCGAGCTCTTCAATTGGTTTTTGGCACGGTTCAACTCAACATCAGATACTGAAAGACGTCCAACATCTCCTCTGGCCACAATGTCTAATTCGCGACAGATGACTTCCACGAGAGCATTGGCGTATTCAGGTTGACAAGAACCGGCAATACCAAAGAGACCAGAGTCAGTATAACAATGGTTGAATGCTTGGCAAGATTCAACCCAATAATGTTGGTTCAAGACATTGGTGAACAAACGAGAGTACATGCCTTTACCGGGACCACCAGCCGAAAAGGAACCGCCACCACCTAGCAAGATCTGGAGTGTGGTGAGAGAATAGATATCAGGATCGTCAATTGAAAGACCCTCAAATGCAACATACACGTGTGTCAATGGTGATTCAGGTCCAGTCTCTAAGAAGCTGTTACCGCCGGTATATTGAGCAGGCTGTGTTGCAATCTCAAGAGGTGTCAAACCTTCTTGTCCTGATCGCTTGTTGTTGAATAGAGATTTGACAAATGATTGGTTGTTTTTGGATTCATGCGCCTTCTCTGCCTGTTGGCTCTGTCTCTTCAGGGCCTCTTTATGTGTCATGACGGAATCCAAACTATCTTTAGAAGCAGGTACATCGCCAAAGTACTTGAGTGCCAAATCGACTACTTGGTCATGTTCAGCACCACAAGCGGCAATCACCATACGTTCAGGTCGGTACCAAGTCTTCATGTAATCGCGAATCAAGTCAGGTGTCATCTTTTCAAGGCTCTCAGGTGGACAGAGCAAAGGGTTGCCGAGTGTGTTACCTTCATAAGCAACTGTATGTAAGATTTCAGGTAAAATCATTTCTGGTTTGGACCAAATCTCGTCAATTTCGTACAATGCTGTCTGGCGTTGTTCATTGACTTCAGCATCATGGATAGTGGGACGACAAACGACATCTGCAAATAACGATAACACTCTGCTTAAATCTTGAGAGAAAATGGCTGATTGATACATGATTGATTCACGAGAAGAAGAACACATAATGTTGCCGCCTAAAGACTCTAATTCTGCAACAACTTGATCGGCTGAACGATTTGTCGTACTCTTTTTTTTTGTAAGAAAAAACGTTAGGTAAGTCTTGATTCTTTTGATTCAAACACAATAGAGTCTTACCTTAAAAGCCAATCTATCTAAAATATGGCTTACACCTCGTGTGTTAGCAGTTTCGTAACGACTACCAGCGTCAACATAAACACCAACTGCGCTAAAGTGACCGGGTGTGTTTTCTGAAGCAACACGGATACCATTAGGAAGTGTAGTCACCTTACAAAGTCCAGTAGAGGCTTTTGAATATTCTTGAACAAGAGTAGGGAGACCTTTTGCTACATCCTATAAAAAGAAGACTAAGTCCTGTCATGTCTTTTTTTTTTTTTTATTCAAAGCAAAAGAAAAATTACCTTTGTTTGATATGGGACTGTGGATTCAGTACGTCTCAAAATACCATTTCTATAAGCAGATAGAGGCTTAGAAACTGCTCTAGAAGCAGAATTGAGCAAGCGAGAGGCCATTTTCTAATGTAGGTTTCTTTTATCGTGAAAATGCAGGGTTGATAATAGCAAGTTGAAAAGAGAAAAAAAAAAAGTACGTCTATCTGAGTGAGAGCGGTATTCTTATGTGTCGAAATTCACTCTCAGTAGTAAAAAAAAAATAGTTCTTTCTATCACCACTCTGATTGGCCTATAGGCAATCTCACGTCATCTTATCCTGATTGGCTTCATTTATCTCACCTTTGTTCAAAATTGCGATGTTTGACAGTAACAAGAAAAGGGACAACATAAACTGGTGATATATATTCGAAGATTTAGTTTGTTTCCGTCATTTTTTGTTTTGTTGATCTGAGTGCCTTTACCTGAAATTTTTCCTTTTTTCCTTCAGAATAGTGATACATGTTATACAGCCAGTGAAAAAAGCATTCTAGTATGAAGAAAGATTAGGCAATACTTATCTAAGGGGTTTTCTCTGTGTTATCTAAGAAAAAGCTGTGTTTGGACCTACTTAATATGCTGATTGAACTCGGCTGTAGATTTGATTTCTGTCTTTTTTTTTTAGGTGTCTGCATGAAATTTATGCATTATTTCTTGAAAGAGTTTTCTCGGAGCATATTGTTCGTAGGCCAAAGACTGATAATCTGCGTAAACAAAAGCCTAGCTTTAAAGGAGCTTTTCAGTTTGACTTGCCTATGGTGACAAACAATTCATTAAAAGCAAGGGCTTCTATGACTTTACTTCAGTTCAAAGAGTCTGCATTGAATACCATTGTTTTCTTTTTCTGAAGTATATACGAAAAAAAAAAAGGTTATTCGTTTGGTCCATCAAAGTCTTTTAAACGAGAAAGTTACACAAAATGGCTCAAATTAGCTGAAATTTCTCTAACAACTTTAATTAGAAAATAAAGAAAAAAAGCCAAGCTTTTCTTTTTTTATATTTAGAAACTTTCGCCTTGATAAAGATCTCAGCATGACATCACCTTTGGCTTCTGTCCTTGACTTATTCTCATCTTTTGTTGGATGCTGTATACCCAGTTCGAATCTCAGTATTAACGGTAAAGCTTATAGAATCGTAAAGCTTCTCGGAGAAGGGTAAAGGAGAAGTAAAAGCGAACGTCTACAAACAACTCATCACTCTCTTTTCCGTATGCAGTGGATTTTCTTTTGTTTATCTAGCTCAGGATGGATCAGGCAACTTGTACGCGATGAAAAAGATTCGTTGTACCTTAGGCACTGAAGAAGCAGAACTTGCACAAAAGGAAGTAGATATCTATCAGCTATTTTCACATCCAAACGTCATTCGAATGCTGGTAAGTCAATGATTATCTTGAACTATACAGTTGAATTCTAAAGAAACATGTGTCAAACAATCAGGATTCTTCCACTATCACCGAATCAGATGGCAGTAAGACCATATATATCTTTTTACCGTATTATAAGGTAAGGGGTTGCCTTGTCTTCTGGAGATCATTAGAATGAACTAACATAGTATGCGATTTAAAGAGAGGCAATCTCCAAGATGTCATCAACAAGAACAATTTAAACAAAACACATTTTACAGAAGTTAATATGCTTCGCATCTTTCGACAAGTATGTATAGCTGTTCAATATTTACATACCTATAAGGCAAAAGGTGGAGCAAGAGTTATGTATGAACCCAGTCAGGTCATGTCTGCTGAAGAAGAAAGCAGACAGGATGAAGCATTACTGAATGGGCATCAAGAGCAACCATCAGGAGAACAGATCGAGACAGGCAAAAGAGGTGAAATTGTACCTTGGGCTCATCGTGATATCAAACCAGGGTAAAAAAAAAAAGAGAGAGAGAGAGCATAAAAAGAAAACGGCTTTCATTACTTATTCATTCTTCTAGTAATGTGCTTATGTCAGATGATGGAGAGACACCTATCTTGATGGATTTTGGATCTGCTTGTCCTGCCCGTGTCTCTATTGAGACAAGACAAGATGCTTTACGACAACAGGATTTAGCAGCTGAACAATCGACTATGCCTTATAGAGCACCAGAGCTGTTTGATGTCAAGACAGGTACGACTCTGGATGAAAAGGTGGATATCTGGTCCCTGGGCTGTACTCTTTATGCTATGGCTTATGGATCATCTCCGTTTGAAGTGAATATGGATCAAGGTGGTTCTGTTGCTTTGGCTGTCTTGAACAACCAATACAAGTTTCCTCAAGACAGTCCATATTCATCTGAACTGAATGAAGTGATTTCTTGGATGTTGACTGCCAATCCTGCTAGTCGACCTAATATTCATCAAGTCATTTCAAAGTTAGATCAATTATTAGAGACATATCAAAATACTACTGAGGCATAAACAGTATATACATATGTTTTATAATGCTTGTTCTTTCTCAAGATAGAAAGTTAGATCATATTTATTATTCCAAAGAACTTTATACACACAAAAAAAAGAAGGAAAGATATTCATTAGGTAGATGTTGTGGTTTTGAGTTGGTATTTAGATAGAAATGAAGAGGAAGAAGGGGATATGCTTGAAGAAGGAGAAGAATGATGATGATGAAGAGAGGGTATCGCATCAGATAAAGACGGCATGGCCTTATCAGATTTGTTAGAAGCAAGTCCAAGCATCATTAGAGATGTCAATAAAAGCTTTTCTTGTGTGGTTGTGTCTTGTGGAGAAGGCTTTTGAAGATTCATTATGGCCATGACAGACTCCATGGTTTTCATGATCTCTGTTGTCTGTGACAAAAGACTAGTGACATGATCTAATTCTTTTTGTAGTGTGTCTCTCTTGGCCTCTAACGTCTGTCGAATTGTAGATGGAATGTTGGATAGCATAGTTTCAGTGTTCTGTGTATTTGAATGGATAGGAGAATGCTCAGTAGGGAGCATAGAATGATTATGAGTTGGTAAACTGAGTCGCTTTCTCGTAGGAGAAGAGGGAGCAATCGATCTTGGTGGTGGTGCATTTTCAATGACGACCAATCGTTGAGGTAAACTGTTGAATCTCTTGCGTCTCTTGATCACATTTCTTTTCATTGTGATTGGCCTTTGTACGTTATGTAGCTTGTAATAGAGCCCGCATGCATTACAGATTGTGTTGCCTGTTTCATTTCTGCGCCAAAGAGGTGTTGTAGTGGTTTCACAATTAGAGCACTTGATGACAGGCGGGTTCCAGCGAATGTTATTCTGTTGCCAGCATTGACGACATCCTTGGCAGTTATTTGAATGAGTTTCTTTCATGATGATAGACTCAGTGTATCTGGTTTGATACTAAAAAAAAAAAGAAATAAAAAAAAAGTAAAACTGGAGTCGTTCTCTTCTTTTATAGAAGGATAAATGATAAGCAAACAATAAAAATGATAAGATATAGTCTATTCGATATTGGATAAGACGGGGTTTATCTATTTGGCTTTTAGAAAAACTCTCCACACTTATTTGACTGATAAAGACGGGTGTAACCTAATCTTGTTTTGGAAGCGTGCGACAGTTTGGGTTTCTTATCTTTACTGCTCTAATACTAGACTTCTACCACAATTGCAGAAAAATTATTTGTATCCAATCAACTGACTACTTTTCATGCTACGACTTCATATACTTGAAGAATAAACCAAGACAAATAAAAAGAAAGAAAGAAAGAAAAAGACCGTAAAGTGATGACAAAATTTTAATGAGAAATCACGCCTTGAGCAGATAGCGTAATAATTCTTATTGAATCGTATAGGATGCAGTGAAAATGTCAAAGCTAAATAAGGCTATTTGTGTTGTGTTTGGTAACAGATAAGCAAAGCTAGGTCCTGACATAGCCGATATGGTAAGAATCGCATTTTTTGTTTATTTTGAATGAATTGTTGTTTCATAAAGCAGGAATTGCTGTATGGTGAAGAAAATCCTTCTGTTGTATAGTACGAAAACATCACTGTTTTCTCTATTGAATCACTTCTTACTATACTGATAATCCCATGAAAGATATCAAAAGGAATGATTAACGTGAGAAAAAGCGTAGAGTGATAGAAAGAAGATAAGATTACGTGGGGGGTAAAGAAAACAAACACTAGGCTACTTGAGTCCTCTTTATCTTGCACTAAACAATAGTCTTTGTAGCATGATCGTACATAATGATTTATTATTATAATACAAAAATCTGATATTCTAAGCCCAAGAAAGCAACAAGAAACTTGCTAACAAGATAAGTACACTCAAAGGAACACTCTTCAAAGATAATCCTGCATCTGTTGGTTCTGGCTTAGGGTAATGGCCGTCCGAAGATCCTCCTCCTCCTGGTGGTCTCACAGTACCTTTACAACACAATGAATGAGTAAATGTCTAAAAAAAAACTGTTGCCATTTTACCTGTTGGAGAGGCGAAGATACGAATGTTTCCAGAAACACAATGATAAGGTGCTTCACCTAATGTCATGTAATCTATCAACGTACTTGAGATCAATCAATGGTACTTCTTAATGGGGGGATAAATATCGTATTTCTTACAAGCGCCTGAAGGAGCCAAATAGTTTGGTAAGTCCACCAAGATATGACCATCCGATGTGGCTACATCTTGAGCAATAATGACAGGTGTTTTATCTGCTCCATCTGACTGTACCAGGTAAATGGTTGGGAATTTGTCTGTATGCGAATTTGACCTATATTAGGGTTCAGCGAATAAGTACGGAATGGCATATACTCATGTTTGTTACCAAGCAATCTTCATTTTTTCACCAGCAGTTACAATGGTGTTACTAATTGGATTTACCACTAAAGGGAAATCTATTTAATGCCAGTCAATAAATCAATTTCTAATTTCTTTACCTATACAATCTTCATCTGTATTAAATTGTGCTTTTACAGAGATTAAAGTCATAACTAAAAATACAAATTGTTTCATCATTTTTTTTTATAAAAGTTTTTATTATTATTGTCAACAAAAGAAAAAGAAAACTCGAATTTGGATCACTCTACTAATTTATAGATTTTAGGTGAATAATAAGGAACAAACATGGAAATAAATTTTCGAAACATTTTCTCTCTTTCTCTTTAGATGCATGACGGCGTGAGTCGATCTTTCTTATGAAATAGAATAGCAATTTATGATACAAACAATATATATTTTTTTTTAACCAAGATTCATGGCTTTCATCATTTCAGCCATATTAGGCATACCACCACCACCACCACCAGGACCACCTCGGCCAAACATACCACCCATTTGTCGAGCCATCTTCTGAAGACCTTCCATACCACCCATCTGTTGAAGTAGCTGAGGAGGCACCATGTTCATCATTTGCTGTTGCATCTTACCCATCTGAGCCATCTGCTGAGGATTCATCTTTCGAGGATCGGTAGGCATATTCTGCATCAAACCATTCTTACCACCCATAGTCTTGACCATCTCTGCAAATTTAGTGTATTGACCTAGGATTTCTTGTACTTCATGTACTGTCGTGCCTGATCCACGAGCCACACGAATAACACGATTGATATCATCAAATGGCTTATGATCACCATCCAATTCTATAGACAAACCTGTCAATTAGAGGCCTTATTTGGAATGAATTCTATTGTTTACCTGCATCTGTCATACTATCCATAATACACATCATACGCTTCATACGTCGAGTTCCTTCTTGTTCTGTACCAGCCATCATTTCGGCAGGCATACCGGGTATATTGCCCATCAGCTTAGAAAGAGGACCCATCTTGGCCACTTGTTGAAATTGCTCATACATATCACGTAATGAGTATTGACCCTTTTCAATATTCTTCATCAACTTCTTTTGGTCGCTCAGTTGAATGCTGTCCTGTACTTGTTCAATCATATCACGCATATCATGCATACCAAGTACTTTACGGATAAACGAACGGGGCTCAAAACGCTCCATATCATGAAGATGTTCACCTGTACCAATAAAGATAATAGGACTATGGGTAGCTGCCACACTGTGTTTCATAAACAGAATCAGTATCTCATTTTCTTGCTACCATCTACTCTACTTACGCAGAAATAGCACCACCACCTTTAGCATGACCATCCATCTTGGTCATAATGATAGCACCGAAATCGGCAGCTTCTTTAAAGGCCTTTGCTTGTGCTTCAGCAGCTTGACCAATGGTACCGTCCATCACAAAAATAGTTGTATCAGGTTGCTGCACAAGTTAGTTTAGATTACCCTTAAACAAGCTCTATTTACTTACCACAGCATTTGAAATCTGCTTCATTTCTTCAAACAATTCTACTTCTTGCTTATGACGACCTGAAGTATCCACAATGATAATTTCGAATTTCTCAGCCTTGAATTTCTCAACACCCTCCATAGCAATAGTGACAGGATCAGTCTCTGTATAACTACCATAATAAGGGATTTTGGCCTTGGTAGCATTCTGCTTCAGTTGATCAAAGGCACCAGCACGGAATGTATCTGCACAGACAAGGGCCACTTTCCAACCTTTGCGTTGATAGAAAGAAGCAATCTTTGTACAGGTCGTGGTCTTACCAGCACCTTGAAGACCTACCATCATAAACACATTGGAACGGCGTTTCACTGGCTTATAGGCTTCTACTTCAGGATCGACCAATCGGTTGAGTTCATCAATCACAGCCTATAACAGAAGGGTGTAAGGACATGTAAGAAAAACAAAATAAAGGAGTGTTTAATACCTTTTCAATCAATCGCTTCTTGTTGGTGTTTTGTGCTAATTCTTCCAAGTTGATGTTTTTCTTGATGTTCATACGTAACTTCTGAACCAGCATGACATTGACATCAGAAGCAAGTAGGGCAGCACAGATCTGCTTAATGAGACTATCCAATACCTAACATCTAGAGTGTTAAAAGTAGATGTGTTTTACTCATGTTCTAATTACTCACTTTCTCATCAATAACAGGTGCCTTTGTTAGTTCGTTAAAGGCTGTGTTGATTTTACGACCTAAATCAGCCAACACCATTTTGAAATAATTTAGAAATAAAAAAAAATAACAAAAGAATGATGTGTAGAAAGAGGATAGCCAACCTATTAAAAGACCGCTGTTTTCTGACTTTATTATATTTCTCAATCTTAACAATGCATTTGAACATAATAATCAACATCCAATTGGTGATCTTGGAATGGAATGGAAGAGAAGTCGTTGTCTACAGTAAGGTCTGATTCAGGCTCCAGGTCACTATAGTCAAATTCTATAAGAATACGTTAGCTATCATTCTCTTTAAATCATGCTTTCTATGTACCATCAACTACAAATGGGTTTACTTCTTCTTCAACATCAATCCAATCATCTCTCTGATAAGACAACTTTTGATAGCGACTGAATTCATAAGCATCTTGATCAGCAAATGGACTGAAGCCAGATAGATCAACAATACAGCTTGGATCAGGACCATAAGGGATTTCTAGAAACACTGTTTGAATATCGCTCATCTTATCTTGCCTGTTCTATACCTTTTTCTTTAGGTGGAGCATATTCAACCGTTGTCATATCTTCTTCTTCTTCTGTTACTTCCTCTTGTTCTTGAGTGACTGTTTCTTTCATCTGGTCAAAGCGTCTTTCCATCATTGGCTCTGGTTCTACAAAAGCAGGTTCCTTATTGTACTCTCGAACAGAACTATCCAATCCACTGAAATCAAGATCCAATCCAACAGGTGACCATTCAATCTCTTCAATTGTGTGTTAAATAAGCTTAATGTACGTACTCGCTGTCTATTACCTTCTTCACGACGACGATAGGTGCGTTCTACTGTATGATGTTTCTTGGTCTGTGCTTCTTCTTGGTTAACTTGAGAGGAGGAATACTATTAGAATGGATATCTTGAAGGTTGTTTCTGGTTTACCTAGTGTTCTCTTTTGAGGTACTGTCTTGTTGTCCTTGAATATTTGGAATTCTAAGAGAAAAGACCAGTAGATTGTTACTGAAATCTGTTTAATGTATATTGAATCTATGTTTACTCTGCTTAGCGTTGAGGTTCGTCATCTTTTGATCTCTCTGGTTTGTCTTGAGTGATAAGGCAGGTGAAGCATTTCTCATGAATGACTTGTTGGGTGAGCCCAATTGCTTCATACTGGACTTGTTCTGATCCTCTACATCATTCTCATTCACTTTTGTCCTCTTTCTTATCATTCTTGATATTTAATTTTTTTATAAAAAGAAAAAATCAGTAGTATTTTTAAAGCAAGGAAATATAGGGAGTAAGCTCAAACTTTACAAAAAAGTCACGAATAAAAAATTACACTTGTCAATAGGCTTATGCATCCTCTATAAGCATATATATATTCTCTCTCTCTCTCTAAGGACATGCTTGAATTGAGCAAGCGTCTCTCTTTCTCTTTTTCCAAAAATGGCAAAGAAATTGGAACCTTACTCAATTTCCTGTCTCTCTCTCTTTTTTTTTATCTGGCTAATTTTTTATTTTGGTGTTGTGTTATTACTTATGCTTAAAGCATGAATACTTTTTTAACATTTAAACACCTTTGTGTTTCAGCACTTGTTTTACGTCTCATATTACTTGCATACGGTGAATACCAAGATGCTTATTTTACTGTCAAATACACGGATATAGACTATGTTGTCTTTACAGATGCTGCTCGATACATCACACAAGGACAATCCCCTTACCTTCGAGATACCTATCGCTATACACCATTACTGGCTATGTTGATGACACCTAATATCTATTGGTTCTATTCATTTGGTAAATGCTTATTTGCCCTATCTGATCTAGTGGTAGGCTACCTGATCCACCAGATCTTGGTGATGAGAGGTATGCCTTCCAAGTCAGCACTTAAATATGATGCTCTCTGGCTACTGAATCCTATGGTTGCCAACATCTCTACCCGAGGTAACGCTGAATCCCTCTTGGGTGTCATGGTCTTGGGCACACTCTACCTGATCCTCACCAAGCGATTCTTTTCTGGCTGTTGTCTGTTTGGTTTGGCTGTTCATTTCAAGATATACCCTGTTATCTATGCAGTTCCTTTACTTGTCTTGCTGGACGAGCAAGTCTATCGCTTACCCTACCTTTATTTCTTCCATAGACACTCTTCTGATGGTTGGATCACACCTTTGCGTCTCTTGTTTGGTCTCACGAGTGGCCTTGTCTTCTTTGTTTTGACAGGTCTTATGTATCAAAGGTAAACTGACTGAATATAGCTTATATCGCATGATAGCTTAAACAGCCCAATAGTTATGGACAACCCTTCCTTCAGCATACTTATCTTTATCATGTAACACGACAAGATCATCGACATAATTTCTCACTCTGGTTCTATCAAATGTACTTGACTATCCATCAATCACACTCTTGGATGGGTCTTTTGGCTTTTATACCTCAATTGGGATTAGTGACATGGATTGGGATTGGCTTTGGAAAGGACATCTTGTTTGCTTGTTTCTTACAGACCTTTTTGTTTGTCACTTTTAACAAGGTCATTACATCTCAAGTAAGTAGTACATAGTTAGTATAATAAGTTTGTATTGATCTTTTTCAAAAGTATTTTATGTGGTATATCTGTCTTTTCCCACTTGTATTGCCTTCTTCAAGAATCAAATTTAGATGGAAAGGATTGAGCATGTTGATAGCCTGGGCAGCAGGACAGGTAAAGTCAATTAGGAATAAAGAAGAGAAGAAAGAGACTGATGGAGTCTATAGGCATGTTGGTTATATTATGCTTATGGATTAGAATTCTTGGGTCAAAATACCTTTCTGTCACTTTGGGCAGCAGGTGTTGTGTTCTTTGTGATCAATTGTTGGATTATAGTAGAGTTCATCTATCAGCATCATTACGAGCCTATCTATGGATCCAGCGGGAGAGTCAGATGGGTTTGGGGTATGGGTGATCCTGGTACCAAGCGATTATAAATAAAAGGAAATATGATTCCTCGGGAAGTATCGGGGTTTCCGTTTGTATGATTGAAATCCCGACAATAAGCTTTCCTCGGAAGCAGAAGTCTTCTCAACAAACGATCTTGTTGATAGAGTTCGAAGTTCAATGGTTACTGATTGGTTACATCGGAGCTTATGTAAACACATATTGACAAATAACAAGGACCCTTTTTTTTTTTTGGTTATTCCTCGCTTTCACTTTCCATTTTCTTTTTTTTTTCTCTCTTTTTTTTTAATTGCCTTCAGAAAGAAAGCAAAAGAAAAGAAGAGGTTTATGAGTCAAAGTCAAACAACAGAAGAAAAGTTGTCATCTCCAAAAGAAAAGAGATTCAAAGTTTCTAAAGCGTGTGCTAACTGTCGTTTAAAGAAAATCAAAGTAAAGAGAATCTGATGATAATTTAGCGAGATTAAAATAGAAGTTTAATCTATCATTCTATAGTGTGATGGACTACAGCCATGTATGCAGGTAAGTGGTATTAAGCTGTGTTTGATTCAAGTAGGTAAACTTACTTGCTTTTTTCTAGTGTAAAGGTAAAGACTAGATAGAACAGAAAGATGTTTCTCAGTAACCAAAACAATTCTTAATCAGTGAGAAGAAAGCATTGTTCATTTACTAGAACAGATCTTCAGTCAAATGATGAACATTCAATACTAGAGAATTCAATCAGTGACAGGGCAAAACTAGCAGATATCTCAAGCAGAATAGACAAACTCAGTATGACTTCACCTGGTCAAGGTAAAGAAGGTCGATGGTTGGTCGATATCAATTTACTGTTTCATGGTGATAATACCATCAAGACCAGAAAAACCACAAGTGGTGTTCATGACACCATTGACACAGACATGATCAACCTGTTCTTTGAGCACAAATACAACATTTTCCCTATCATTCAAAAGTCCATCTTCTATCGCCTATTAGAACACCAAGATCCACTGATCACACCTTGTCTTCTCTACAGTATCTATTGTCATGGTGCTCAATACAAGAATATGGCAAAAGCAGATGACTACTATCAGAAGGCAGAGATCCTTGTGAGAGAGTCACTACGGAGACCTTCGATCGGTACTGTCATCTCTCTTTCACTACTCTCAATGTACGAATCCAACGGGAGTTCTACAGGATCAGGCATCAACAATGGCCTATCGCGTATCTACCGAGACATGGCCTGTCGCTTATGTTACGATCTTAAACTCCATAAACGATGTAGTTCAAACAATGCAGTTGTCACACTGGATGAGATGGAATTAAGAAAGAGAGCCTATTGGGTCTGTTATTGTATGGACAAGGTCAACAGCATGCTTACGGGTAAGCCATGTCTGCTTTCCTTACGCGATGCTGATATCGATATGCCCACTGTCCTCAGCACAGGCGATCCAAATGAACTGGATATCAACCGTTGCTTTTTAGAACACATTCGACTGATGAAGATTGGTGAACAGGCTCTTTTGGTGGACATACCTGAGCATCAGGCAGGTACTGCACGGCCACCTGAAAATGAGCAACAGGTACTGGCATTGGATCATTATCTCTCTATCTGGTTTGATCAATTACCGCCTATTCTAAAACATTTACCGCTTCAAGAAGGTGGCTTGATGGAACCCTTTGTGGTTCATATGCGCCTTGCCTATTGTTTTACTGCCATCTTTGTTCTACAGCCCATCACCTTCATCTCTTCCTCTTGTTCCCCAGATTCTAAACATATTCAACAACGGTGTCGCACAGTGGCTAACGAGATTACCTGTCTGGGTTATGCCATGGTCCATCAACCCAACACAATCTTATCGTTCACTCTCTTGGCTCAAGTGTTGATGGCAGCCATTCGAGTGCATATCATGGATTGTGCTGATGAGAATCTGGCATTGGCTGAAGAAGCACGCTTCATGTTTCAACAGTCCCTAAGGGCTCTAAAGGGTATTCTACAGTTCCGTATTGTTCCTTATATCTTTGAATTTATTGCAACAATCGAAAAGGCACTGAGAGATGCTGATACAGGTGATAGTTGTACTCGAAACAGTAGCCCCAAAGTGCATATGCTATCACCCATCTATCCAAAACCAACCTCTGCTGAACAAGATCGTCTGTTGAGTGGATTCTCTCAGAATCGATTCTATCAACCTATACCCTTATCAGAAGAAAGCAGTATTGATCCATCTTCTTCAAGGTCTGTCTATGATTTAGAACATGCTTTCTCTTCCACAGGGATTCAATCCTGGCAAGAAGATAGGTTATAGTAATAAAGTTTTTATTTACAAATGACCTTCTGTCTGTTGGTGTTCCTTTTCCTTTTTTGATTCTACTGCCATTCTCAAGAATTGATGTACTTTCTCTACAGCATCAAAACAAAGGTCATGACATGAAAAATACTAAAAGAGAGGATTGAGATAAGGTTTGCTTATTGTCTGTATTAAGCTTACTTCTTCTTCACTAAAGACACCTTCTGAATCAGACAATAAAACATAAGGTGTTGTATGTAAATTATCAAAGGAGAAAGTATGTAATGATTTGGCATGCTATAATCCATCATGAGTTTCCTATTCGTGAAGAGGGAACAAAGCTTACCTCTAATTCAGCAGCCACAGGATCTAGCACCAATTCACCTGTTGTGTTATGAATCATGGCTGTAATGGCAGCTGACATGTGCTTCATAGGAATACCAGCGTCTAATAAAGCTAAAGTGATGGCATTGACAGAAGCAGCCAAGACAGCACCATCATCCTTGATGATCTGAATGACGATCTGGACTAGTGTACGAGGCATCATACCACCAAGGATGATAGGTTCAAACGCAGTACGTAAAACACTTTCCATTAACTTTTCTTTTGTTGAAGGTACACCTTTAGCAGGTCTGACAATCACTTCTACTGTTGCTTCGTCTAGTTTCTCGTCACGGATCTGAACTTCCATTGGACCTGATACGGAACACATGACAGAAGTAGCACCTTTTAAAGAAATAAAGCAATAAGTCTTACACATGGCTATACGATCTTTTATTCTATTTTACCAAACTCAAACTTGGATGAGCCATCAGCTCTATTCAGAATATTTTGAGAAGCAGAAAAGGCTCGAAGTTGAGCATTATCAGTACGTCTATCAGGTCTCATAATGACAAGAAAACAAAAGGCGTGTCAATAGTATATATATTTTTTAAAAAAAAAGCAAAAAAAAAGGACTCTAAATTTTTCATGACTTCCATTTAGCGAATTCTTGTCTAAAGGCGTTTAATCGCTGTACTGAATATAAAAAGTAATCAAATTCAATTTCACTCTGATGTGCTTGAATCAACCCCCATAAACCCCAAGAGAGATGGACTGCCATTAACCACATATTGGCTTCCTTTTGCAACGATTCAGGTGTACCCACTGCCTTGCTGTATTTTGAGGGTGTGTTTAGGTAAGCTGTCAAGAATCGAATCTGTTCTTGTTCAGTAGGGAATTGATTTGGTTTCATTGAGGCAGGTGCGTCTGAATGATAATCATACATCCACTCACAGAAATGATTGGCTATATCCACACCTCGAGGATTATAGCCTGCATATTCAAAATCAACTACCACCAATTCATCTGTCTTGGCTAACCTGAGTAGATTGCCATATTGGGTCTAATGACAGGGTTAAATCATACTACTATCTTATGCATGTTAACTTACATCGTTGTGAGCGAATACAATAGGTGAATCAGATCGACTCAAGATATGCTTGCATTCTTCAATTTCAAATGGTAATCGTTCCAAGTTAAATGTAGTCAACACCTCGGCCCATCCTTGATGTTTGCTGATCAAGGAAGGCAAGAGACCGATAACCACACGGTACCATTTATCGATATTACTCCATATCTCTAGCTTATGAACAGAGGGTTGATAAGGGTAGACTGCAACAATATCGTGTAATTCTCGAAGACAAGAAGCAACCTGATTTGACGTTTCGGGATCCTGAATGTCATGACTGGTCAAAGTAGTGGAAGGTAAATATTGTTCAAAACGACCATTACCAAAGATACCGAGTAAACTGGCACCAATGTTCAAATGAGATAGACGTGCTAGCCAATCCAACTCGTTTTCTCGGTCAATGATCTGATCAACACCTATACCATACACTCTCATCAACAAGCGATCTCGGTCATCGGCATGGACAAAAAAGACAGCACTATAAAAAAAAATGTTAAACCTATGCATTACTTGACTGTTCATTCACTTTACTTTGTCATGGCACCACTAACACGATCTAACTGAATGGTGCTTACACCTTCTGCCCATTCAGGAAATAAGACTTGAACTAACTTGAGTACCTTGCTTCTTAACTCATCTCCCTTGAGGACTCTTTTATTATTAAAAATGAAATAAAGCTTAATTTTTTAAATTATTTGTTTGTTTGTTTCTCGAAAAAGATAGCCTACGTTAAATCGATTATGGTATCACAGCCGGGAATTGAAGGCAGTGCATTACTTGAGTGCTCGCTTGAAACAGGAGAAGGGGCTTTTTCACTCATAAAATTAAAATCGAGAAACAAAAGAGAGAGAGAGAAGAAGAAGAAAAAAGAAGACAACCAATTCTCTCTTTTGGACACTCTTTTTTTTTTCAGTAGTCGGATTTTAGATTTCTGATTGTTTTCTTTTGAGATAGATCAACATGATACCATTTGGTAACTACATGGTATTCTATATGCCTTATGTTGGTTCTGTAACTAGTCTACTCGTGTTTTTTTATTAAATCAGTAGGCATTGCTATGCTTTTATCTCTAGTCTGTTGTTCTCGTTTGTGTCCAATGCTTAACTATTATTCGCTCTGTACACTTATCTCCAAAGAACTTGAATGCACTACATGTAATATAGGTCTATATAGAAAGTTAAATATGCAATAGACTATTCCTCTTTTCGCTCAAGGGAGAAAAAAAAAGCCAATAGCAGTATAGGCTATTTTCACTCCGTTTCACTTTGTTGAATTGATAAAAATAGAAATATGCGCATATGAAATCCTTACTTTTTTCTTCTTCTTCTTCTTTTATTTTTTATTGTAATGACAGATCCCACTTTTGAAGCATTAGCCAGTATACCTGGCCATCTCTCTTCATTTGTTGCATCAGCGCGTGATGGTCAAATGCTTCAAGTAAGATTGTTTACATGAGTCACCAAGTTGTCAGTCAATAACATTGTATCCAAGTCGACTGCTGATAATAATGAAAAAGTCGCCTTAGCAGCCTATCAAATGGTAGCTGATGCTTCATTGTTAAGTCAAAAGACACCAGGATTTCAACAAGATAAGTTGGAGCACATTAGTGGTAAAAAGTAGATACGCTTTATTTTCCATTCTATTTAACCCGTTTTGGCTCAAAAATTAGTGACATTTCCTAATGAGTACCATACTTTTACTATCTCCAATGACCTCATCTATGGCATTGAACGAGTCAATCATGCTTCAACTCAATAATACTACACAACAATGTCCGCCTTTTATTTGAACACACAAAAAAAAATATATATACACTGGAAGGAAATGACTTTTTTTTATTATTATTTTCTCTCTCTCTCTCTCTTTTTTTTTATTTAAACAAAAGAAAAGTGATGAAATTTGAAAGGATTTCAAATCGCTTTTTAAAAGTAGGAAGACATCCCTTTAAGATGGGATCTAAAAATAAAGAAGACAATGATACTCGAGTATGTTTTTGTTGTCAGACCGATTCAGCTCTCTACAGTCAATTATGGCCTATCATCTTTCTGTTCTCAGCCTTGACTGATTTCCCTATGCCATTGCCTGAAGGCAAAAGACCTGGGCAACATCGTGATTGGGGTTGGTTGCCTGTATTGATTGTCAGTTGTTTTGTTGCTTATATCTATTACGGTTATCTTGATCGTATCATACGTAAGCCCCCCATTTTTCTTTCTTGTGTATTATCTAACTGATTTGATCATCTCAAGTTGTCCTACTAAGGCAGCCTTCAGTATCAAAGACATGGCCTATTGTGTCTATTGTCTTGTTTAATCTGTTTTTTATGCTTTTTGTTATTTCTTACGCACGAATGGTCATGACAGAGCCAGGTTATGCAACACAGGTCAGAATAAGAGAACGGTTACTTGTTTGTTTTACTTTTCTGATTTCCTTTTATAGAGGTGGAAACAAGATAGACCACTGAATACACCCGATATGACATTAGATGAAATTCAACAAAATCAACTTAAACCAGATTCCGTACTAAACGAAACTAAATGGTGCTCTATATGCCAACTATGGAAACCAGATAGAACTCACCACTGTAAAGTATGCAATGCTTGTGTCTTGAGAATGGATCAGTAAGTCCAATGTAACACACACAAGAGAACCTTGTTTTCATTTTCTTATATAGTCATTGTCCATGGTAAGAAGCCTGTTATGTTCTAAAAAGGCAGTTGTTGAAGTTGAATTAGGGTCAATGGATGTATAGGTGTTCGTAACCATCGCTATTATCTTCAATTCTTAATGTATGTCACCTTATTTGCCACATTGACTTTTGTTACTTCATTAGCTATGTTCGTGCATTATCATGGATTAGTAAAGTAGGCTTACATAACTCATAGACATAGCAAACTTATCTTTCTTAATGTAGTCCCTATTTGATCGATTGGCTCTTTCTATTATCATTCTGTAAATAGATACTCCCTCTTTTTTTTTTTACACATGCTGACACAGACAACTCATATATATCACTAGATCAGGCATTATTGTGCTTGTAGTGGGACCATTTACAGGATCCCATATTTGGCTGATCTTACTAAATCGAACGACCATCGAGAATTCTCAGTTTCAACATTGGAACAAGACAAGACAGAAGAATCAATCGACTGAAATGAAACCTGCTGGATTTACAGAGACAGGGAATAATGTGTTCTATCAAGATTGTTATAGAAATTGGATAGAAGTCATGAGCGATAACAAATGGCTATGGTTTTGTAAGGTGTTTAAGTGCAATGTTGACTTTATTGTTATTTACACAAATATCTATTATAGTACCATTCAGTTCGAAATCTGAAGTCATGCGATTGGATGGTGTTCATTATGGATACAATCAAAATACCCTTAAAGCTTATTTGAATCAAGAGTCATTCAAATAAAATTAAAAATTAAAAAGAAGGAGTTTATTCCAGAGATTAAGATCGTACGGTAGCACTTGAATGAGATGTTGCAATCCGCTTAAGCTCCTTTTTTTTTTTAAAACAAGAGCATGAGTATCAATAGATATAGCGAAGGAATCATTGACTTACTTGTTCTAAATCATCCATATTAGAGAATTCGTTTCTATTGACTGTATCAAATGCATCCGATTTATTGACCCTTAGAGAAGAAGATCGAGTAGGCAATGTTCGTTCATTAGCTGTTGATACAAAACGAACATGAGTCCATAAGCTTTGTTTACCAGAGACTATTTCTGTACTTACTTGCTGGAGGCTTTGGAGCATTGTTACTTGGATTCTTGATCTTTTTGTCTTCTTTAGGGGCGACTTTGATATGAGGCAAGCCATTTTCAAATTGCCGCATATCATGCTCAAGTGACTGAATAGCTGTATCTAATCGTTTCAACACGCTACCTGTACTTGTCTCACCGGACTGTTCAGAATCCAAAGAACGAGATGAATCCTTGTCCTGCTTTAAAAAACGCATAAAACGACGGTTGGTGGGATCAGTGGGTTCGGTATGAACGGATTTACGTAGCACAAATAGCTTCTCAGCAGTACCATTTGGAATCAACTTGGAGTCACTCAATATATCTGAAATAGTTCGCTGACCATGCATTGCCGTTTCTAGATAAAGAAAATGAGCCACTTTTTTTTCTTTTCGAGGCATGTATGTAGCATTACCTTTGCCATTCACTGAGAGAGCGATATAGTAAAGTGTTGGGTCTTCTTCAGTTAAATGAAATTTCTCAAGTGCAATATGAGTCAAGGCAAGCATTTCTGTTGTTAGGGAGACAGCTACTAATTTATCGATACGCTCTTGTTTAGCCTTTGCTTGAAGTAATGATTGTTGTTGTTGTTGGATTTGTTGATCCACTCGAAGTAGACTACTCTTTCGAATGAGCCCCATAGTAGGTATCTTTTGTTGCTGTTGCTGTTGTTGTTGTGAATTCAGTAGGCGGCGATGGTGTTTTTTGTTGTCTACATGGTATGAGATCTTGACGTAGATTTGGCCACTTGTCTCAATCGTTCGCTTGATTCGCTTATGTAGTGCAAATCGAATGACTGAATCTTCACCAAATCGAGCTTTGGCACGTTGTCGTGCTTTAGATACACCCACACGAGTTACTTTGATGGTAGGTTGTTCCATTGAAAGTCGCTTAATATAAGTCAATGAGGGCATGGGTGTTGTTAGATGATCACTGAGTGATTCAAAGATGGCTAAGGGTTTATCTTGAGGCAATAATGTCTTTTCATCTAACAAAGGTATTAGTTGCGCCTAAATGTAATAAACAACAAAGTACTAACCACTGTCCATGGATTTGACTGTCAGGTAATATTCAATGCCTTCATTTGCTTTGTTTGATTCATCTAAGAGTGGTATATGGAATTTTTCTAAAGCGATTTTGACAAGTTGATCTGCGTTCATATCGGGTGTTAAAGCAACTGTACAGAAAAGAGCACCCACATTGATGTTGCCTGCAAAGACACGAAGAACATGGTATTGTGTATCGTTGTTGGCTTCTGTTGGAGTCGTTGGATCTACTTGAGGGAGCTTGTTCTTTTTGCCAATGGATAGTAATCGTTTTAGGCCAGTCACTTTACCAGAATTCTGTGGTTGTTGAGGTTGCTCTTGAGGCAGTTTCTCAGGAACAGGCTCTTGTGGTTGTATTGCTGGCAAAGGCTTTTGTGTTATTGTATGATTGACAAAGCTTGTTAAAGGAGATGACGCTGTAAGATCAATAGGCTTGTTGAAATCAGGATTTAAGAGAGGGGCATGCTTCTTTTCGTTCGATATCACTTCTTCTTCTTCTTCTTCTTTTTCATCTTCCTCTTCCTCATCTTCTTCGAAATCTTCTTCATGATCTCTATAAGCTTCGGGTGACATATCTTCATCCCATTTCTCGAATGTTTCTTCATATACATTTTCATCATCTTCATCTGTCAAAATGACTTGAAGCTGACAAGCAAGTTCTCTTGAAACCTTCACCTTCTTCTTCTTTACACGATTCTTTTTTTCGGGTGAAGTTTGATAATGTTGTAATTGACCTAATGAGGTTACCTAAAACCAAAAAGAAAATAAACAAACATAATCTTAAAAAATAAAGCATGACTTACTTCAACATTTCGATGCTTATTTAATCGTGCTAATCTTTCGAATGGAGTCTATTATGACAACTAAAGGATTAGCCCTTTTTTTTAGTGATGATAATCATAGTTAGTGATAAACACTTTACTTCAATATTTTCGGCGGGAATATAGCCCACTTCAGATGTCTTTAGGGCTCTGATGAGCCACCAATATGAGTTGGAATCATCCAGTAGTGTCATGGCATCTCCCTTGACAACAGATGCTTGACCATCTACTGTTGCCACAAATGTATGTAACGCATAAACCAGATCGAAATTGATGTTTTCATCAGGAATACTTGAAGATGAAGAGTACATGGAAGAATCATCATCCTCCCCTTCTTCATTATGGTATTCATTGCTGTTTTCAAACACTCCTTCTTCCTCCTCTTCTTCCTCTTCCTCTTCTTCTTCATATACAGTAGTCACAGGTGAACTGATGATAGGTGAACTAACGATAGAGGATTGCTTCATTGACAGTTTTTCATCTGAAGTAAAGATAGAAGGTTGTGGTTGAACACGAGATCTTGAGATTCTTTCTCTCAGATTCTCTAAAGGAGCTGGCCTCGACATATATAAAGAAGAGAAAAAGAAAGAAAGGGAAAATTCAAGGATTTCAATTTCATTTATTTATGAGGAATTAATTGATTTAAATGAACAGCACGTTCTAGAGTAAACTGTGTACAACTTGATTAGAGTTGTGGTACTTTCAATTACCGCCAGCTTGGCTCTTCTTTTCGGGATGTTGTACAAACTTCATCTGTATTTTAGCCAAAAAAAGCGTGGCTACTTGAGAGAAATGAAAAAGGCGTATGTTTCTTGGTAGATTTCCAGCTTTCGATTCCCGAAAGGAGTGAAGTCCGACTATATTAAGGAAGCTCAGTAAAGACGTTCTTTGCTCTTATTTTCACCCAATTGAACAAACTTATCAAAACAAAACGATCGGCTTCTAATTGGTTGAAAATAAGAATAAAGAATATTTTCACTACAGGAGCCTTTCATTGTCTCATTGATCTCCAAGGTTCGAGTCAAATAGCAACATGGCCATTTCGGATAATTCAAAAGGACTCAATTTGACAAAGACAAACAGAGTGATTTCGTAAACGTATTAACCACCAACCTAACGGATTGATATAGGAACTAGAAGCTATTTTCAATAAAGTGGTTAGGTTGCATTAGAAGGTGAAGCATTCTATTTGATCTGTTCTTTAGTTTAACAAGGTAGAACATGCTAATATTTTCTTGGATAAGGTACATACAAGAGATAAATAAGGCTGATTCTATCATCAAACTGCTTGGAAACATATTCTGCAAAAGTGGCTATAGATCGGTTTGGTATGTAATCATTGTTCAAAAAAAAAAGGTTCGTATATGCTTGCTCTGCAGGAAACCCCATATTAATCTCTGTCTGAGTTTGCTTTATCAGAATACAAGAAAGAAGTGGTTGATTCATTCAAAAAGAGACGAAACAACTATTAAGAAAAGCCGAAGTCGGATATTTATATCATTCGAGGATGTCTAAAAAAAGGAGGGGAAGAGTATTTCATATGTAGTGTCAGACGGACGTTTTTAATACTTTACTATGCTACATATCACCTTTTTCTTGGTGAAATCCTGCGAAAACTATGAATGGGTAAAAAAAAAAAAGAAACTGCAGCTAAGGTTAACAAAGAGGATATTGAGGTGTACGCTGATATTACTAACAATAACTTAGTAAAACAAAATAAAAAAGTACAACCAATTATACAGTTTTAGATAGTGCCTCTATCCATAAGTATTAAGTCAATATTAAGAAACATTGAAATCAGAAGGTTATAGAGTTGTATATCTGCCTGAATCAATTCCTATTGAGCATTTTTTGAGCATTGGTGAAAAGAAAGAAGAATTACCACAGACTTATGAACAAAGAGACCTTATTTAGCAGAAATATTGATGTCTCTAATCAGTAAACCTTTATGGCTTCTGTAACCGCTGTAAACGCCGAATTGTTAACTACTTCACTAGATACGCTTATGTTTCTTTTAAGTAAAAACCTTTTATTGACAATAATTTACATTTTTGAAAAAGCCGATTTCTATAAGTCTGACTGTAATGAAAGGGGATATCATCTCTTTTTCTTTAAAAGAAAAAATGGGGGAATTTGATAAATTGAGTGTGTATGTCTTTTTCTATAACGAAATCAAATAGATGCTGTTTGGCGCATCTCTTCTCTAACAGTCTCATTAAATGGTTCGGGATTGTCTAAATACATATGATGTCCTCCTTCAGGGATACGAATGACCTTAGTTGGAACATTCATAAACTGCTTTGCCTTTTCTGCAGCCCTATAATCCATCCAATCCTGTTCTCCATAAATAAACACAGTAGGCATCTTGAGACCTGCCAATCGGTTAAATAGAGGTTTACGTGCAAAAGCGCCTGGTGAAAGAATAGCAGCTAATGCAAATTCACCTGATCCAGAAGAAGATGTGATATTGTATCTATAAATCACCTCTTTTTGATCAGTACTCTCTCTTATTTACCTTTTTTTTAAGCATGTTACTTACAAATAGTCATAAAGATCATGTTGTTCTGATTCGTCTAAATGAGCAAAACGTCTGGAGGTATAATTATGCACCATACTAGGCCCAAATGGACCTATCATACGGACAATAGACATAGGTGTCACATTGCGGTCCCAAAGATAAGTTACCCATGATGGTATGTTACGTTTTGGGGGCTCAGGAGGCGCTTGTTGCTTCGCCATGTTTTCCATCACTGCAGCTTCAGCCTGTAGAGAAGCACCAATCTCATTAGCCTCCTTTTCTAGCTGTTCTTGAGGATTCTGAGTTGAATCCGTCTTGACCTCATGAGGGTTCTCTGGAATACCAGCAGGTGACACAAGAATGAGTTTTTCAACATATTGTGGATATTTGAGAGCATAACAGGTTGCAAAATAACCACCAAGAGAATGACCAAATAAGGTCATCTTGTCTAATCCCACTTTCTCTCTCCAATCTTCTAAAGATTCTACAAAATGCTCTTCTACCTTGAATTTTTTTTTCAAAAAAAGGATTCAGTACCTCATACTTTGCACACACTATCTACATTTACCTCAGTAACAATATCATCCCAAGTCTGCTTTGATTGTTTTGAAATTGTCCATTTAGGTCGAGAACTATTACCCATACCAAGCCAGTCCAAACTGAACAAGCGCCATCCTGGTTCTTGTGATAGGTTCTGATAGTTTCGGTAAAAGAAGCCTAGACCAGCGCCATAACCATGGCAGATCACTAGATTTTTGATGTTGGGGTTTTCTTTTGTCTCATTCTGTATGTCTTCCAAAAGATCTTGCTTTGGTTCAGCTTCAAAACGGAAAGGTACAGATTGTTTGGGTTGCTGCGAGATATAGAGTGTGTTGACTTGACGTGCTACCTTGCTTGATAAATTGGGTTGTTTATCAATGCTGATACGTCCTACACGAGCATAGATAGGTGTTTGTTCTAAAGAGAGAGGTAAGGCACCATAGATTCGCTTGATGATACGAGCTTCAGCTATACTGGCTGTCTTTTCAGATCGATGCCACCAATTCTTTATGAAGTTTAGTCTGGTTGTTGGAGGAATCACGGCTGGTAAAGATGCGACTATGGAAAGGTCGGTTCTGTGTATTTGCTCAGATTGAGACATGGCGTTGAAATTATTATATGGATAAGAAAAGAGTGAAAGAAAGTCCTTTTTTTTTCTGAAATTATGTCTCTCTCTTTTTTTTTTTCAAACTCGGTCCGTAGTTTAGCCCTTTTGTTTTCTCCAAATCAAGCAAATTACGTATTCTCTTCCTGAAAATGACGATTTGCGTATACCATTCCTGGAATTAAAAAAAAGGCTCAACTACATACAGAAAGATGGCCATGCACCCAGGAAAGAAAAAAAAAACCTTGATTGGTGATTATTACAAAAGCAATCGCACAACTGCGCAATCTGAGATAGTGATTCTTTTATCCAAGTGTATCCTTTATCGCTTATATTTGCAAGGTCTAGCTCTACATTAGTCGCCATATACAGAAAACAATTTGTAAACATTGGTTTCAACTAATATACACACTCTCAACATTGTTGTCGATACAGATATTGGGGTACTTTAACTGATTTGTGTGTCCAACTTTTTTTGTGCCTCTAATTTTAATTTATGCGTACCGGCTTTTTAGTTTTTCCATACATCAGATAGTTTGCCATAGAGAGAAAAGTGTCTGACGAATCTATCGCTTGTAAGCCTAGGATGCAAAGATAAAAGAAGACAAAATGTTTTATCTCATTGGTGCAGTCTGAAGCATTTCTAGCAGATTCAAACAATCCTCGGCAATCACTCATACTCGAACAAATTCTCTTTAAATTTACCTTTCACTTTACCTCAAACAACTCATTTTGATCTAAGGAAGGAAAGTATGGTGGAAAATAATGCATTGGTCCTTCATGTCATACTTATTCAAAGCACTCATTGCATTTTCGATGAATACTTCAATATCAAACTCAACATTCATCCAGATAGAGCGAGAAAAAAGCATTGCCTTCATATTGTTATGAAACTTGATATTATCAGGAACAACGCCATGCCTATCACAAGAGTCTGGCCCTATTGATAACACTTGATCTCTTTTAAAACCAAACAATCTACCTTCTTGACAACAAAGTTTGCAGAGATAGATACAATGACTTTAGCAAATTTAAGATTGCTCGTTCGAAAAAAAAACAAATTAACACTTTTGAACAGTTCAAATGAAGCAAAATCCAATTCATCAGCAGCTTAAGACATTCTGTGTGATGAAGAAAAAACCGAGCTTCTTATTTTGGCGTCTATTCCAAAGGATGTTAGTAAAATAATTGGCTATGTTACAGCTCAAGCCTGAAGGGCTGCAGCAAAACAAAACAGAATATCACTCGAGAAGTAAAAGGTACTCTGTTCCCATTTGGACTATTCTTATAGAAACAAGTGGATAGGGTATAAAATTATACATGATGATTTCGAGAATGTATATAATTACATCAGGGAAGGGTGTTGGTGTGAACGAGCACCACTATGGAGAAGACAAATAAGTCAAGCAAACTTGTATAGTGGCTACTCAGCCAATCAATTCATCTCACCGTTCAAGCAAAGCTGAGGCTGTCATGATCGCGATACACTGTATAATCCCCTCTTCCTCTTGTTCATTAATTAGCGTTCTTTAATAAGTCACTGCTCGAGAGAAGTTTAATACTAACCGATACATTTATTGCCACTTGAACCTTTATTTGAGCAAATGTCACAAGCTCAAGTCATGCTCAAAAGCACGTTATTAACACTTTCAAAGCACAGATGAGTTTTGTTTTTTCTTTCTAGACATTGTGAGAGAGAAAGGATATCACAGTGTCAACTGTGCTAAATGCATTTCAAAGTGTGTACGTCAATTGACAAGCTGCTCCATCTCCTGATTGTTTCGGGGAGAAAGCCGGAAATATTTTGAAGATTTTTGGTAATTTAGGTAAATTTGGTCTTTTCATTCTAACATCTGTTCTTTCTCTATTGTTCATCATGCCTGTCGCTAAGATCTCCCCTTCCATGCTCTCTTCTGACTTTGCTCACTTGGCTGCCGAAGCCAAGCGCATGTGGAAGAATGGTGCTGAATGGCTTCATTTAGGTAAGTCATAAGAAAAAAGGAAGAGCATTGCTTGACGCGTTTGAATTTCTCTTGCATATAGACGTTATGGATGGGTATGTTTTCTTTTCTTGCATCTCTCTTTACTTGTCACTGAATACTTATGTCTTTCTCGTTTTTCTACACTAGTCATTTTGTACCCAATTTGACATGGGGCGCTCCTATTATCTCTGCTATCCGTCCTCACACAGAAGCCTATTTTGGTAAGAGATAATCATTCAACGCGAATCCATATCGACTAAATACGCTCATCTCAAGATTGCCATATGATGGTCTCCAACCCTAGTCAATGGGTAGATGATATCGCCAAAGCAGGTGGTCAAATGTACACTTTCCATATTGAAGCCACAAAGGAACCCTTAAAGTTGATTGATCAAATTCATGCAGCTGGTATGCAAGCTGGTGTGGCAGTCAAGCCAGGTACACCTGTTGAGTCTGTCATTGGCGAAATTGCTGAAAAGTGCGATATGATCTTGATCATGACAGTAGAGCCTGGTTTTGGTGGACAGCGTTTCATGGCTGAATGTATGCCTAAAGTAGAAGCTTTGCGTCTCAAGTATCCCCAGCTAGATATTGAAGTAGATGGTGGTCTTAGCTTAGAAACTATTGATGCCTCTGCTGATGCTGGTGCTAATGTCATTGTGGCAGGTACTGGTATCTTTAAGGCTGAAAAGCCTGATGAGGTCATTACTACTTTTAAGGACAAGGTCAACAAAGCACAAGCTAAATTCGCTGCTTCTGCTTAAGCAACTTTTGTATGTCTTTTTTGTTTTGTTTTGTTTAGAAATGCAAAGAGTATATAAAATCCCAAAAAAGGATAGACTTCAAGATGATACTCCTGTTTTTAATAGTCTTTTACCCTACTTTCTCTCTCTTTTTCAATTAGCCAAAATATCAGTTACCATTCATGATGACTAGACAGCATTGATATTGTATCTAGACTTTTTGTTTATTATTCTTTTCCCATCACTGGTCTATAATACATAGTGGTCACATACTATGAGCAACCAAATGAAGTGTTAGGCTATCTATTACATGCTACTGATATCTTCAACTTACCTTCTTTCGATAACGTGAGGTAGTAGCTAAAGCCATAACATTGTCTTTGATAGAACAAGCATAGAGATGGTTCAATGTCACGTGATTAGGCTCATGCAAGACAGAGTTATCTTCTTCACTGACAGTGGTTGAATTCAGCAACACTTTCTCAAGGTGAGGAGGTAAACCTGGTGGTTGCTTCTTCTCCCATTCCATTAAAATTTTCTTTCTATGCTTTTCCTCTTGCTGCTGCTGTTGCTGTTGTTCTTCTTCTTTCTGTTGTTGCTCCTCTTGTTCTTGCGATAGACTAGCCAGTTGAAGGAGTTCGGGAGGAATCACACTAGTATATTCATCAGGCAAAGAGGGTGATGATACAGTGGTTATTTCATGATCGCCAAACTCGTCTGCATCTTCCTCATCATCATCCAGTACTTGCAAATAGTTTACAAGGTTACCGTCGGGATCTGTTGCTGTTTCCATCTCATTTGAGCACTTCCACTCGTCATCCACAATAAATTTGAGTCGATGTGTACCGGGTGGCAATTCAATAATAGCACTGAAATCGTGCGTACTAAACAAAAAGAAAGATTGTTTAGATCAAGGCCTACTATCGGCCTATTACGTTACCTTTTGATCAACTTGATCTTGTGTTTCCAACCATTGAATGTGCCTGTCACATAGACTTGGTGTCCTCCTTGAGACCATGTAATAATAGTGGGTACACCTTGCTGCTGTGGTTGTTGTTGCTGTGGTTGTTGTGGTTGCTGTAATTGCGGTTGTGCTTGTGGCTGTGTTTGTGCTTGTGGTTGTAAGGTAGATGGTTTTGAGAGATCATTTGGTTCAAAAGTAGATTGAGTTTGGATATGAGGATAATCTTCATCGTTTTCGGAATCGCGTGTGATACTCATACCACGAGTGCGATAATATGGACCGCTGATAGAAGCACGGCGATGTGAGGAAGAGGCTGAAGAAGAAAGTGATCCATACCAAGGACTAGCCCCTCCAGTACTCGATACCCAGCCTGATTTTTTACCTGTTGAAACAGGTACTGCTTTGGTAGGCTCGACAATCTGCGGTACAGCCACTTTATCTTCTTCTATGGAAGGTAAAGGTGAATGAATAATAGTAGTAGGTGAAACGGGATCATGTATCGAATGCGTAGTTAACTGAGTGGGTGGATTTGTTGTCTCTTGAATAGATTTGTTACTATCATCTGTGTTGTTATCTTGGATTGGCATATCTGCATGTTGACTTGCTTCTGTAGAACTTGTGTTGCCCATGACAGTAATAGTAGTGATAGTAGACACCGCTGTTAGATAAGAAAGAGAAGAGAGAGAAAAAGCAAACAACGGAAATTCATTGGTTAAGACGGTTTGATAAAGCAGCTTTTCTATTCCGCTTATTTCACTCACTTTTCCTTTATTATTCTCAACATGAATAGTGAAATCAACTGTATAGCTCTGATTGGTAAACAAGTGAGTTGTTGAGACTTTCATAGTACAAGTGAGTCTTAACTGTTTTTGTTAGAACAACCCATTGTTTATTAAGAACTTTAGTACATCTCATCCTGATCTAAAATATCACTACATTGCACATACTTCCATTGATGTTATTGAGGAAAGAAGTAAGAAAGAGAAAACTGTCCTTTTGAAGCTCAACTGAATAGCTTAGTCTTTTAGTCTCTAACGGACCCAAACATCTTGACCTTTATCTTGGTTTATTATATGCTATGGAAGATTTAGCAGTGTGAGTAAAGGAGGAAGAATCATGCGTATTAAGAGCTTATTGATTGATTTATGCAAAAGATACGGCTATGTGACCAACACACGCGTTAAGCTAGTAGTGGTTGTATCTGTGACAGATGGTACTATACGCGATGCTGATATGAAAGCGGTAGGAAGAGAGAAGAAAGAAAGAGAACAATTGAATGCTCAATTGTTTTTTATAGTTGTTCCGAAGGATTCATTCAGCTTATGTGTCCAATGTCTGTAATCCATTTTACAATATGGACTCCCAAAAATCCATTCAGAGTAAAGCATTTTCTCGTACGATTGAAGCTATCGGGTTGAATGCTCGAGCTACTTTAGACATTTAAGCTATTCGTATCCTTTCCAGAGATACAAATAAACTCTTTCTTTATCTCTTATCTTATGGATCAACAGTGTGGATGGTGCATGCTTCCGCTTTCTTCTCATATGATCTGACCTGAGGCTGTTGTTTGTAAGATGAGAGCGAGCCTTTTCAGTTGCCTATATTGATTGAGATCACCAACCATAAGGTAACCATTCTTCTTTACTGTGGCCTTTTGTTAGTGGCTTTCTAATGTGAATAGGGATACAATGCAATAAAATGTTGCTATAACTCAATGACGTTATAAAGCTCTTGCATTAGTGAGCAATACTTATGGCTTTGATTTATATTGATCTTTTTTTTTGCATAGTCATATAAAGTGTTTCCGCACAAAGTGCTAACTAATTGCATAGCTAAGATTGTTTTGTGGCTATTGTCTCCTTCTGTCGACCATATCAGTCTCTCATCCCTTTCCCTTTTCTTGCCATATAAATAATAAAGAAACAGATGATCCCATTTACTGCTCTTCCCCCAAAAAGCTTTCCTCATCAATATTCACAAATGTCCTGCCTATTTCATTGTTCAATGTAAACGGTTCTCTTTGAAATCAACACATGCCATAGTCGACATCTTCTTTCTATCTAAATCTCGGTCTTCTGCTCCTTTTCTGCTGATAAAAGACAAAACGGGAAACAAGGTGCACATTCAAAACAGGTTAGCTATTTCAGTGATGAACAGTAATTTAATCCATTGTCACTATGTGTATGTATGTATATATATACATTATTAAATAAAGAGAGAGAGAAAAACTTTAAGCAGACTTCTCAACCACCTTGGATGCTTCTTCCTTGTTGAAACTATCATATAAGAAATAAGAATGCTTCAGTATTGCATAGGTATATATGTATATATATAAAGGATACGTTACTAATTGTATTGGATGAAACGATAACCTTGAGTCAATTGAGCCACTTCATTGGTAGCATGACAAGCAAACAACAAGTAGTTAACAGGTTGGACAGCCAAAGCGAAGCGCATGAAGAGGGCAGAATAAACACACAAAGCTAATAAGAGTGGTCAATTCCTCCATTTCTACAAGTGTATATTTCACTTTTCTTTTTTTTTTACCTGTGGTCATTTTGCCTGAAATCAAACTAGCATCCTTTTGAGTATCGGCAATAGCAGCAATGGGAAGACCCCAGTTAACAACAGGACCCCAGAAGTGCTACATGTGTTTAGAGATATAAGTAAACAAGTCTCTTTTTCTCTCCTATAGATTAGTTTAATAAAGAACACGTACAGTACTATTTGAAAAAAAAAAGAAAGGGGTTAATGAGGAGTAATCGTTAAAACAACCCTATATTTTACCTCATCAAATAACCTCTGAACTCTTGAGAGCCAATCTTTTGCATCAAGCGGTTAGCAACTGATCCTGAAGCTTGTGACATGGTGATGATATTAAGTGAGAGAAAGAAAAAGAGAAGGGCGGGTAAATTCAGGTAGGAATAAAATGGGTTTATCCAGAATTTTAATCCACAAAAAGCCACGGAAAATCATTGGCAAGAACTGTCTTCTGATGAATCTACTTAAATGGGCTTGGGTGACATGTCTTGACAATCCTAACTCGGAATTTAAATCCATGACGATAACTTCTTTCTTCTGCTTATATTAAACAAAATGCCTAAAAACACAATTATGCCTAGAAACAAAATCGTTGCGCCATGGAAAAGAGGCAAGCATATTTTATGCTATTGTTTTATTTGTTGCTCACATAGTTTGAAACAGATTTGTTTGCGTTTTTGCACAATAAGCCTGACGGAACAGCCTCATTAAAACTCTTCGCACTTGAGAACCCTGAAGTTTTCATTAAAGATTGCAAGAAGTTGAAAAAGCCCAGAGAAACTTGGATCAAGCGATTTAACGTGTGTGCCCAACAATCGAGAAAAGTAAATCAATGACATCTCCAAAAAGTGAAAAGATTTTCTTCTAACCGATTACGTCTTAAAACTGTAGAGAGTATTGCCTGATGAGCCTGATTGGAGCACCATAATGGTATTTTTTTTTTTCTTATAGAGCTTGAAGACTGTTAAGCTAACACTTTACTTTCTTCATGTGATAGCCAGCAGCAGGAACAAGCCGAAACTCAGCCAGCAATAGCACAAGAAATAATATCTCTGCAAGCTGTTCTCTCAGCACATCATCAAGGTATTATCAACGAGCCTTAAAAGCATCAGACTACGAGACGATTAGAAATACATTTAATGAATTCAAGCCTGAAGACAAAACCGTTCTCGCTAGTGGAAAAGTTGTTGAAGATGTCATGTTGACAGTCGCTTTGAAATGTAAATACGAGCATCCCTGCCAGTATGCTGTCCTTGATCTGAGTGACAGTATTTGGAACAATGCTTTTACTGAAGAAGAAAAGAATGAGATCAAAAGAACAAGAAAAGCCAAGCTGTCTGATCCTTTGCCTCCTGCTGCTAAAGCTTTCACTGATAAACTTTTGAGCAAAAGAAGATATATTGATGTGGTTGATGTTGTTCGTGCCTTTGAAGAAGACCAACTGAGCAGTCTGTACTTTTTTAAGACAGCATGCCTCAAAGCAGCCAGTTTGTTTGCCAGAAGTAATACGTTGACCTTTCCTGTGCTCGCTAACGAGCGCTATTTGATCCGACAAGTATGGGGCCTGCTTTCACATGCTTTTGACTGTAGTGACATTGATGCCATTGACGAGAAGGAAAGTATGGCAAGCTGCTGTATGAAGAATGTTGAGCGCGCTTTAGCATCAGAAGACTCGATGTCAAGGCTTGTTTCTGGCGTGATCCCTGACCTATTGTATGTGTTCAATACCTATGAACTAGGAGGTATGGAGGCCGGCATTCAAGCCAAGGCTGGAATATCAACGAAGACAATCAACGAAAAGATGATGAAGCTGCCAATGATGCTGGCCCACCAACTGCTGTATCTGAAGAATCAGACAGGGTTGAATGACTTGAGCACTCACGGCTTTCTTGTTGACAGTAAGTGATAACAGCAATATCTTTCTCATCTGAATTATCAACCGCTTAAATTTCCTTTTAGATCTGTCGCTGACAGCCATATGCTGTGAACAGCCGAAGAATGGGTTTTTGCTGGTCACAAAGATCAAGCCTCTCGCCTTCCCCAAGGAGGTAGAAAATCTGACCAGACAGCTTGTACCTATCTTACAAGTTGTATATAATGTGAAGAAGGGCATGCTGGAGATTGTGAGCAAGATAAAAAGCAACAATACCAACATTGAGCTAGAGCTCGAATAAAATACCCTGTTTTGTTACTTTTAAGCTGTAAAATGCCCTTAAAGGAATGGAAAATTGTGTCTAATCAGACGGTATTTATTGATATACAGGACACAAACAAGAGTAAAAAAAAAGGAACTTAAGCCAACTTCCAGGCATTATACTGAGAGGGTGAAAACATTCTTGCTTTTCCCTGACGGCCCTTTTTTCTTTTGTAATGTGGATCATTAAAGGAACCAATTAGCTTTGCTTCTAGAGAAATCATATTGCTAAGGCGATACGGAGGGCTCTAGACTGCATTTGGTCAAAGTCTCGATCAATGTGTTCAATTTTGACCTTAAACACCAAAAACTATATTCTGCATAAAAGGGGATTGAAAGGAACATGTCCCAGAATTACGAAGCCACGACACAGTCTGTCTTCAACCTTCCAAATGTTAAGCAGCTAGGAAAGGAACATGTCCCAGAATTACGAAGCCACGACACAGTCTGTCTTCAACCATTTCCTAGCGAGAACGAAATGCTTAATAAAAAAAGTGCACACTTGAAAGGAACATGTCCCAGAATTACGAAGCCACGACACAGTCTGTCTTCAACCTTCCAAATGTTAAGCAGCTAGGAAAGGAACATGTCCCAGAATTACGAAGCCACGACACAGTCTGTCTTCAACCATTTCCTAGCGAGAACGAAATGCTTAATAAAAAAAGTGCACACTTGAAAGGAACATGTCCCAGAATTACGAAGCCACGACACAGTCTGTCTTCAACCTTCCAAATGTTAAGCAGCTAGGAAAGGAACATGTCCCAGAATTACGAAGCCACGACACAGTCTGTCTTCAACCATTTCCTAGCGAGAACGAAATGCTTAATAAAAAAAGTGCACACTTGAAAGGAACATGTCCCAGAATTACGAAGCCACGACACAGTCTGTCTTCAACCTTCCAAATGTTAAGCAGCTAGGAAAGGAACATGTCCCAGAATTACGAAGCCACGACACAGTCTGTCTTCAACCATTTCCTAGCGAGAACAAAACACATGATTTTAAAAGCAAATATTTTGAAATTGGGCATGCACTTATGTCCCAACATTTTAAGAGGTCTTTCAGATTGTCCCGGCAACCGGAAATCTACGTCATACTATAATTTTTTTTATTTGTTGACGTTATGCTAGAGATATCAGTTAATATATTAAAATCGTACACTGCTAAAAAACAGTCGCCACCAGCTTAAAATGAAGAACTAAAAAACAGTCACCTTTCGCTTTAGAAACTTGCATGAATTCCTCAGTTCCTATACATAATAAAGCACTTTCTTTCTATCTCTCTTATTTTACACTTTGCAAGTGAAAAACTTCAGGCACTTGCCTTCTTTACTATCACTTTATCATAACACAAAAATAATAGAAATTACAGATCGCAAGAAACAGTTATAGGGTACAACAATGATGATCTTAAATAACAGTCAACTGTCAAATAACATACAACGGCACTTGATCAATTTGTAGCGCCTTCATGCTTCATTTAATCAAAGCTGAAGCTGCAACAGATCCTCATGAAGTAGCATTCTTTAAAATCCCCAAATCAACATCAACACCACCATTGAGCAAGTCAATGTTGAATTTACTCGGCGTCAGTTTCCTATCAGTTTTGCTTTTGCCATGACTATCACTAAGTCGAAGGACTAAACTCTGAATTCATTAGGTTGTTGTTTGCCTGACCGAGTCTTCTCACATAGACAACTCTTTATTGCTCCCTCCCTCAAGTAAAAAGACCAGAAGACATCAAAAGACTGCTTATCGTAACCAAATCTACTTTACTGTATGAAGAGGGAAATATATATTGAACTCTTTATACCGAGATATTTCACAATTAAGACTGTTACAATTGTTCTCTCTTTCTATTCTACACTACCTGAGATCTCCTTTGTGCCCCATATAACATTAACTTTTTCTTTGCCTGCTACAATATTTTAATCCTTTCCGGGCGTTCTACGATATGCCCTATGCAACGCATTACCATTTTCTATGCACAATAGACCCTTTGGATTTTTTTATGTTATCTTTGACCAACATTTCATTTGATAGTAAATTTTGATGCTGTTTTGCGTCCAAATCCAAAGGCGTTAAAAACTTATAGCAACAAGCTTAATTTCATCATCAAATAGTTAGCTTGATTCTCTCTCACTGCCCCGGGACACATGTTTTTTTTTACCGAAGCGACGGTTTAAAATACACGAAGCGCAGCGAAGGGGCTATTTTATACCATAGCGAAAGTCTAAAAAAAATATGGGTGGGGCCCCACATTGAACTTCTCATCGGATTAGTTGGCCTGCGGCGGCACGAGCATCTTACAAAGCGTAGCGTACTGCACCATAATGGAGGTCAATAAAATCATCACCTCCGCTACGCTCTGGTTAATTTTATTACTGCAATGGAGGTGCGGTTTGTAATATGCTCGTATTCATTAATTCTGAGTGTCGAAACAAGTTCTCTCAGAATTTGTTGAGACCACGAATACAAAATAAGACTGTGTAATATGTGCTTAATCTTCTTTTATTTTAATGTCAGCGAAAAATAATAAAATTCTATTCTAATTGTATAATTGTAAATTTGATCTTCTTTTTCGCTCGCCTGGTCATTACCGCTTTGATTTTAGAATTTCAAAAAGTTTCAAAATGACTCCAGACGAGGAAATGCAACAAATGCGTCAGCAATTAGCCGAAACTCAAAACATGCTTAGTCAATTGATTGAACAACAACAACAGCACTTTCAGGCACAGGCAGCAGCCACATCAGATCCTGTAGACGATCTTCAAAGCCACCTTCATCCTTTTGGGCTGCGTCCTCGCTTCGAGTGGACTCCGGATCTTTTGGTTCAGGATCAATTTGCACTTGACCGAGACTTGTTCAACAATGATGTCCTGTCAGATGAGGCACGTGGGGAATTGATTGACAAGTACCCTCCCATTAGACAATTGAATTATCAGCCGCCCCTTACGATGCCTGAGGCAAAGCGTCGTATGAACACATCTCAAACTAAAGAGGACGTCACTCTTAAACATATGCAATATTTATTGTCAGGTACATTTCGCCCTTTAGATATTTTAGCTAGTGAGATTTGTACCACCGATCTACCCAATGATCATTCTCAACGATTTATTGAAATCATCAACGACATACGTTCTTTGATGTTGAATGTCAATGCAAGCATTTCATCATCTCGCAAAGACATTGCGTTCCGGGCTATCAACCCTAGCTTCCGCGCTCCTTCCACAGGTAATCAAAACTACCTTATGTCCTCAGAGGCATTTCAATCCGCTATCAGCCAGCAGTCCAATAGCAACAAGGCATTGAAAGAGGCTTCCTCCCGTCACCGTCGCAGTGGTGGTCCCTCATCCAAGCTTGCATCTGGAAGTACCAACCCGTTTTTTCGGGACGGTCCGTCCATGGACCAGGGCGGTTACAACAACAACAACAAAAACAACAACAACAACCAAAACAACAGCGGATTCTCGGGCGGACATCGACCTCCCCACCAGAACACCAATCCGTTTATCAAGTCCAATCAGTTCAACCCCAAGAAGAAGCAGTAATATCCTGCTCCGTGGTGGGAGGAAGATTGTCCAGGTACCTTTCCGGCTGGACAACCATCTGCAAGAACGACTGGATGCTCTCCGTAATTCGAGACGGTTTCCAAATAACCTTTCATTCGCCTCCTCCTACCACAACAACCGGAAAACCAGTGGTCTGCTTCGATCCCAAACAAGAACAACTGCTTTCTCAGGAGATTTCATCTCTCCTAGACAAATGCGCCATCGAAGTAGTCTCACCGCACCAACAACAAACACCGGGATTTTACAGCTCCATGTTCGTCATCCCGAAGAAGACAGGCGGATCTCGCCCAGTCTTCAACCTCAAGGCCCTGAACCGATATGTAGTCTGTCCAACATTCAAGATGGAAACAATCAACGACATCTCTCGTCTCATACAACCTCAAGATTGGATGACATCTATCGACCTTTCGGATGCTTTCCTCCACACACCAGTTCATCCTTGCTCTCGACGCTTTCTCCGTTTTGTATGGAAAGGAGTTTGTTACCAGTTCAAAACAACTCCCTTTGGCCTATCCGTAGTCCCCTTCCTGTTCACGAAACTCACCAGGTCGATAATGCATTGGGCTCGTTCACTGAATATACGTCTCAGTATGTATTTGGACGACCTAATCATCATTTCTTCTTCCAAAGAACAAGCCAAACATCACACATCGCTGGTTCTGAACAAACTTCAGGAAATCGGCTGGCTTGTCAACCTGAAGAAGTCCGTCCTCGAACCAACACAGACGTTAGAGCACCTAGGCTTCGTGCTGAACACAACAACCATGACGGCCAACCTTTCGGCCAAGAAGTTGCGCGATTTGGGTCGATCGATTGCGCAGGTACTTCGTCGTCCTGTCCAACCTCCTCGGGTCATCATGAGTCTGACAATGCGAATCCAATCAGCCACATTTGCACTTGTTCCTGCTCGACTGTACACTCGATATCTACTACAGTTGACAACCACCACTGTTCAAGACAAGAAGGACTGGGATGTGCCTGTTCCACTACCTCCTGCCTGTATAAAAGAATTGGAATGGTGGAAGGCCAATCTACATCTTTGGAATGGTCGCAGCATCTTACCTCAGACCCCAGAACAGACCATTTATGTCGATGCCAGCGACACTGGCTGGGGCTGCTTTGCACCCATCGAGAACAAGTCACCGCTTCTGGCGCACGGCTACTGGACGCACGAGGAGGCCAACATGTCCATCAACTGGAGGGAGTTGAAGGCAGCTCAACTGGCTCTTCAAACCTTCCCAGGATTGATGAATATGACAGTGATGATCCGGACGGACAACACGACATCACTGTCGTATATCAACAAGCAAGGCGGAACCAAGTCCTTTCCTCTCCTGCAACTGGCCATTCAACTATGGAAGTGGTGCCTTCAACGAGGGATTCTTTTGATTGCTCAACACATCCCGGGGGTTTACAATCAAACAGCCGATTACGAATCTCGCCGCTTCTTCCTCAAGAACCAATGGCAAATCCACCCTTGGATCTTCCAATGTCTGGAAATGCAATGGGGCCCACATTGTACAGACCTCTTCGCCGATCGAACTACCAACCTCCTTCCAAGGTACGTATCGTGGATGGCAGATCCGGGATCCATTTGGATGGACGCCTTTACGATGGATTGGAGCCGACTATCGAACCCATATATGAATCCACCATGGAATCTGATAGGTCGCTGTCTAGCCAAGATCGTCCACGATCGAGTTCCCTCCGCGACAATAGTCGTGCCACATTGGACTCAAGCACTCTGGTATCCACTCATGCTCCAACTGAGCATCGCTCCTCCCCTTCTGCTACCACAGGATTGCGTGCTGCTCAAGACCCCTTCGACGCCGCATCCATTACACAATCCGAGCTGGAGGCTCTCCGCGTGGCGGCTATCAGGTCTAGGTTCCACGCCTCTACTACATTAAACACCTCCACTAAGGAGCTTATGGTTGGATCACTCCTTGCTGATACTGCTACCAACCGATCTTATATGCCTGCTCAACGTCTCTTTGTTTTGTGGGCTCATCATCTGCAGATCGATGTCAACAAGTTCCATGCCAATGATCTAATCAATTTTTTGAGTGATCTTCACCGTTTCAAGAAATATCAAGTGGCCACGCTCCTTCTGGCCCGTTCCGCGGTCACTCATTTCCATGTTGATCCTCATTCTATTTCTTCCTGTAGCGATATTAGTCAATACTTAAACAGATTGAAGTCATTCGCTCCTCCGATTCGTCTTCATCGGCCAACTATTGACCTGACTCCAACTTTCAATGCCTTGCGATCCGAAGACCCTACTACCATGACTTTCGCTCCCTTGCAACGGAAATTGGCATTCTTACTGGCTTTCGTATGCTTTTTAAGGCCGTCGGATCTGGACCGAATCCCCTTTGATTCCATCGCTGTGCAAGATAACCAAGTTCTCTCCTTTGATGTCTCTAGTCCGAAAGAAAAACGGGGTCATCGTCGAATTATTAAGTCCTTCTCTGTCAAGGCGCATAACGACCCTCGATTATGTCCTATCGCCACTTACCGAGCTCTGGTTCCTCTTCGCGCTAGACACCATTCCTCCTGTTCGGTTCTATTTGTGAATACTATTTCACCCTCCTCCCCTCTGGCTACTCGTACCATTGGTGTTTGGTTGAAACACTACCTGCGGTTATCTACCACCGATGTTCGGGTTTCTGTTCGCTCTCTTGCTTCCTCCTTGGCTCTCCGTGCTGGTATCCCCAAAGAAGATATTATCACCATGGGTAATTGGTCTGGGTCCCAAGTGTTCGAAAATCACTATCGACGAGAACGAATGAGCCAGTTTGATTTCACCAACTCTCTTTTGTCCGGTTCTACTGAGGATATCGAAGTGGATGATCAATTTTTTGATGCGGTTGAATATATTAACTCTGAATAAGCACATATTACACAGTCTTATTTTGTATTCTAATTGTCTAAAAGGCAATTTTCTTCCTAAAAAACGACTTTTCTTTTTGAATGGTGACTGCTCCATGAGAAATGGAGTTACAAGGGCCTAACTACCATGAGTGAATAACATTTCGTTTCTTCTTTTATACCTCCTTTAAAAAAAGTCATAAAATAAAATGCCAATATCAACCAAAACCTTCGAGTGCTCCAAATTTTCAGATGAAACCTACAAGCTTTTGAGCCATGTTTATGGCATCATGAAGGATGATCAGTTGAATGTACCTTCGATGAAGTAAGAAAGCAAGCGTGAGTGTCTTTCTGAACTCCTCAACAATACAGAATACGCTGCACAAAAGACCATTCATATGTGCAATAACCCCTCGGAAGTTTCCGAAAAGAAGAAGAGAGGTCCTCATTTCAAGACTCTTTCAACGGAATATATTTTAGCCGTGAAAGACATTCTTATATTGAACAAAAAAAAACGGCAGGAAAAACACTGTCAAGTCAATTAGAAACAAACTTATGCTATCCATGACCCTGACATCTCTAACCCAACCCTTCTCAGGCACTTAATAGGTCTCAAATATAGGACAAGTGATAGAAAAAATATCATGCACGACTATGTCAACAGAAAACTCATAGAAAACCTCTCTGAGACCCAAAAATCTCATATTTTGTTAGTCTGAAAGAAGTCTCTTCAGCAATGCCTCAAGTACCATGCTAACTATACTGAAAAATGTAAAGAACAAGAGATGAATGTTGATGAGGCTTCTTCCAGCTGAGTTTTAATTGATTAAGGAATAACAATTTTTTTGAGAAACACAACTTTAGCCCCGAAGCTGCATATCAGACCTTTTTAAGCAGTCAGCACATTATGACTGGCTAATTTTTTCATTAACCTTATTTCAATAAAGTATACACTTTCTACAAAAAAAACACAACTTTGAAAATGCATAGTGATGAAGTGAAAGGAATACAAAAGCTGACAACATTTACATAAATCCGCCGGTATAAGAATCAGAATGGTACTAGTCTCGTCAAAATCGAATGGCTGTAACTCGAGAAAATCGAAATCGGATGAGGAAGATAATTAGTGAATATATCTCTATATGATATTATGAATCTACTTAAGTGTTTCTGCTGGAATTCGAATTATAGGCATAAATCCTCAGTGGCTTTGGTGGTTAATGATCTCTTGTCCCTGAAGAAGTTTTTTGTTTTATTTTTTAAAGTTTTTTTAATGCAACTGTCTTTCAGGATTTTTATATAGGTTGGGGTTTCTTGTCGCAACCCCGTCTAACTTCTCTAAGATATGCTCTAAGTGTCTTGCAATATCTTCTGCAGCTTCTGTTTCAGGGGATGCAGCTCGGGATGCTTTGTGTACTTTTCTTTTTTGATGGTTCAGTGTTGACATCAAAGTTTTGACACGTTTTCAAACTGCACTCCTCTCTCCGTTTCCTCTTCTACCTTCTTCAACTTCATGTTCATCAACAACATCTATCTCTTCGTCGCTATCACCAATGATATCTATTTCTTCATCTTAAAAAAAGCTTAACGTTAGTCCTTTCTCATGAGCAGTCTTATTTCTATTCGTGAAAGTAATACCTTCTTCGCCAATCTGAAAAGCTTCCTGAGTTCTGAAAGCAGCAAGTTGATCATTTCTGACACAATCGTAGAACAAAGGAATTGAGGTGTATCTCTTTAAGAGATACATGTGCTTACAAGGCAAACTTCTCTTCCTGAAATCAGGACACGTACATTTGCTAATAAAGCCATCTTCAACACTAACAGAGTACTTAACAGACGGGGAAGTTAAGGAACCTACAAAACAATTCCCATTGACAATAGTAACATCACTGCTATTGGTACCCAATGGGTTCTCAATAAGAGAAGGTAATTGGTTTGCAGGAACCTCTCTCGCAAAGAATGAACGTTTAGCTTGTTCGTTTTGCTCCGGCCTCATTCTGCCATTGTTGAACATAATACGTTCTCGTTCCTCTGCGAAGTGAAATTCGACATCATTAACCAGGACGAAAGTCAAATGATCTAGTCGGTTAATTCTGCGTCGACTAAAATATACGGTCTTAAGCTGATTATGCCACGACTCAATATAATTGTTAGTGAGCATGCTTCTATGTGTCTCCGGCATGTACGATTGACTCCATTGACCCTTCAGCTCCTCAGTTTGAGTCCAGGGTCTACGAAAGTAAGTCAGAAAGCCAACTTGGTTCTCTTGCTCCAACTTCAATTCGAATTGGGCAAGAAGATCGTTGAAAGCAGCAACTTCGCTTGTGAGAAGCAGCTGACCCAGCAATTGCTCCAATTGCTTCTTGTACTGGCCTACTTCTTCTTGGGTGTGGACACCAGTGAGTGTGGCCTTTTAGTCCATGGCCTTTCTCCAAGCCTTCAACACATGGAAGCCGCAGTAATGAACATAGGTACTACTCAATGCACTGCGGATGGCATTGAGCTCGGCCACACAACAATCGATGATGATTGCCTCAGGATTGAAGCTACCTTGTTGCTTCAAGAAAGTAAGCTATTGGCTTACTGGACCAATGGTTTGGTCATTGGCTAGCATATACGCAACAGGATAGTCCTTCTGGGTATGAGTATCCCGAGCAACAAGACTGTAAAGCACCTCGGTACTTCTGGGAGAGATGCCATGTGTTGCATCAAAGTAGAAAGACTTATTAAGAGACATCTCTCGTACTTGAACAGGGGATTGATATCCACGGGCAAAGAGCTTGTCATTCTGACTGTACAATTGCAAGTTGCCATTGAAGACAACATAATTCTTCGTTGGCAGTTGACGGTCAAGCCAGGCGTCGAAAGAAATCAAATCATTTTTATCAAGGCAACAAAGGGTTTTTTTAATCAACTCAAATGTTCAAAAAGTAACTCAATATTTCGCACCTTCTTGATGCGATTGTAAATATCTTCATAAATGGGCTTTCTTCTGCCATATTCCCACTGCTCAATCTGGCGAAGAACTGCAGTTCTAATGTCTCTGCAGTTTGAGCCATTTCTTAAGTTTCTTTCAATGACCGTTACAGTTTCCCTGGTCAAAGGAACACTTCTGATGTCGCTGTTGCTGCCAGGGACATGGTTGACATGGCCCATCGACATCTTGATTTCAACAACACCAGGGTTTTGAACATACTGAAGGATGCTCAAAGTTCCTCTGCATCCAATTTTCTTTGAATCTTTTTGACTGATACGCACAGTTCTAGTAGGGGTATGTTGGCCTCTACGGTGACATTCACGGGATTCACCCATGATCAAGTTTTCGGCACTTCTACTATGCTTCTTAATCCACTTGGTTGCACTCAACTCGCTGATGCGGTCGAAGCATTCTTTCCACTCGTTTGCTATTACACAAACAGTCTCGTTCGAAGGGAGACTTGAAACTCCTGGTACTTCAGTACTGACAAGGGCGGTCTCAATGTTTGCTAAGTTGTATACGATTCTGCTAGGAGAGGTTGACATGTTTGACATTTAAGAAACTTTAAAAAATAAAACAAAAAACTTCTTCAGGAACAAAGATAAAAATTACAAGTAAAGAAATCAGTACGCCACCAAAGCCACTGAGGATTTATGCCTATAACTCGAATTCTGACGGGAACATTTAAGTAGATTCCTTCTGATGGCAAGCTGAGGTAGAAAGAGTTCAAATCGTTGACCTAAATGCTCAAATCTGTCGTGGATTATACAACTAATAAGTTGCAGCCTAAAGAGTATGTGTGCTTTGCTTTCGAGCACTCCTTGCTTGATCTTTCATTTTTTAAAATAAACCATATTAGGGCTTAATACACACGTTAGAGCCAACGCTTAATTAGCACTACTTGAGCAGAAAGATGAAAAGAAGAGAATCGAAACAAATTGATACTCTCTTAAGTCTGGAAGCATTTCAAGTTGTATACTGATACTTGATTCTCCCAACCGAACTTGATAAATACAATTAGGCAACATTCTTTTATATGTAATGCCTTTCTGTCATTTGATTCATTCGAATCCCTTCCTTGAATTTTAATGGTCTCTCGTTTGTTTGCTTTTCTTTATTGAGCTGATTTGGACACCCTTAAAGAAATTAAACTCGACTTCGCTGACGATCCAAAAAGCTAGAAATTGGAAATCAATGATATCTGTCATTTTGCAGGAACTGAATTCAAATTCTTAAGACTTCTTTGGGATAAATAGACAACAAATCAAAAAAAAAATCGCACAAGTTATGCGAAACACATCTCACAGCAATAGACCAAGAAGCCCTTCTTCTTTCTTGAGATTCATATGTTATATTACAAACAAGTGTGTTATTTAATAGTCAATAAACTGTATGGAAAATAATCATACTGACAAGAAAAAGAAACATATGTCTCCTCTTTATATACAAGCCTTTGATTTTCTCAAATAAAGAAGGAATAGTCATAATTTTCATTTTCTTTAGGAATTTCACACCGACCGAAGTCCGTGCCAAAAACCTCCCAGAAGGAGGAAAAAGAATACTCCATCACCGTTAATAAGTTGGGCTTCCCTGCGTAGAAGTCGCTTATAGGTCGGATCACACGGAGGACCCCTATCTAAAAGGAGCGCAGTAACTTCATCGTCGTCCACCGGCTAGTTTTGCATGTCAAGGCGCCTCGCAGGAAGGAAAGCCAAGCCAAGTCGCCAAAAGCGATCCACAGCCATTTTTAAGTGTCAGGTGTATGCCACAGCCTTTTAGACAAAGCCGCTGTTGCAGTCCCTTTCTACGAGGTATGGAATGCCTCTCGAAAAGAACCTTAATAAAGATTCCACTACGAAGATTGGAATGCTTCTCGTGAGGACTATGAACAGCTATACCCGTCAGTCCGCGCATCAACATCTCAGCACCAAACATAATGGAACGGTATAAGCGAATCCTCTTTAGGGGCCAAAACGCAACTATACAACGTTTTTTCTGTAAGGTGAACCGACCGTTGTTCAAACGTACCATAATCGGGGTTAGGATAAGGAAACAAAAAAAAAGCAGAGAAAAGGACCCTTTTTATACCTTATTTTTCCTTGCCCTCCAAAAGCAGGGTCCTTGCTGAAATTTTTGTCGCAGTCACTTTGGTAGAGCAATTCTCACGCAGTCATGACGTAATCAACTCTTCCTTTTGACTTTTCCCTTTCTTCAAGACAAGCGAAGAAGAGTAAAGAGACACAGTAAAGAAGAAGGGAAAAGGGGTTTACTTGCTAGTTTATGCCGCCAGTTCACTTTTCTTGTTCCTATTAACTCCTCTACAATTAAAGTGACACATAACCAATATCCGATATACGCGGAGCAGGAAAACAAAGTATAAGCTTTCTTCGTCCCCAAGTTGGTTAAAAGTGATGCATCACTCAATGTACAATGCTTAGAGAATAGGACTTAGAACATATAACAACAGCACATGAGGTTCGTGTTATTTTTGAAACACAGCAAGTGTATTTATGTAGCACGTTTGCCAGATTATTGTCATTAGCTCTATTGTTCAAGTGATCACTAGCAAACAAACTAGTTTGACTCGAGTGACCGAAGAGTGTTTTATTTTCAAAAGGAAATAAGACACTTGGTGCGAGTGTTGTGAGAAGAAGCATGGCTAAAAAGATTCTTTGAGATCTTGTTGATCCTCTTAACTTGATTAGACCATCCAAAGTACAATTTACAATCAGCGTGCAAACTTGCTTCAGTAGAAGGCTTACGACCAGTAAAATCAAATTCTAGTCAGCATGCAGCGAACAAGCCAAATTTAAACTGTCTTCAAGAAGAGACAGATTGAATTAATCTATTGATTTCAGTACCTAACAGACAGATTGTGTATATTGCACCTTCAAACATGAAGTTTTTCTGTTTCTAATACAGCAAGTTGTTTGTTGAAAAGTCAATTTCAAACCTTGTTTGAGCACTAGAGTTTCTTTTTTCTTACATTCCTTCAAATGTCAGATGCTTCAAGAGAGGTCTATTTTTTTGTCAAAAAAATTTAGTCCACATGATCTTCAAATGATCTTTACTCGACTAGCTTGATATGTTCATATCTACACATACAGAGAAGAGAATAAGACACTTCCAAATACATAATGACAGAGCTGCAGGTAGCTTAGATAAGAAGATTATTTAGATGTTTTCAATAAGTCATGCTTGGACAGGTCATAAATTAAACAAAGAACACATTTATCAGCTCATGAAACCTACTCAATTTTTGTTCATGCTCTTCATCTGTGACATTTCTATTTGATCGATTCTCAAAACTTAACTGGTGGTAGTATGACAATAATAAAAATATATGCTGTTGAAGGTATACGAATATTCTCATAGTCAAGCAAATGAAGAAGTTGTCTTCCTTTAGTTGCAGTCAATTACATTTGTAATTATGAAGGGCTTTGCTTTTGAAAGGAAAAGAGATAGACAACAAGTACTCCCCAAATTAAGAAATTGAATCCTTGAGTATGTTTAGTAAATCATGTATGAATAGCAAAATGATAATATCTATTTGTATGTGTAAATAAGATACAAAGCAAATAAAATAGGTAAAGCAAATAAAATAAAGAGAAATGTGTGTAGATATATAATAAGGGATAAACAGAACAATAAAAATGAAAGAAATTGCAGAAATACTACGAAAAAAATACATAGATGAAATAGGTGTACGCATAATAGGTAAATAATAAAGTAATATATATGTAATGGGATTAAGTATTAGAGCAAACGAAATATGCCCTTTTGATTTCTTTTTTTTTGTTTTCATAAAGGGGAAAGAGTCGCCAAATTACCAAATGCCCCGATTCAAATTATCAACCAGATGATCAGAATAAGGATGAAATTGCTGTGATTGTGGCGAAGTTTGAGAATGAAGGTGGTTAAGACGTAAAAGCCAATCGTCGTTGTTTACTGAAGAACGAAAAAGTAGTTGATCCTGTTGCTGTTTTAACAACTGTTGTTGTTGATTCAATGAAAGCAAAGAAGGAGCAGGCGGTTGAGTTTGCGACAATATAGGTGGCGATAATGGACGAAAAGAAGAGTTTAGTAGACGTAATCGGCTATGACTACTTTCTGGAGAAGTTGGCATTAGAGGCGATTGTGGCTGTGATTGTAGCTGTTGCTGTTGCTGTTGCTGTTGCTGTTGCTGCTGCTGTTGTTGCGGCATTTGTTGCTGTTGGTGAAGGTTGGCATAGGTTAGGTTCTGATTTGACTTGTCAGCTTGTGAGCGTCCCCAAGATAATCTTATTTTTGAATTGCCAATAAGAAAGCCGTTCATTTTCTCAATTGCTTTCTCTGCTGAGCTACGGGAAACATACTGCACAAATCCACATCCTTTGCCTAATGGTATTTTGACATAAACCACTTCTCCAAATGGAGCAAAGTAATGCTGGAGCTCTTCTTCAGTCACAGGTGCAGATAAACCACCAACAAAAACTGTTGTGTTGCTAGGGTCAGTAGGCTGATTGACAAGAGCAGGCGCCTGCAAGGATAGTTGAATATATCTGGCATCATGCTGAGATAAGGGAGATAAAGGTTGTTCATATTGATAAGGAGGGGACGAAAAAGGCTGCTGGGCACCATTAGAAGGCTTTTGATGCAAATGGTTTGTTTTGGGTGTTGCAAAAGAAACTCGTATAGGTCTATTATCACATAAGATGCCATTCATCTCCAAAACGGCTTCTTGCTGTTCTAATTGATTCAAGAATCGTACGAATCCGTATCCTCTTGACAATCCAGTAAGTGGGTCAGTCATGATTTTAGCAGAATGGCAGGAAGGATATCGTGCTCGAAATAATGCCTGTAAGAAAAAGAAATTGTTTTTTTAGAAATAAGTCAAGTTAGCTTTATATGTATATTACTCACAAGTAGATAAGTTTCATCGACATCATTACTGAGATCGCCCACAAACAAACTATATTCTGGAGCACGGTCTTCTCTAGAATGAGGTAATGTTTATGTATGTTAATATAGAGCAATAATTACCCAAAATTATACTTACTTTCTATCACAAATGCCTCCACCTGAAGCCCAATTCAGACGAAAAACCTTTGTAGAATTGGGTATTCTTGCACCATGAAATGTGTTGAGTGCTTTCTGGGCTAGTTGACTGGATTCAAAGCCGATAAAAGCATATCCTGAACTCAGACTTTGATAACCATAAAAAAAGTCAGCATTTCAATGTTATGATCAATCATTATGCCTTACTTTGTTCTTTTGTCTCGAATTAACTTGATAGCAACATTGTCGCCCAGCAACGAACTCCACAATTGTTTCAAGAAGGCTTCGTCCATCCAGAAATCAAGATCTCCCATCCTATAGTTATTTATTAAATTGACTGTCTTTCGAGAAAGAAACAATAGTACCATAGAGTTGTCTTGCTATCATTGTTTCTCACAAAGAAATCATCATGAAAGATAAAAAGATCTGACATGATGATAAATAATCAAAGATTACAAATAGAAAAGTGAGAAGAAAAGAGAGTAATTGTAGGCTGAAAAAGAAGAGAAAAGGGAGTCTGTTGAAGTAAAACTTGTATCAAACAAGTAAAACAAAACAGAAGAAAAAGAACAAAAATAAAAAATACCAGAAATAAGGGAAAAGGATTTAATCATTTCAAGCTCAGGTGATCTTCCTTGAGGCACAGGAGAAGCCCGTGCGACTTTTTTCTTTCAGCTGTTGATGATCACGCAGCATAATAGTGATGCTTCCAGCTGATTTAAACCTATCGCATTTCATTCTGAACGCTGACTGAGATAATAATAAAAAGGGGAGGTCTTATTTTACTGGCAAGCCCTGTATTGAATAGTTTGCGCAACCTTACTTGTACATTAAGTTTCCTTTTTGGACCTTTTTTTGGGGTCCAAAAAGAGATATCTCTCTTTCGTTCAGTCGTTCCAACGCCAAAAGGCGGCTTTTCAAACAAAAAGGCGGTAAATACAGTGGCACAAGGTTTTGTTTTGAACAATCAAAAAATTAGTTATCTTCTTTCTTAATTACTACTCTAATAAACCTTTTGTCAGCCATCTAAAACTACTCAAATCTATTTTATCTCATTTGCGCCAGTCATTCTCAGCGTGAGATAGCTGGGTCTGCTGGGCTTGCTGAACTACCTCTTTCAACTGTGAACAGTATTATTGCTCATATCAATAAAACAGACTCACCTCTGCCTCGCACTTCTTCTGGAGCACTTATGAAAGTTGATGAAAGAGATCTGAGACACTTGCGGTCTATTTTCTTGCAGATTTTTTAGAAAAGTTTTCTCATCTCTTTGAGAACCATGCTGCCACTGACGCATACACTCTCAGAAAGCAAGCGGTTGAATCATATTGCAAATGCGGAAAAATTGTGATCGTAAAGACGATCCATTGCTTACCTCTCGCGAAAGGGAATATATGAATCTTAATTCGAAAAAGAAAGATGTTAAGAAGAAAGGAGAATAAACACAAGGAAAGAACTTGTTGATGATGATTGGTGATCGCGGCTTGGGGTAGGTTCCAGAATTAGAGGACATCTTAGGTGTAGTGGTATTTGGAAGCAAGATTGGCATGCAAGGTATACGATTGTCTGTATCACAAATGAAATCTTTACTTCCCAGACATGTGTATATTGCTTCAACAAGCTCACTCATGCAAGATTGCGCATTATCAAATAAGACAAAATAACCCATAGAGAAATCAAAGGTGCCTTTATCTGCTATAATTTCAGGTGCCCCTCTGCTCTTTCGAGAAATTCTCCCTGTATTTTCAAAAACCATCAGTCACTCCAACACTAATTTCAATCACAAAACAGCATCCTTTTGTACAAGTGGTGTATTGGCTGCACGCAAAAAAAACAAAAATTGCATATTTGAGATTTAGAAATTTGACACTTTTTCAGAAAATCAATTATGCAGCTGCACAGTCATGAAAGAGTTTCTTTGTTCAAACACGCTTGTGACACTGAGTTAAAATGGCGACTGAGTCTTCAAGAATCTTTCGGCTAAACACTGCTACATCTCTTTGTCATGTTAGTATGGTAGTGACAAAGCATGAATATTTTGTTTAACTTTCTTGATAATTCTTTCTGATGACCGGTGCTTTCAAAACCTATTTGGAATATCCTACTGCCGAATAAGATTTACCCATCGGAAAGGAATGAAAAGACAGCGCAGTTCTTCAAGAAATTCCTTTGAGATACACTGCACTTCATTGGTCATGTTGCTCACTCAATAATGGTAGTCGAGTGATGCAAACTTACACTTGTTGACCTTATAATCTGAAAATGATATGTTGCATTCCACAATGAAGGTTTTGATCCTATATCCAGCTGACTTGCACTTTAACATACCAATGGCTTTGGCTCTCTTCTCATGCAATGAAACTTGACTCTAGATAAATAGCTATATGCTTTTGTACTTGTTTTTGTTTATGCGCACTTCATTGTAATGGGATGATACGCTTTTTTTTTCTGTTGGGATTAAGCCAACCAAATATAACTTCTCAAACTACCAACACTGAGCCTTTGTGCATTGTAAAACAACTTGCCTTACACAAATGTGTCAAAGACTTATTTCGTGCATCTTTGAGCAGAATGAATTAGACTGCTTTCAAATGAAGAATAAAGAAGAAAGGAATACAACTTTGTCTATGATCTCCGCGATTCTAGCTGTTTGACCCTGTAATTATTTTACTACTGAGATAAGCCTGTCTTCCCTGTTATAGTCATACCATTCTTATGGTGATTGTAGTAGAACATTTATTTGATTGAATCGATCTCTTGGATTGAGGAAGCTATAGTATTGAAGCTGCTTATAGTAATTGAAACGATGATACTCGCAAGCTTCGCAAAATCAACATGAGCCTGTTGTTTTTTTCATTCTATTGTACTCAACATTATTATCTTTTCTATAAAAACAAAAGGTCGCACTTTAGTAAGCTCGTTTTCATTGCGATTTGTAATAGAATTCAACTGATAAATATCTCTGATGTCATCTTCAGCACAAGATCGCCTTGGTGTGCATTCTCAAGAGGCATTCAAGTCTTGTGCTTCCTATATTGCATGTAGCCTTGAGGACAATAAATCAATTTTTAACATCTATTTTATGGATACAAGACCGAGAACGAAGCTATCTCCCTACACCCACATTACTCGTTTTGTAACGGACATCTTTGTTGTCAATGCCCTTAGCGTATTAGCTCGTCCTCGCACCTTTCTTTGCTCCCTCAGAGTAAAAACAATATTTTAAGACCGATGAATACAATAAAATAAGCCGATGCTTTGCATTAATTTCAATCAACAAACTTTTGTAACACTAGCCGAGAGATACAGTGTTAATCTTTGTATGATCACAGTAGCTTCTATGTACGATTCCTCCGTTGTAGAAATTTGTCTATCTGAAAGTGGACGAGAGAAGATATTTGATATCCATTCTAACTGTTGTCGGATGCTGATGGCATCAATTCCGAATTCGCTTTCCTCAAGGCCGAAGATATTTTTAGAGCTAACATCACAGTCAGCATAATCAAACACTCTCCTCAAGGCAGAAAACTACGAGTCAAGTATAGACGAGATGATTTATAAGAATAGAGTGCTTCTCTTTTTTTAAACATCTGGACGAATAGATCTTTTGCTCTTTTATTCTAATGCGACTTTTTTTGGATATTGAAAATCTAAGAGATATGTGTATTTTTGGCTTGTTGTGTTTCGCCTCTTTTTATTTTTCTCTGTCACTAAAGGTAGTGAACCCTAAAAATCTACCACAGCAATGACAGAAAGTTCCATAGAGAAAAACAATGTGACAAATTACTTTGACTTAATCAATGCAGGCTTACAGGTAGCAATGATGATGCATTCCAACTCCATATCAAACAAGCTTCTCTCTACAAGTAATCAAACCAGTAACAGTAGATATGGATATAGTTCAGACAGCTTCAAGCAATTATCTACCGCATTAAAGTCATTCAAAGGCCTTTGAGTATAACAAACATAACTTCTGATCACAAGTAGAAAAGAAGAAGTAAAAGCAAAGCAGCGTTTTTGAATAGCAAACAACTAAGCGATTTTGCTCGTACTTCGAGTGCCTAGATATCAATCAATCTAGTAGACTGGTATAGCAAATATTTTGTTTAATCGTATTTACATAGTTGCAATCGTTTTTCTTTAGACCAGTTTTCAAAGAAACAAAAGGCATATTCAGATCTGATCAGGAAAATCAAAGGAGCTGATGCTTATTTTTTATTAAATCAAGGGAATAATCTAATCAGGTATCAAGTACTTTTAATCAAATTGAAGAAACAATATGTAGTGTCTTACTTCATCTATGCCAAGCTTATCTTTTTGGTAACCAATGTGTGTACAAAAACTGCCTTTAAACTAGCTTGGTTCCGTCAGGAAATTCGAGTCTGTAAATAGATTGCCTCGAAAACCAGACTTCTCTCCTGTCAATCAATGCTCTTTTTAGGGGCAAGACTTGAAACAAAAGTACGCTTAAAGTAGCATAGATATGATTTCCTAATACGCAAAATGATTTTATTGGCGCGCAAACTAAATTTCGGGAGCGCAATATTAAACAGCAAGCATAGAATCCTGTATTAGAAAAATGCCAAAATGAATTGTGTATTTTTAGCAAAAAACTAGGAACATAGATTACTCTTTTTTCTCCTTCCCTTCTTGTTTTCACATTTATCTTTCATGTCATTTATACAGCTTCTGTCAGGCTTAATTACAACAGTCATAGCATTGGTATTTGAATAGTGTTGTTTTGTATGGCTTGATAACTAAATTCTCCATATTTAACAGTTATCGGTTTCTCTTATTTTGTTCACCAAAACCTAGAGCAAGAACAACAAAAACGAAGAATATTACCGAGATGCAACAGACGAAGAGAAAAAGAAATTACCTAGTCTATTCGATAAAGCCAGTATAACGCTATCTTGCATCGTCCCTGCTTTTGATGAGAGTCAGCGTTTACCCAAGATGTTGCAAGAGACAGTGAGCTATTTAAAAGATCTCAAAGACTTGACTTTCGAAGTCATCATTGTAGACGATGGCAGCCGTGACAAAACTATTGATGTCGCTCTTAAATTTGCCAAGCAATACCCACAAGTTGATATCCGCATATTAGCGTTAGATAAAATAGAGGCAAAGGCGGTGCTGTTACTCAGGTATTTTTTAGAAGCCAGAAATATATGTAGAAGAATCTTATGCAAATAGGGTATGTTGGCTGCTCGTGGAGAATACTGTCTTATGGTAGATGCAGACGGCGCAACTCAGTTTTCGGATCTTGGTCAATTATTAAAAGAAATGAAGCGAATTGAAAAGGATGGTTATGGTATCGTGATTGGATCAAGATCTCATTTGGTAACTACTGAAGCTGTTGTCAAGGTACACATGATGAGCAACCCGATTCATCGACAGTAACTACGCGCTTAAGATTCCATAGAGTCGTTCATCGTAACTTTCTGATGCGAAGCTTTCATACACTTGTCTATGTACTTGGTATTCGTGGTATTGAAGACACACAGTGTGGCTTTAAGTTATTTACACGTAAATCAGCTCAGACGATTTTTCCCAACATGCATGTTGAAAGATGGATTTTTGATATTGAATGTCTTATGATTGCCCAAATTCAGAAAATGCCTATTGCTGAAGTCCAAGTAACTTGGCATGAAATTGACGGATCTAAAGTGAACTTGATGGTTGATTCTATCAAAATGGCTGTTGATTTGTTGCTAATTAGAATGAACTATGTGCTTGGTTTTTGGTCTGTCAAAAAAGCAGTTCAACAGTAATAAACAAGACACCTATTTTTTTTTCATATATGTTTATTGCCCTTTCCAAAACACAGTATTTTCTTTAAGATGTTGGTAAGCAGATGCTGGTACATTAAGTGAGGGCTCAATAGGTTGAATACTAGATTCTTCGCTAAGCGATAAAGCAGCTATTCCCATATATGAATGCAATAAGTCTAGCAGAATACAAGTTATTAAGTTACATGATACACTTCATTTCTCGGTGCTTTCTTTTCTTTTTTTTTACCTGGAAATGATTCAGGATCTTTTCCGAATCCACCCATCTTGGGTTGACAATCAAATAAGAATGTCTTCATAACCTCATGGTTAATCAATTCATATCCGCCCAGCATCTTTAAAGCAGCTCCTATCCAAAAACAGTAACAGGCATCAGGCAGCTTGTTAGGTCTGCCTTGGAAGCCGGTTATCTGTCGAGAGAGACACCACTGAATCATGCCTTCCTTGTCCACAATACCTTCTTTCGTTTTATTCATCAAACAGAGTGCAGCCACACCACAAAACGTAGATCCGCCGTGGGCCTCTTCGTTAGGACACTGAGCTATACCATGCTCGTATGATTGTAGTCGTCTAATCCATAACATAGATTTTTCTACATCTAAACCAGACCAATCATTCAATATATAGGAGATAGCACAGGCACAAAAGACAAATCGAGCATCCCTTTCAAGACTACCAGATGTGGGTGCTATACTGCCATCATCAGATTGGAGCAAAGAAAGAGTACGTACGATCGCTTTTCTGTTGACACGGGAAAGATCGTCGCCGAGTAGCAAGAGATTTAAGAGTGCTGTATAAGTATTGGCAATATGGCTTGAGTCATAATGTTGAAACTCAAGTGTTGTCTATTTTCAAGTTGAAGAGGTTTAATCTCAAGAAAGAAAACAGTCAACATGAGCTTACGGTATGGGGATCGAAAGGTCTCCCAGACCAAGATGAACCTCGGAAGCCACACATGGCTTCGTTAGGGTCGGGATCTTGACCTGTAGGTAACACTTGTTGAGCATAAATCCACTCGATCCAGTCTCTCTTATTCTCATCTGACACATTGTTGTCTAGTTCCCCTAGCAAACTCAAACCACCTAATGCAAAGAATGCAAGTGTCATCCTTTCAAAGGGACGGAAGTTCACTTAGTATACATGTGTGTAGTTTCGTTTCCTTTCTAAAGCATTACCTGTTTGTCTCAGTTTGTGTATAGGGAGTTGGCAGCATGGACAAGTTTGACTTGAAGTAGCGAATGTGCTTCTCCCGATTAAATTCCTTTGTCATTGCTTGTCTCTGGAGAAGGGGTATTGGACTCTGTTGAAAAGAAAAAAGAGATACAAAGAAGAGAGTAACGAGAATGGAGTTTGAACAAAAGAAGTCGGAGCCTGCTTAAAGCTGTACCTCATTGCATGCAAAGCGGGATATAACAGATAGGTCACTAGCAGTTACCTGAATTATGACTAAAGTTTTGTTCTATGACATACCGAAAAAGCGGTAAAGCAATTTTGTCAAGAGATTGTGCTGTTATAATAAACTGGCTGGAAATTAGAGACTTACACATCCTCTTTATTGAAGCAGTACTAATCTACAAAATTAATTATAAGTTGATCTCAACGCGAATCGTTTGCCAGTTCTCAATGTCAAACTACAAGCAAGATACTCAGAATCGAATCTAGTTTATGCTACAATGTTCAATTTTTTGATGATATCGTCTTCCATTGAAATCATTGAAATCATTGCGACATTGGCTTTCAACTCTAATTTGGCGACTCGCTCTCTGTTTTTCATAAATAGAAATGTTACATTTTTTGAGCAATAAGATAGGAAACAAAGACACTAATGTCAAGCATTTATGCTACAATTAGACTATCCAACTCTAATTTCTCTTTTTTAGTGTCTCATAAATCCTGCTTAAAATAGAGGGCGAAACTCAAACAAACGTCACAACACTTCAATCTGTTATAGACTATAGAACAGACAAGACAGCTCTTTTAAATATTTTTTCTTTCTTTCTATCATTATAAGCTATGGCTCTTAAACGCTCAGATAGAAGAGAAGACAGAGAGGACGAAGTTCCCTATAACGAAGAGGAAGAAGAGGAAGACGACGACTACGACGAAGACGATGAAGATGTGGTATAACAGATAGATTTGCCCTTTGCAACACCACACTAAGCATTTATATAGAGACCTGCAAAGAGAAGACACAATCCTTTCTATTGATGAAATGGCTATTGTTGATGACGATGATGAAGAAGACGACGATGAAGAATATGGCAAAGAAGGTCAATAAATTGGAAAAAGTGTTGAAACGATCAACTGACACTTTCTTTAATAGATGGCTTCATTGAAGAAGAAAACGAAGAGCTAACTACAACCAAGACAACATCGCGCCATCTCGAGCTTGATCGCAGAAGAAGAGAAATGGAAGGCATGGACGACGAGCAAGTGGCCGCCTTTTATGCTGAAAAATATGGTGGACGCAGCAAACCTCAGAGTTTTAAGGATACCGAAGAAGTACCTCAACAACTGCTACTGCCCAGTGTTAGCGACCCTAATCTTTGGATGGTCAAGTGCAAAGTAAGAGAATAATACAGGCTGTTGTTTATGTCCAGATTGACCTCATTTTATATATGTATATGTGATAGCCTGGTAAAGAAAAAGATGTTATTTTTGGTTTGATGAAGAAGTATTTTGATCGACAGAATGGACCTTATCCAATTGATACATTCTCTGCTTTTGCAAGGGAGACTTTGAAGGGTTATATTTACATTGAAGCTCGTAGACAGGCACACGTTCAAGAAACATTAGCCAATATTCCCAATGTCTACATGTCTACTCTAATGCTTGTACCCATCAAAGACATGGTCGACTCAATTACTGTCCAAAAGAAGGAGGTTGAGATTCCCTTGGGTGGTTGGGTTCGCGTGAAGCGTGGTACTTACGCAGGCGATTTAGCTCAAGTATTAGAGGTATCGGACTCACAAGACTCTGCTCGTGTCAAAGTCGTCCCTCGTCTCGACCTTGAGTCTTCTCACGAAGACCTACAACAACAGCAATCTGCAGGTGGTAAGCGAAAGAAGGGTGTCCGTGCACCACCTAAGTTGTTCAACCCCGAACGTTTGGCAAACAGATCCTTGTCAAGTCTCCAAAAGAAGGGTCCTTATTGGGTTTATAACGGAGACCATTACCGTGATGGTTATCTTGAAAAATACATGAAAATTGCTACATTGCAAGTGGAAGATGTCAATCCTACACTCGATGAAATTGCTCGATTTGCCGGTAATGGTGAATTAAACGGTGAAGAAGGTGAGCGATCAATTGATCTTACTTCTCTATCCAGCATGGCCATCAACAATGCTCAGGCCTCCACAGTGTTTCAAAATGGCGATGCTGTCAGTGTAACTGAAGGTGACATGATTCACAGTTGGGGTACGGTTGAGAGTGTCAATGATACACAGGTAACTGTCTCTCTGGAAGTAGAGGGCTTGAGGAAGCGTGTGACTTTACCTGCCAGACAGCTTCGTAAACGCTTTAAGGAAGGTGATCATGTCAAGGTGATTAATGGCCGCTTCAAGGACGAAAGCGGTATGGTTCTCAATATTCAAGACAACATTGTTACTTTATTGTCAGATGCTTCCTTAAAAGAAGTGCGTGTGTTTGCAAAGGATTTGAGAGAAGCAGCTGAAGTGATGTTTGGCAAAACTGTAATCGGCAATTACGAGCTGCATGATTTAGTTCAATTGGATTTCTATACAGTGGGTGTAATTGTAAAAGTTAACCGCGACTCTTTCCAAGTCTTGACTCAAAATGGCGAAATGCGTACCGTCCAACCACACCAAATCACCAACAAGCGAGATAGTAACAAGGCTGTAGCCACAGATGCTAACGGAAACAGCATTCGTTCAGGCGATACGGTTATGGAAGTAGGCGATAAGCGTACCTGCTCTATCCTACATCTCTATCGCCATCTTGCATTTTTGCATTCTCGAGAACACTCAGAGAATTTTGGTGTCTGGGTCACCAACACTCGCTCTATTGTGAGCGCTACCACACGTAGCCGAAGTCTAGCTCAACCAAAGTTACAAAATCCTCCTTACAACAATGGTTATGGCAGAGATGATCGAGGTGCCAATGGTCATGGATTTGATGGTCGTGGTGGCCGTGGTGGCGCTAGAGGGGGCCGTGGTGGTGCTTATGGAGGCCGTGGAGGCCGTGGTGGTAGAGACAATTTAGTAGATCCAAGACAGTTCGTATCTCTCAAGGCCCACACAAGGGTTATATCGTATTGTCAAGGAAGCAACTAAACAGGCACGTGTGAACTGCATACAA
>JAIWNI010000064.1:0-163286 GCA_025331435.1 Choanephora cucurbitarum
GAACTATTTATTGCCCATAGAGTTTCTTTCTTCGAGATCAGCGGTTACCAAGACTTGGACTTTACTTTGCCTGTACTTGAATTGCTGATGATTTGGAATGTGTTCCCTTGTATGACAGCGACTGCACTTGAAAAATGCATAGAATTGGTGGATGAGAGATTGAACTTGGTTTATGAGCGTGAAAAGATGGAATACGAGATTCGTAAGATTGAGCTGGCGCCCATCAGCACTGCGCCAAGCTACTATGATCAGCGTGGCGTGCTTCTTTTAATTAAAGCTTCGCTCTTAAACGCTCTCAGCCGATTTAGCGAAGGCATTGTTCATCTGAATTGGATTATCGATAACCAAGACAAATTCAAGTTTACCAATTGGATTACACCTTTCGCCTATTGGTAAATCTAAATTTCAACATTGCGATTCAAAGTTATTGTTCTAACACAGAGTAACATAGGGAATCTGGTATTGTTTGTTGGGGGACAGAACATTTCAAAAAGGCCAGAGCTCTCTGGGAGACTGGCTTGACTTTTACTGATTTCGATTTTGAGAACAAAATATCTATAGTAAGTTTTATCTTAAGAAAAACGAAATGTAAGCCTAATCCATGCTTTATTTAATTTGTAATAGCGTATGCATTTAGCAATTCAGCATGCAATTGAATTGGGTGTTCCTGAAACGATTGTTCCAAAAAATAAGGGAAAAACAAACCACGGTCGCAAACGGTTGTCTATTATTCCTTCAAAATCTTCTTCAAAAACATCTTTATCATAATTAGCGTATTCCCGAACATCGTTGCCCGTAACATCAGTAATAATTGAAAGAAGAAAATACAGTTTGTACATTTTTGGGGTTTTCATATTTTCCTTGACACTTATCACTTGTTGCTAGCAAATTGCTCTTCATTTTCCTACTTTCGAACAAAGAAAAAGGATGTATGTGCTGATCAATGAGCTAAATTTGTCTTGAACTTGTACGCTCAAAATGAGAGAGCTAATATTAATCTAATTGAGATTGCATAATCTCAAGAGGATATCAATATGCACGATGTATATCCATATAAAAAGAACTGCTTTATGTGAGGTAAATAAATCTTCTTGTCATTCAAATCAATTTAAAGAAGATGTCTAGATAACGCACAGAATCGTTGACGTCAGAAACAGCTGAAGATTCATTTATTTTTAAGCATTTTCTCAAGTTCTGTTTTTTACGCTTTTTCTTGTTTAGAATTAATACCATGGAAAAGTTAATCAATCCTACTAGTCTGTTGGGTCATTCTTCTTTTCAAAATCCATCTTCAGTTGATGATTATGAGTCTGGTATAGAAGCCTCTGTTTCTTCTATGGCATCAGATGAAGACGAACATAACGATCAATTGATTTCTCTTCCTCAAGCTCTTCAGGACCAACAAGCACATAAAAAAAATTCTTCTATGTATTGTTTGAAGGCGTACAGTAGCAAACTAACAAGCCATCCTAAACGAATGAATAGCAGTAATAGTGGTACTGAGAGTAACACAACAAGTACAAGAGCCACATTAAAGCAAAATAATGGTCGTCGTACTCTAGTAAAAGTGGCTCCTTCATCTTCGATTAATAAAATGAGCGACTTGCCTACTCCTTCCTCAGGCTACGATGGTGATACAGAAGGTCCTATTAACGAAGATGTGTAGTTCTGAAAAAATGCTCGAGTTGCTTTGTATTGTGTTGCAATACATAAAAAAGGCTACAAAATTATAAGCTAAGGGATCTATCAAGGATGAAGTTATAGCAATAAATAACAATTATGCTTTTAAAGCACGGTATCCTATTTAGCAGAAGCTTGCTGGTGCCTCATGAACCAACAAGATATTAGGAGGCAACAAACCAGATTTCATCTGGTTTGCTTACTAGCACTTAAATACAGTAATTCCCATAAGTAATATAAACGATTACAAGATGTATAGGGATAAAAACATTCGTGAGAATGCACATTCTTCTTTATTTGGTCTGCTGATTCATTCTTCGACTATTGTAGAGAAGCAGTGAATATTTTGCAAGCAGTCTTAAGGTGTTATCACAGCAGGTGAGCTAAATTTAAAATATTTTTCATTTTCTTTAAGATAAGATATAAGAATGGCAATGACATGGTTTTGCCGCGGGTAATAGACACATAGCATCTACCGTAGGCCTAGGAATATGTCATCCTGAAAGTCTGAAAGCTTATATATCTTCACCGAATTCCTGCCGAAGCATTCACTCAAGGATCAGACATATAAGCCCATGTACAGACAATCACTTATTCAAGCTTGAGCTACCTAAGGATATACGCAGATAATATATGAAGCAACTCTCCCTGTGCTACTGGCATCTAAAAGATGTGTTCGCAACAAACGAGTTATTTCCTGCGCCCTGTAGTGGTAACGTTTAATTTTCAGAAAATCGCAAGCTAAAGAAAAAACAAAAAATGGCTGTTCAACCCCATCTTTTATAGACGTGAAGATTAAAAAAAAATTTTTTTTTCATTTAGATTCGCTAAATAAATTGCGACTGGTTTCTTGTCAAAAGACGTCACAAAAATTTTCTATATTGTATTTTTCAGCAAATAAGAGAAAATTATTGGATAAAATGAGAGAAAATTCTAGGTCAAATAAGAGAAAGTCCAAGAAAAATTAAGAGAAAAAAATGGTAACTAGTAGAAAGCACTTTTCTCACTATTATTAATTAACAAAAGTGCTTTCTACTAGTTACCATTTTTTTTCTCTTAATTTTTCTTGGACTTTCTCTTATTTGCTGAAAAATACAATAAATTGCTATACAAAAAAAAAAATCAGTCAACAGTCATATTTACATACTACCGAGAGTTGGTGGAAGCAAATCTCACGACAAAATCGAGTTTATGACAAAATTGAGTATGCCAAAATCGAGGTCTGACTGTATTAGACGATAGACGGATAGATAGGTTTAACATCACTTCATCATCACCGATCGTCTTGAGACCAAGAAAAAAATTCGACACTTTTAATATTCAAACTGGCACTTTTGCCTCTCTCCAAAAAAAAAGTAAATTAGGTTTTAATGAACGCCTAGTGCGTGCGCTTAGAGATATTCGTGACAATAAAGGCACAAACATTTCCCAAAACCATGCTTTGTACATATCATTATATTACGTTGATGGGTCTGAAAATTTGGAGACTCAAGAAGACTTTTGCCTGTAATGGACGTAGCTAGTGAGCGTAATGTTAGTTTCGTTTTCTTGATCTGACTTGACTGTTTTTATCCTTAAACACCTTTTATCACTCGCTACCCTCTATTTGCTTAAGTGATTCAAACAGATAAAGTCATCACTGCTTAATAAAACAAAACGAAAAAGATTTTGTAGTGGTAAACATAGTAAATGGGGTATATAATATTAATAAATTAAAAAAAAAGAAAGGACCAAGGTCTGCCATCCCAGCTTTGTCTTCTGCCTCGTTCAACTTCATAATGGTGGGGTTGATGACAATTTTCAGGTTTTCAACAGGCAAGGAATTAAAGCGACATTGCTTTAATTTGGCCTTATGTTCATCTTGAAGTTCAAGTAAGACTTCAACACCTTCCTTGACCAGGCACTATCATACAAAAACGGTTACAACAGTTGACTTATCAAGTGGTATCTTTTGTTTACCTTCATTTTCCAAAAAAAAGTAATTGCCTTTGGCAAATGCTCAATGGCATCTTCAAATCTGGTGTACAGTTCTAGGCTGGCCTCAAGCCACAGTTCGTACAAAGGGCCTTCTTCAACGTAATGCAGGCTCCATAGATACAGTGTATCGCCTAATTCAAAGAGGATGGTTATTATAGCTAAATTCTATATCAATGTGCCAAGTTCGTGAATTACCGAAAGCGTGTAAAAAAAGAATCTTCAGCTTCACAAAAGTATTCACCTTGGCCAGGTAGAACTCGTCGGCAGCAGCTTTGATCATCGACAGTGCTCCGAAAACACCCTTATGATGGTCGAAGGACCCCTTTGCTCTGTCCTTGCAACCGAAGCAAGAAGAAGTTTCGAGGAGGAGAAGCTCGAGATTCTTCAAGCCATACAGCCTGATAAGGCCATCTGCCAAGTACAGCTTAGCAGATTCGTCTTCTTTTAACTGCTTCTTCATCGAGACGAGAGGTGTCTCACCAACAACAAGCTCAGCAGAAGAGCTGGTTTCTTCAGCAACTGCAGTTGCAACCGCTTTCAGGAAAGGAAAAATCAACATGTTGTTGAATACAGCTTCTGATGCCTTGATGTCTTGCTTGCTGTTATAGATGTAGTAGCTAAAATAGTTCAGTTAGTGTACAATTCAGCTTTGTGAACCAATGTGTATATCAATACTTACTATGCTCTAAAGAGCTCTTCTAGAAAGTCAAGCGAGACTTGGTCTTCTTGAACTGGTGTGCTTTTCATGTTTTTCTTGAACTCTTTCAATTCAGTCTATTTTTAAAAGAATTATTTTATGTACTCAAAGCATTGTGTGTATGTATCTCTTACGCTGTCAACAACCAAGTTAATGTACTCAGCAGCTGTTTCTGGCAAAGGATGCTGCTTGTCTTCTTTTTGAGCCAGATGTCTTTCAAACAAGGCTTTGTCAAGATTTGGCTTCCATGATACGTTGAAGCCAGCTCGGATAACATTATGAAATTCATTGCTACAATTGAATTAGGTTTGTTCATCTTGTTCTGGCTTTTAATTGTTTTCTATTACCTGTATGGATGGAACTTAATTTCATTGTTGTGAAGAAACACAACCCAATCTTTCCAAATACTGCTGATCTTTGGGCAAATTAGTATTTCTAAATTGAAAAGAATTGTCTTACGTACTTCTTGTCTTTCAGTCTTTCCTTTCTTGTTTCCGATTGCTTCTTGATCTTCTTCTTCTTCTACTACTTCTACTTTTCTTTTGCTGCTGCTCGCCTCATCTTCTTTTTCTTTTCCCTTTGAGCTGCTTGTTGTTTTATCGTCCTTCTAATCGAAATAAATTAGATTTTGGAAACGTATATCAACTTTGAATATGTAGTTACCTTGGCAGCAAATGCAATGTCTCTTACAACATTGTTGTTTCCATTAATGCAAATACTCTGGTAATTGATCTGGAAATTTGGCCTTGCTTTGGCTCTAGCTGCTTTAACTGCTGCTTTGTCTGGCTATTTGGGGTTTAGAAGAAAGAAAGGTTAGAAGAAGAAGAGAAAGTCATTCATGTTACAACTTCATACAATGCTTTGCTTCAGCTCAGATACATAAGAAAGGATCTCTTGTGGAGCCCCGGATTGTTCGATCCATTAGAGATCGTCCAGAAAGTCTTTTCTGATCGCGTTGTATTTTTTTAGCTTCTTTTGGTCATTGTGGGTGCAAGCAAAATACTCCATAAAGCTCCAGTCTTCAGCACATTTGTCAGAGAAAAAGGCTTTGCGGCCTTGTTGAGCAGGCATTTTGTAATTTTTATATGTTTCTTGGATACCCATTTTAACTAATTTTAACTAAAGAACAATGAAAATGGCACAGAATGCAATTGATGGCGTTTTAAAAAGTGTGCAAGTCGACTGCGCATAAAATCTGCATTTAAAAATGAGCTTGAGGTAACAGGTTTGACTCGGTAGTACAGTTAGACATATTGAGTTTGACGTTTCATAAAAAAAGGAATGGTACATTTGACAATATTGTTTCATCTTGATCTGCACTTTTACAAGAAATAGTAGAGTGAAGCAATATTGGCAAATGCACCATTCCTTTTTTCATGAAACGCCAAATTCAATAGGTCTGACTGTAACTCAAGGTTTGCAAAATCAGACTAGACTACTCAAGAGTATTCTCAAACTGTGATATTAAGATGTTTTTTAGAGATATTTATTGTAGGTTGGATACAAGATAGGTTACCTGTAATATCAAGATATTCATGAGAGATAAAGATATATAACTATCTTAACATCAAGGTCTTTTATGCTGTGTTGTTAACAGTTCTAGTGCGGAAAGGGCTGTCATGTCTGGGGGGAGAGAAGATTTAGCACTCTAAGACAGTTAAAGTTTATGTAATACTTACAACCTTGCTCATCACGCGTCGCGTGCAGCCAATACACCGCTTCTTGTACGAAAAAAAGCTGTTTTGTTGTGCAGTTCAGTGTCAGAGTGACTGATAATTCTTGAGAAAGCAGAGAGAGTTTGTTGAAAGAGCAAAGTTGTAATTCAGGAAATAGCAATAGCATGGGCAGACAGTTTGTCACGGCCATTTACCCCACGACCATTCGTGACAGATGGGCAATCAGGGTTTAAGCAGTGGAATGCGCCTTTCATGTTTCTATATACTTTTTTGCCTTTCGCTTGTATAAGATGTTCTGGATGTTGAAGTTTGTTGAAGCAATAGACACATGTCTGGAAAGTATAGTTTTCATTTGTGATACAGACAGTCGTATACCTTGCATGCCGATCTTGCTTCCAAATACTACCATACCTAAGATGTCCTCTGATTCTGGAACCTGCCCCAAAGCCGCAATCACCAATCATCATCATCATCAACAGATTCTTTCTTTGTATTTCTTTTCCTTTCTTCTTGACATCTTTCTTTTTCGAATTAGGATTCATAAGTTCCCTTTCGCGAGAGTAAAGGCGGTCCTTGATTTTCTTGGTAAAGTATTCCTGCTTCATGGCCTGTTTAGATCTTTGTGAAGAATCATAAAAGCTCCTAACTGTCTGTCTGTTGGCTTGCAAAAATTGATAGTTTGCCTGGATTGCTTTTACGGAACTTGCTTTGGATATACTTTTTTCGGACAACACCTTCTCAACATCAATCAAATTCGCATCATTCGCCTTTAAAGCAGCAAGCTTGTGTCTGTTGTACAAGTTTTGGTTTCCAAAGTCAATATCTTCAGCATTGATGACAGTGGACGATGGCAAAGGCTGAAATTCTTCTTCTTGTTCTTCAGTAATAGTTAAAGCAGAAAACCTGTTGTGGAGCTTCAGATGGTAAACATATTTTTGAATAGAAATTGGCACTGATTCAGTCATTTTAACAACACCATTGTTTGTGCCGGAGAAGGTGAAATTTTTAGCAATGGTAGCAGCGTCACCCATCAACTACATAACTTCAGCTTTAGCAATTGTAGGCAGGCTCGTGAATCTGCTGCAGTGCTCTGGTTTGTCTGGGCGCTTTTTGATCTCTTTTTGTCAAATTTGATGCTCTTCTGCGGATATACAGCTGGTATTGTTGGTCTGCCAGATTAGATTTGACTTGTTGAATAGCCAGAAACAACCTACTTCTCTCGGCCTTCAATCCATCAATGTACACCTTGATCTCATTTCTAGCAACAGCAATCAACTCTTTATCATTATTGGCATGCGGACGTCGGATACGAGACTGTATAGTTCTGACAATGTCTGCAATTTGTGTCTGAACACCAGTAATACATTCACCGATTTGAGAACAACATACACCTGCCTCTTCTTCAGAGCCACTACCTTGTACAACAGCAACTTCAGGTTCTAGATTAAGTGGGGGTTTCCAGCCTTGCTTGGCAGTTTTGATCTGCAAACCAAAACCTTGATCGCTGAATTCTTTAAATCTGTCTTTCAGCTGCTTTGACAAACGGTTGGTGTTCCCAAGAGTCCGTCAATTTCTTGTCTCATAGCTTCATTGTATTTGTCACGCTCATTTAGTATATTTTGCCAAGTCAATTCAGGAATGTTGTATTGAAGCTTTTGGCCTGTTACATCAGCAGTTTACTTCATGGGCACTTTCTCTTTGATACCAAAAATTCTGACATACTTTCCACCAGGCAGCAAAGTGAAGATGATGAGCAAAAAGCCAATTTACGACATCTGCATAACCGTTGTATTTTATCAATCCTGAAAAAGGCATTGAAGAAGGCATATTTATATACGATTGATACATTCCAGAGGGCCCTTAATGACTCTGTTATCATAGCCAAAAAATGTCATTTTGTCGCTATCATGCTCACAGGATGTCTTGAATAACAAAGATGTATCCAGTCTAAAGGAGCTTTGCGTTGCAGTAGGCATTGGGCAGATTTTACGACAAAACTTAGCATAACCAGCACAGCGCAACAAATCATTCGCAAGGATTTTACAAAAGGTAGCTTGTAACCAATATGAGAGTAGTTCTTCTTTGAAGGGATGTAAGATTTTAAGCTTTGTAGTATAAGCAAACATACTTTTGTTTCCTTCTCATTCAAGTCAGAGCGCAAACCTGTCAAGTCTTGTTCGTTAGGCAAATCTTCATCACGCAACAGCAAGCTCTTGATAAAGCCCTTTAGGCCATTCAACCTATTTCTAGGAGCACCATCATCAGCATCTTTTAAAGCATCTTCTTCTTCGACAACACCATTTTCATCCATGCTTGCGTAGTCTTCTGGTACAGCAGGCGGAATAGTATGTATCTCTCCAGTCATGGGTAGCTGGAAAGTAACAGACTTTGGACTGCTTTGGGTATTCATTGGCGCTTTCCCTTTTCCTTCGCACGGCTGTGTGGGAATGTCTATCTCCATGCGACTAGTATGTAGCATACTGGGACCAGCCTCAGCAGAAGCAGTAGAGGGATGCTGGATGGCAGGAATTTTTTTGGACGCTCAGAAGGTTGTTTTCTCTTGGTAGAAGCAGTCTTGGGTTCCTATTGAAAATGGTATAATAGACATAGATGAGTGACTGATTTCCCGTTGATTGTAGACATACATACCTCAGTTTTCAGAGCTTCTGTGTATGTTGCGACACGTTCCTCACTTTTTTTGGGCTCGAGCATCCCATTTTTGCTTCATATACGCAGATGATGAGCTGTTTGATTTTTGTCTGCATTTTGCAAGCCGGTAACGTTCTTTGCGAACTATTAACCTTCTTCTGCTTTGATGGAGCAGTGGAAACCAGTTGGTGGAATGATCTGCTTCTGTCTTACTTCCTTTTGCAGCTTTGTCTTTTCTTTCTTCAGAGGCATTTTTCATAGACTTGATAAATTCTTGATGCTTTCTTTCTCTTGTAGGAGCCAAATGAATACGTAGCAGCACTAACAAAAGCTTGTCCAGAAGAATGTTGATCATCTTGTTATCACGCCACATGACAGATAGATTGATAATACAGTTAGTCAATGCAAACTCATAGCAGGCCATATGAAGAGTGTTTTTTGGTTGGATGAACTGGTAAAATACGCAATACAGACTTCAAAACATTCTTCGGCAGCAACAAAGGAAGCAGGTTCAGTAGGGAGCTCTTCTGAAGAAGGTTCAATGGCTTGAGTAGAACTAGCTGCTTCAGTAGTAGGATTGCTTACAGACTCTTGGACGATATCAAAATTTTATTGAACATATCTTCTCCAAAGATCGATTGCTTGAGACACTACATTATCATTTTCAAATCTGTTTGCAGATTCTCGCAAACCGGGGTTAGCATGCTTATCCATATCAGCATATAGTCCTCTTGGAATTCGACCAGCAAGAGTTTTTGCATTAAGAGCAGAGTAGTTTGGCTTCTTTTTGCTTTTTTCACGGATAATGCTATCTCGTAGCTCGAGCCAAGCTACGAGATAAAACAGGTTATGGAATTCTTTTACAGACATATCGGATGCGCGTCTCATGCCAGGAGCTATGGGAGATGGTTGCTGTTGCACATCAACAGACAACTGTGGCGCAGGAGTATAAGGGCCGCCCAAATAGAATGAATTTTGTAGAGCCCTGCGGTAGGACATTGCCTCAGAGACGTTAGATCTACTCATAGCATGTTAGTAGGGTAGATATATCAAGGTCAGAATGAAAGATATCTTACTCCTTTCGGCAATAAGAGATTAGATGCATTAGAAGAATCTAATTGATGAGGTAACAGAGAGAAAGAGAAAAACAGAAACAACTTTCTTTGCCTTTTATATGATAGATTGTATATTCTTTGTTCTTTTTGTGTAACACTCGAGAGAGACAGACATCTCAGATTCTTAAAATTGAAACTTTTTGAATATAGATACGAACGTGGAAATTTTCACCCTGAAATTTAACTGTGATCGATATTCATTCTACAAGAAATATACTTGAATGAATCAGGATGTCATGGCTTGAAAGCTTTTTTTCTTCCCAAGCATACTGTGACATCTTGTAAAATGGCTGTCAGTCACGGCTAAGTTTCGGGGCGATAATTTATGAATATATCTCTATATGTTATGATCAAAGGTTTTTTTTTTTGCATTAAGTTATGATCAGGAAGAGACAATTCAATATCAGATTCTGTTCTGGGGTCGAAATGAGAACTTTAATGGGCTGTAAATCTTTATTCATATAACAGAAAATATACAAAATAAAAGGCAAAGAAAATACAGCAATGAGTTTAAGTTATTAATCCAGGGACGAGGCACGAAGCACTGTGCTAATAAACGCTTGGGGATCTTACATTGTTGAGGGACTTGACAGTAGATTTGTTCAATTTTAGCTTAGAACCGCTTTTACTTGAAGTAACCAAAATAAATGTATAGGAAGAACCCGTTTTTTATTGTTAAGATATTTATGTTGATATTTATATAAAAAGATAATATGGTGTCCTACCATGATGGACATCTTGTCCACCGTGATAGGATCATATGTTGGTACAACCTAAGGAGGGCATTACAACTGGGAGTTACATGCACCCCACTTTACAATTCATACTCGCGATACAGATAATAGCGAAAATCAAACATACTTAAATACTATTGGTTTAACAAATGGCAACGTTAGCACTCGATAAAGTGTTGACGCACGCGAATTTTTTTTCCATTTTCTTTTCTTTAAACCATCTTCATTACAAATAAACGTAGTTGTGCTAGAGCTTTTGCTTTAGTGACCGCCTGTATCACACGGTAGGGCTTCGTAACGTGTGATGGGGGCTCTTCTGCGAACAATCTCCGTGAACTTGGTATATTCCCTAATAGACGACGCAACCAGGGGACGACCTGGGGTTGGCTTTTGAGTCTGGCATCTGGGCTTTTGCTTATGTACTGCCTTTCACAAAAGTTGTTCATCGAGGCTGTTTTTCTTCAATACGATGCTTAGATATACCGCGCTATGTTTCTTCAAATCAAAAAGGTAAATGTATCATTTCGCTTTACTTTTACTTTTGTTTGGTTAATAGCTTGTCTGTATTAGAGCTTTTCGCAATCAAGGGTGAATAGACACACTTTGCAAGACAGCCAAGACCATCCACCAGTGCTTCGTTGAACAAAATTTGAACAGTTTGCGCGAGCTCGGAATCGAACATGGATTATGCTTAGGTGACCACTGGGATTTTCTGCTGTGAAAACATCTCTTTAACAACCAGTCCTAGCATTTTCAACTTGGCACAGGCGATAGATAAACCCAGAACATATAAGACTGGCTCTTATTGTATTCCAATAAACTCCTTACTACTACAGTGGCACAAGATAACGTTTCGGACAGTCAAAAAATCAATCATCTTCTTTCTTCATCATTACTCAAATAAACCTTTTGTTATCCATCTAAAACTACTCAAACCTCAAAATGCCTTAAGCTACAAACATTACAAAGCGTGGTCCTTACAACGAGCGCAAATACGAAAAATATTGGGGAGTTTTCTATCTCAATCGCACCGGTCATTCTCAGCGTGAGATAGCTGGGCTTGTTGAACTACCTTTTTCAACTGTGAACAGTATCACTGCTCGTATCAATAAAACTGACTCACCTCTGCCTCGCGTCTCTTCCGGAGCACCTATGAAAGTCGATGAAAGAGATATGAGACATTTACGGTCCATTATGACTAAGAATCCTTTCTTGAGTTTCGATGCTGTGAAGCATGAATTGGAGAAGTTGGGAGTCAACGTCTGTAGGGCGACAGTGATCGAGTATCTCCGGTCTATGGGTTTCAATTCGTACTATGCCAAGAAGAAGCCTGCATTGTCAGTACAACACAAGAAAAGACGCTTGGAATGGGTCCAGAAACATGTCAATTGGACCACTGACCAATGGGCCAGTGTCATTTGGTCGGATGAGTCTCGTTATGAGATAGAAGGACATCGGAATGGCCTCAAGGTCATTAGACAACAAGGCCAAGCATACAAAGAGGAGCTTACAGTTCCTACCAAGAAGTTTGGCAAGGGAAGTGTGATGCTGTGGGGTTGTTTTTTTTGAGAGGTGGAGCGAGGCCTCTTGTGTTTGTGGATGACTCAGTACATTCTGAGCGATACATCCAGATTTTGGCTGATCACTTCCAGCCATGGCTCTTGGATCTTCAAGCCAAGGAAGACAGGACCGTCCTCTTTCAAGAAGATGGCGCTACGTGCCATACCTCTGCTGCTACTCGTGCTGGGAAGACAAGACACATGATCAATGGATTTGAGTTCTGGCCTGCACAAAGCCTAGACTTAAATCCCATTGACCATTTGTGGTGGGCCCTTGAATTTGTATTGAGTTAGGGATAAAGTTCAATATAAAAAAAGTAGAAAAAAAACACTAGTCGATTTAAAGGGGGTTTATTTTGGATAAAATAAGAGATAGATGTCTAATCCTAGTTCAAAAAAGTCTCTCTGTTTATACTTTTCAGGATGGTTACTAATGCTAGATGAAGACTGTGTAGAAATCGTTGTCTTGACACGATTTCTCGATGTAGCGATCTGATCACTGATCTATTCAGGGCCAGCCATTCTAAGTGTGGCACAGTTACTATTCAGGAACGTATTCGATGTCAGACTCGAAATAGAAGTGTATAGAGTATCTTTAGTTACCCCTAAAGAGGATGTACTTTAATGGTAGTATTCTGTGAGTTTTGGAAAGGATATACTTGGTAATCCATGAATCTGTCGATACTGTATATGATGTAGTTCACTACAGAGTTGAGGATTGAGAGCAGACGGCATACGGTTCAAAATGCTGCTCAATTGAAGGCGCTTTTGTTAGAAGCATCGAACGAGACCAGCCATGATCTTTTCATGCGTCTTGTTGACAGTATGAAGGATAGGTGCCAGGCTGTTATTGATGCCAAAGGCGGTCCTACCAGATAATAAATATTTTTTTTTGTATAATCTAAAAGTAGACATGTTAAGGACTCTTTGACAAAAGTTTGATGAGCTCAGGTGTGATTATGCATGATAGGGATCACTATGGATTCACATAACTTGTATGCGGGTTTTTTTTATTTAACGAAGTGTCCGAAACATTATCTTGTGCCACTGTACTTGCTCATAATGCAAAAAATGAACTGGTGAAAAAACTTCTGTTGTAAACAAATAATGACAAATTATGAAATACCATATAAAATAAGGTAGCTTTTACCAGAAAATATTGAAGACAGGAGTATGTTTGTTATAGCAATTTTTTTGATAAGACCAGTACAAATCGTTTAATATGTTGTCTTGCAAGACTTCTCAAGAAAGAATGAACCGTTCTTTATATAGAGACACGACTTAGCTCACACTCTCAATTGTTGAATCAGTATGTACTCATCAAAACCAGCTGCATAAGCAAAGCAAAGCAAAATAAATAAATAAATAAGAACTACGTTAAGATGCCAATATCAATTTTGAGCATATTGATAGTTAAATCTGTTATTTAGAGCAAATGATATCAAAATGATAAATGAAAAGCAATTCTCTTCGTAACCAAAAACGATAGTATGACAAAATTGCTCTGTCAGTATGATACATTGCATTAGTTTATCAGAGCAAGAAAGGAAACTATTGAAATTGATTATGCTTTGAGCTTGTTCATAAGAAAGTATGGGTTATCTGGTGGTTTTTTCTGAGAGCAGAGGTGGAACATCAATTGGTGCAGTCTAGCACTAAAGAGGTGAGCTACTCGTCATTTATGTTTGTTCAGATGAACCTACCGCTGACATTGAATTTATTTAGTAAAAAGAAATACTTCTTTTTTTTTTGCTTTTCATTCATTAACTCTCTCTTTTTTTCCTTCTTGAACACTTGTTTCGCGTCAAACTTAAAAAGATGGCAACTTCTAGTGAAGAGGCTGCTCTTTTGAAGCAAAGTAAATAAACGTCCTTTTAGTTGTTGAGAGATGTGCTTGGTTGTCTTCGTTTATTGATCCATTCTGACTCGTTCTTATCTTAGGCTTGACAGAAAATGAATTACAACAGAAAAATCATCAACTGCAGACGACTTTACAAGAACTTTCGGAAAGAAACTTGAGTTTGCGTATGTTTATAGCTTTGAAAAGAGTCATGAATATTTATTAATAGCTTCGAAAATTATACTTATAGAAAACGAGCTTGAAGTTGTTAGACTTGAAAAAGAAAAGCTTCAATCAACTACGCTAACTATTGAAAACGAAAAGAAAGAAACAGAGCAAAAATTGGTTCAACTTACAGATAGCGAAAGGCTACTAAGAGAGTACATCAAGACCACAGTGGATACATTAAACTCAAAAAGAGGTAAATATACTAGGAAAAAAAACTTTTCTTTAGTTAACCTTGTTACATGATATAGATGCTCTGCAAAAAACTCAAGCTGAACTCAACGAGCTTCGTCAGAAGGAGATCACAAACCGAATTGAAATCGAAAGAGCTACTTTCCAAATCAGACAACTTCAGGTATGTATAAAACAATACAGAAAAGCGCCTATGACAGACTAATTGATATGTTTCCCTCAGACATCAACTCAGAGCATTGAGCATCAGTTACTGACAGCAAACGCTCGTGTTGAATCTCTAAACAATCAGATAAGAGCACTTGAAAATGAACGTGATAACCTTCGAGAAGATATGGTAAGCTTTTGGCTAATGTAGCAAAGTATGTAATAGAGTCTTATACCGTTATTTAGCGATTAGAAAGAAGTCGATTGGAGGAAAAGTTAGAAGATTTGAAAGCAGAAAAAGAATCTTCTTCTGATCAAATTGAACAATTACACTCTCAGTTAGAACATGCAAGAGATCGCGTTCTTCAAGCTGAAGATAAACTTGCTGATATGAAAGCAGCCCGCGATCAGCTTGAATTAAGTTTAGGCAGCACCAGCCAGGCATTTAAAAAACTTCAAAAGATCCATGAAGAATATTCAGTAGACTCGCACAAGAGAATGGCTGCTTATGAAGCCAAAGTTGCTTTGATTTCAAAAGAAAAAGAAGACCTGGACCGTGCAAAAAAAGAGCTTGAACAGCAGTTGTCTGATGAGAGGGAACTTCGCAAGGCACAATTCAACCAAATAACTGGTCTTCATGCAGCCAATGATGATGACGACAGCAAGCCACCCAGTGATCTTTTGAAGCTTATTCATGAATATCAACAGATTGGGAAACACCCTGAAGATATCTTTCAAGATTATTTTGAACTTCGTTCTAAATATATGCAGTCAATTCAAAAGAACGCACATGAATCCGATTGCGTTGAGAGTTTAAGCCGCAAACTAAATGAAAAGGCTAAGCTGTTTGATCGAGTACACAGAGAGCTCCAGTCAGCTAAAGCAGCCAATATTGACTTGGAACAGAAGATTCAACAGGAAAAAACACAAAGGCAGCAAGCAGAAGCCTCTCACCAACTAATGACACACCAGATGGACGATTTGAAAAAGGAAAACAATAGCCTGAAAACATCTCTCAATGATACCACATATCAACTTCAATTTATCTTGAGCGATATTGAGCGTCGTAATCAGCCTATTCCTGCCACTCTAAAGAGCACAGCAACTTTGTTGAATGGCGCTGAAATCACCCCTAGTCTTCCTCATAACCAACTTGTATATACAAATGTAGCAGAACTTCAAGACTGTAACAAGCAATTGATGATTGAGAACAAGACATTGAAAGACAAAGTTCAGAAATTATCGGATGAAGCTGGCACTTCAGACCTCATAAGACGAAGTGATACCTCATTCTATAAGGCTGCTGTCGAGGAAGCCAAGCAAGCCATGTCTGAGCTGGAAACAAAGAACCAAGAGCTGCAGACAAAGCTTGATAGAAAGAGTACAGAATGTGACAATTATCAAAAGATCATCAATCAGTTTGGTGACAGTGATGATGTTTCAGCTAAGTTTGCTCAAATTCAAGAGACACAAAATCGTCAACGCGAAGAAATGGATGTCACATTTGATCAATATCGCAAAGAGACACTTGTAGAAGTCAACAAACTTAAAGAAGAACTTGAATCAGCACGCAACTCTGATAGAGAAGCCAGGCTATCTTTATCGGAAGTTTCCTCTCAACGACGTTATCTTGAACAACGCGTGGAACGCTTGAATGCTTCTACTGAAGAGCTTAATCAAGAACTCAAGTCAGCACATCGTCAAAGCGACACTTTGCACGAGCGTATAACTGCTAGAGATAAAGAGATTGCTGAGATTAAGTCAGAATTACAAGATTACAAGGCTAGAGTAGAGAATCTTCGCTATGAAAACACTCTTCTGACTACACGAATGGAGATTGCTAACAATGCATACAAAGATGTTAAGGAAGCAGTGACTAAGGAGTCGAGTGAAAAAGCGCAATTGACTTCTTTACTTGAAGTAATCAAGTCTCGTATGGATGATGTTATCGCATCTGGTAGAGAGAAGACTGAGCAATCTGTTGAAACTGTTGAGAGATTGACAAGAGAACTACGCCATGCACGCGAATCCTTAACATTAGCTGAAAAACAACTGGAAAGCTATAAAGCTGTAGATCAAAACGAAATACAGGACAAGTACAAAGAAGCTACTATTGAAATTCGCCTATTAAAGACAAAGATTGCCGAGTTGGAACAACAACTGTCCAATGTCAACCAAGAACGAATCATTGCTCAAACCAAGCTATCTTCCGCCGAAGAACAGTTGAAGGCTGCTAATTCAAACGCCAGTACCAATGACGAATCAAGTGATGTCAACGCTCATTTGTTGGCTGAAGCTCAAGATCGCGTTCGTGTTTTGGAAGCCAATATAGAGGAATTCCATACAATCATCCGGGAATCTGAAACCAAGACAAAGGAACTTCAAGAGAAGCACGAGAACTACATTGTAGAATGCCAAGCTACCATTGATAAGCTGATCAAAAACTTGGAAGAAAGAACAACAGAAGTAACCAACATTCAGAATGAGGCACAGATGGCTATTGCTGAATACAAGTCTTTGAGTGAACAATCCAAGGCTGCTCAAGAAGAGCTGAATATTCAAAAGCAAGCTTTGGAAGAGAAGGTTGGTTCTTTGGAACTGTCTAATACTGAGCAGCAAGAAAAGATCAAGACATTAGAAGCCACTCTTGAGGAAAAAACCTCAATTCACAAAGAAGTTGAGACCAAGTTGGCTAATGAAACACACATTGCTGAAGAACAACGCCAAACTATTAATAGCTTACGTGCCGATGTGTCCAATTTGACCTTTGAAATTTCTCAGTACAAGACTACCATCGCTGCCGCTTCAAACACGGAATCATCTCTTCGCGCTGAGCTTGAACGTGAACTCAGTGAACGTAATTCGTCAGAACAAGAGTGGAAGAAGAAGTTGGACGAAGCTGAGAAGAGACGTGAACAACTTAGTGAAAGCGTCTCTGAATTGATCGCTAAGCATGCAGAATGGTCTGTTGCTCAAGACAAAGAAAATGGTTCCGAGCGTGCTGAATTCGATAGAACTGCCAAGGAAATTATCGAGCAACTGCGTGAAGCCTGTGCTACTCTTCATATTGAAAAAGATGCATCTGAAAATAATTACCGACATGAGCGTCTCAAGGTCAAGCGTGCTGAAAGTGAAGCAGAAGCTGCCCGTTCTCAGGTTGCTCTTTTGCAAGCTGATCTCACTCGTTTGCGTCAAGAAAATAAGGAATTATCTGAAAAGGAACTGAAAGCGTCTTCTACCACTCAGTTAGAGCGCGATGCTTTTAAGGCTCAAAACCACCAGTTGCTATATGAAAACAATGTGTTACGCGAATTGAGGGAAGCTGCCCAGCTTGAAAAGTCCCAGTTGGCAGACCAAGTTGCTCCTCTTAAGCTCAAGATCAGTATTCTTGAATCGCAACTTGAAACAACCACACAAAGTCTTGAAGTACTTACTAAAGGCCAAAAAGATTGGGCTGCTCGTTCTGCTAAACTCTTAGAGAAGTATAATGTAAAGCAATCTCTTTTGAAAAAAAAAACTTCTCAATGTCAATGATTTACTAATCTTTCTTAAATCCGTAGAAATCAGATCCTGCTGAAACTGAGAGTCTTAAAGCAGAATTAAAAACAACAAAATCAGAGTTGGAAAAGACCAAGGCCGAGTTAGAATCAGTTAAGAGAGAGGTAGAAAAGCTTCAGGCTGAAAATAAGAAGTTAGAATCCACTGTCGAAACACTCGAGGAAACAGTCAAGACAAAGGAAAGTGAAAGGGCAAATGTTACCATGAAGGCCAATGAAAGAGGTCGTATTGCTATGGATTTGAAGAGAAGACTGGAAGCAAGTGAAAAGTCTTTAAATGAAGCCAAGGAGAAGTTAGCTCAAGCCGAAAAGAAGACTGCTGAAGCTGAGAAAAAGATAGCTGATGTTGCTACTGCAAATGGTGCTGGCTCGACCACTGCTAACGCTGAGCCTGAAATCAGCCCTGCACAAAAGGCAGAGTTGGAGAAATTGACTAAGGAAAAGGAGACATTGGAAGAGCAAAGAAAGGCTGCAGAAGAAGCCAAAGCTACACTAGAAGCCGAACTGGCTACTGCTAAAACTGAGACTGCCAATTTCGAAAAGAAGTACAGCGGACTCTTGCAAAAAGCTCGCCATGTTCAGATCGAGAAGAACAGAATTGCCAAAGAATTGGAAGCTCTTAAAGCAGCTGCTGCTACAGGCACTAGTACTACTAGCATCAATGATGGTAGTGGTAGCACCAACAACAACACAGAAACTATTGCCCTTAAATCAAAGATCGCTGAGCTTGAGAAAGAGCTTGCTGTCGCTCGCAAGTCCCTGAGTGAAAGTACAGTAGAAATCAACAGATACAAAGCTCAGACATCAATGGCTCAAAACAAGTCCAACCGCCTTCAGAAGGAGCTTGATGCTCTCAAGGCTTCCGCTGCTTCTGCTGAAAAAAAGAGCGTGAAGACGCCTTTAGAAGATGCCACCCCTCAAACTGCTGCTCCTCTTCCTGCTCCTACTCCTGTAGAAAGTGCTCCTGCAACACCTAAAGCAACAGCAGTTCCTCCAGTTGATGAAAAAGATTCTGCCCCTCTTACTGAAGAAGCCGCACCTGTGCCAGCTGCTTCTGATTTGGCAGAAACTGAAGAGCTTCCCACCACACCAGTAGCTATCGCTTCTACATCTGAACCATCTAACAAGGACAATACTATCATAGAAGCTGAATTGAGTATGGAAATGGATGCTGATGTTGCAGCCGAAGAAAATGTATCTGAGACGGTAGTAGTGGAAACACTTCCAAATAACACTATCGCAGTTGAAACACCGGCTCCTACTGATGAACTAGTAGAAGAAAAGAACGAAGAAGTGCCCGTGGAAGTGGAAGAATCAAGTGAAGCAACTAAAGGCAATGCGGAACAAAAACCATCAGCAGTAGCAACGGACATAGAACCATCTACAGTGGATTCTCCTATCATTCCCAATGAAGAAGTAGGAGAGCCTGCTAATCTTGATACAAACAGCAATGAAGATGATCCATCGGAAACTAAATCATCTGGTGTAAAACGTGACAGAGGAGAAAGTGAAGAAGAAGGTGAAATCAATGAACCTGGCTCCCCTAAAAAGAAGGCAAACACATCATCTTAAATGCATTGTATATTAAACAAAAAAACAGCAAATCTTAATAAAGTCAGATCTATAACCCTTATATTATTACAGTAAATCAAGCATATTTAATTATAGACTTTTCTTTTTGAATGTACTTTACTCAGAAGGATCGAAGCATCTAGTCTATACGATAGAAAATGAGCATTCTGTTGCAATGGATCGATTCATATGTTTGATAGCTGACTTACATTGTTCAACAAAAAACATACTACATTATTAGCTGATTCTTTGACAATAGCAGCATGAGCCTTAATTTTTGCTAATAGTACATAATATATGATAAAACACTGATTTCTTTTCTGCTTGTGATGTTTCAGCCGTGACCGCCTAGTAAAAATAATTCAAGAAGCTATCACTTTTCAAACATCTCAATTTGGAAACTTGTTAAACATAAACTAAAAAAAATTTAAAAGTTGCTTTGACAAACTTTTTTTTGTTATTTTTTTCTCTTTAATTCAAAATGGAAGTAAGTGACAAGAAGAAGCGTCATGCACATAACATAATATGTCCTTATTCATTTGCTCGAAAAACAGCAATTTCTTGCAGGACTTGACGATCTCTTGACCAAATTAGCTCAAGCCCAAGATTCAGAGACCATTAGAACTGTATGTTAGTCAACATAGTCTCTGTGTATTTATCAACTCAATTTTTTTTGTGTGATCAATAGGCCACCTCTGCTTTAAACACACAATACTATGCTTCCTCTGATTGTGTGCCTGCACTTATCGAGATCATTGCCCGATCTCCTCACTTCCAGGTTCGTCAGTTGGCTGCTGTTGAATTGAGAAAGAGAATCTCGAAGTGGTGGTCTCAAATCCAAGAAGCTGTCAAAGTCAACTTGCGCGCTCAACTACTAACGATTGCTTTAAGTGAACAAAAGTAAGAGGGGGAGGAATTAGGTAGGAAAAACTGGATTATTGACCTTGTGTTTGTTTAGTGATCAAGTTCGCCATGCTGTTGCCCGCGTTATTTCTTCTGTTGCTAGTATTGACATGCCTGACGAAAAGTGGCCAACTTTATTGAACTTTTTGCACGAATCTTGTGCTAGTCAGACTGCTTCTCACCGTGAAATTGGTATCTATTGTCTTTATACCCTATTTGAGGTAATCGCCGACTTTTTTATGAACAACACTGTATCTCTTTTTGAGATGTTCAGCAAGTTGATTGTGGATCCTGAGAGCAAGTCAGTTAGAATTACCACTGTTTTAGTTCTCGGTAAGCTTTCCGAATTTGTAGACAGTGAAGATAAGCCTACTATCGTAAGTTGCGTGTTTTTTTTCTCTTTCAACATTGCATATTGTTTAGAAGCTTATGCTAGATGTGTTTGTGTGAATAGAAAATGTTCAGAGCTATTATTCCCAACATGGTGAATGTATTGGAACAGTGCATCAAGGATGGCGATGAAGAAAATGCGGCTCAAATTTTTGAAGTATTCAACACTTTGTTGATGTTGGATGCACCTTTACTGAATGAGCATTTGGCTCAATTGATTGACTTCTTCTTAACCGTTGGTGGTAATGCTGAATTAGATGATAGCATCCGTGTCTTTGCTCTTTCTTTTTTGATGTGGGCTGCTATTTATAAGCAAAATAAGATTAGAAACCTCAAGTTGGTTGGCCCAATTGTCGAAAGATTGATGCCTATCGGTACCGAAGAGGATCCTGAAGATGTTGATGAAGATTCTGCCTCCCGTTTGGCTTATAAAGTCTTGAATGCTTTAGCTACTAACATCCCTCCCCAACAAGTATTCCCTGTTGTTATGCCCTTTGTCCTAAACTATATTCAAAACCCTAATCCTAACTATCGTAAGGCCTCTATGATGGCTTTCGCTGTCACAGTTGAAGGCTGTACTGAGATTATTGCCAGTAAGCTCAATGAGCTCTTGCCTTTGGTATGTACTGGCCTGCAAGATCCTGAAATTATTGTACGTCGTGCAGCTTGTATGGCTCTTGGTTGTCTTGCCGAAGAAATGCCCTCCGATATCTCTGAACATCATCAAGCACTTTTGCCTCTTGTCTTTAGCTTGATGAACGATAACAACACTGAAGTCATTAAGCATGCCTGTAATGCATTGGATGCCATACTTGAAGGTCTTGGCGCTGACATCATTCAATACCTTCAGATGTTGATGGAGAAGCTCTTGTTTTTGTTGAGTAGCTCTGGGGAAACTGAGACTAAAGCTACCGTGATTGCTGCTATTGGTAGTGCCGCTCATGCTGCAGGAGAAGCTTTCCAGCCCTACTTCAATGAAGTTTTGCCTCGTATTGTTCAGTTTATGTCATTGAAGGAAACATCAGATGACCAATTGTTGCGAGGTGTTGCTACTGATACTGCTGGTTCTATTGCTGAAGCTGTTGGCGCTGACCTTTTTAGACCTTATGTTCAAAACATAATGGCATTGGCTGTCGAACAACTCTACTTGGACTCACCTCGTCTTCGAGAGTGCTCTTATGCACTTTTCTCTAACCTTGCTCGTGTCTTTGGTGAAGAATTTGCTCCCTTCTTGCCCACTATTGTTCCTGAGATCTTAAACTCATGTAAGGCTGAAGAAAAGAACGAAACTGTCTTAGACGAAGAAGTTGACTTGACTACTGGTGGCGATATGGATGACGACCTCGAAGATGACTTTGACAATTTCAACTTCAATTCAGCTATTGCTGATGAAAAGGAATTTGCCGTAGATGCATTGGGTGAATTGTTTGCTAACACCAAATCTCATTTTATGCCTTATGTTGAAGCCTCTCTTCTCGAGTTGCAAAAGTTGACTAGCCACCTTTACGATGGTGTGCGTAAATCTGCCACTCAAAGTTTGTTTACTTTCCTCAAAACTTTCTATCTCATGTCAAATCCTGCTAGCCCCTGGACGCCTGGTGTTCCTGCTACCTATGCTGTTCATGAGAACGTTCAAAACTTGATTAACTCTGTCATTCCTATGACCTTAGAATTGTGGAAAGAAGAGGATGACCGATCTACAGTTGCTCAAACATGTCAAGAATTCGTTACTGCTCTTCGTTTGATGGGTCCCATATTGATTTCTGATTCACTTGAAGATATTGCTCAAAACCTATTGGAAATCTTTCAAAAGAAGTCAATTTGTCAACAAGCTTTTGATGATGGCGACTACGACGAAGAAGATGATGAAATCGAGTCTGAATCTCTCTTGATCACTTCTGCTGGTGATCTTGTTGCCGCTCTTTGCGAAGTTGTTGGCCCTAGCTTCAACAAGTATTTTGAAGTCTACCTGCCTTTGATTTGCAAATACTACAAGCCCAACAAAACACAAGCTGAGCGTTCTATGGCCATTGGTTGTCTAGGTGAATGTATAGTTGGCATTAAGGAAGCTGTTACTCCTCACACAGAGCGTTTGACTCAATTATTTGTAAAGGCATGCAACGATGAAGACGAGCTTGTTCGTAGCAATGCTGCTTTCGCTTTGGGCTGCTTAACTACCAACACTCAAATAGATCTTAGCCCTCATTATCCTACTCTCTTGACTGCTCTTTCTCCTCTTTTTAGCAATCAAACTCTGCCTAATACGGTAGATAACGCTGCTGGCGCTGTTGCTCGTCTTATTCTAGCCCATCCCAATGCCGTACCATTAGACCAAGTGTTGCCTACATTTACTAATGCTCTTCCTTTGAAGGCTGATTTTGAAGAAAATCAACCTGTTTTTGATTGTATCTTCAAGTTGTTTAATGCCAGCAATCCATTTGTAAGTACTGCCTAAGAGCCTTTGTTTTAGGAACAGTGACTGATATCATTAAATTCTATTTGTAGGTTCTTAACAACTTGCCTCAGTTCCTCCACATTTTTACCCAAGTTCTTTCTGACAATGAACAACTTAAGGAGCCTACTCGTATTCATTTGATCGAACTCATTCGCCACTTGAACTCTCAATCACCAGAGTTGAACATTGGATCCAGTGAATTAGCTCGTTTCTTGTAATCCATCTTATCAAAATTTATACAAAATTATATCAAAGAAGTGTATATCAATTATTTGATTTAATGCTTACAACTAGTAATTATAATGGCACAAAAGCTTCAATAAATAATGCTCTACCTATAGAGGACATTCAAAGACCGACAGTTTACTGGGGAAGAGAGGGAGTTGAAATAAGCAGCAAGCGCTATATGATCTCACCTTACCTGGCTTGATATCAAATTGTAGAAACAAAACATACTTAAATTTAAATTGTTGCATGAACCGCATCGTTGCTAGATATATGTGAGTTTTGACAGACCAAGGCGACTCTATACCTGCCTCAATGCTGTGTATGGTACCTACACCATTACGACTGTCTAAATATCGCTGGAAATGTTTCTGCTCCCTCTATTTACCCCAGAAGGCGTTTAATCCTTGGTGAAGGCTCTTACATGGGCACACTAATACTGTTGAGAGGTTGCATTCTTGGGGAATAACATCCATCTCGTCTTTTCTTTGTCGCTTTTGTGCGGTTTTGGTGAAGACTTTTGTCACTTCTCTGTTAAGTGAGAGTGTTAGCAACGATTACTCAATCGCACCAATTTGACTTCAGCTTTTCTGTCTCTTGTATGCTTGTGGACAGAGCTTTGATATCACTGTCGGATATTTAGTTCAATCTCTGACCGCATGAAAAACCTTATATCCTTGGGACGAGTTTTAGTGCTCTATAGCGGTATTACTACCATTGGGTTTTTGGGCAAGAAAGCTGGCAGCCAGTGAAGGCTTTTGAGTTTTTCTTTGTGGACTGTTTACTTGGAGATAGTTAATTGTTCTTTATTATTGCAGTTAAATAAAGTTCACACTTCGTACAAAAGAAAATTGTTGCTATTTATTTTGAATTTGAGTAGGATGTGACTTGATAAATAATGACTTGATACAGTTGCTTTTAAGGAGAAGGATGGATTTCGGATTGCAATTGATTCACCAGTCTATATTTACACACTTACTTAATATCATAAAAACATAAATGAGACAAATAGCACTTCATATGATTATACCTTACGAGCTGGGCATTCTCGTCTTTGTAAGCTGTGCATTCCTTTTTTAGATCATCTAAAAGAACTTCATTGTTGTGTGTCAAGGTTTCCCAATGCTTGGCTTTTTCTTTTAGTTTCTGAATATGATCTTCACATACGCTTATCTTTGTCTATATACATAGGTTAGGTCAATTTCTGAAAGCTCCCAAACACCGAATGGGCCAAATTCTTGCTGTGTAAGAAAAAATACCTCATAATCTTGCAGTTCTCTTTCGTATCGATCAGATGAAACTTTATTATCATCCTGCAGCCTTTCAATAGCTTTTTGCTTTGCAGCAACTAGAGCTTTTATGCGATATGCGAAATCCTCTATCTCTCTATCCTTAGCATCAACTAGCATTTGGTACTGGTTTTGCATGGTTCTAACTTCTTTGCGATGTTGTTCTGCTACTTTAACTATTCTTTCTTCAATTGCCGCACCCCCAGAAGCTATCATACTATTAGGTCTTGTTGGAGATTGGGGTGGGGTAGTGGCTGCTAGCTTTTGCTCGAGACTGGAAATGGTTTTTAATGCAGCTGCCTTCTCCTGTCCTAATCGGTTGATTTGAAGCTCATGAGTTTCTTTGATGTTGATTAGTCGAGATTTGAGTTCATCGAGCTCCTTTTGCTTATCATCAATACGCCTCAGGCATTCTTGATGGATGTCTTTGATAGGACTTTGCGATCTTGTATTGTTGATGTCCTCTTTTCCAGAAGAAGAAGAAGGAGAGGTTTTTGCTGTATGCTCCAAGCGAATAGTGGCAGCTTCCAGAGAATTTTGAAGGTTTTCAACTTGGAGTGATAGATCCTCAATTTGTGCTGACTGCTCTTCAATTTGTGCCTCTTTGTTCTCGCAAATTTCATGTAGTTTATCCAGTTCTGCCTCATGTGTTTCTTTGAGTGTCAAGATAGCTGTGTTATGCTCCTGCTCTTTCAGTCGAAGCTGGTCATGAAGTTGATCCAACTTTTGTTGTGCAGAACGGGTTTTTTCCAACCATGCCTCTGCTGTATCATCACTGCCATTTTGTAGTTGTCGAATCTCCTCTCTGTAACGACGTTCAAGAGCTTCTGCATTTTGCTGAGACATGCGTTTGTGCTCTTCGAGAGCAGCAGATGTATCTTCAAGCTCTTTTTGAACCTTACGTACATGACTGTTTGTCTGCATTTCTTCCATGAGCTTAATTTGATCCTTGAGCTTTGAGACTGTAGACTCTTGCTCTGTTTGTTGTCTCTCAAAATGTTGTTTTTCTGATTCCAGCTTTTGCTCAAACTCTCGCTTTTGAGTCTGCGAACATGTAACAGATTGAGCCATAGTAAGTTGAGAGATCGATAAGCTAGCTGCAAAGCTGACTTACCTGTAACGCTTTTTCATGCTCTTGCTTTAACTGATCGATTTGTGCGATATAATCTTTTTTTATTTCGTCGAACCTCTCTTCATACTCAACACTTAATTTAGTTTTGAGTGCAATCAACTCAGCTTCAAGTTTTCTCTCTTGAGCTAATATGGCGTTTTTCATTTCAAGTTCATGTGCTTCTTTTAGTCTGCTTTCTGCTTCCTATCAATTGGAAAGTAAGGGAAAGGAATTATACAAATAAGTATTTACAAGTGGATGTTATTCTTCATTCTGCACATACAGAAACCAAATCAGCTAATTCCTCTTCTGTTTCTTCTTTTGTTGGACTGTTTCTTTCTTTTTCTAAAGCCTATTTTATTCAAATTAGCATAATTTGGCAAGTAATCATTAATAACCAGATGTGCTACCAGCATTAATTCTTCTTTAACCTTTTTCAGGTCCGTTTCAAGTGCAGCAATTTTAGCCTCATTCTAGAACAGGAAAATTCCCGATTGTAAATGTTGTTTCTTTTTAATTTTTTTTGCAGTTACCTCAGATTCCAGAGCAACTTTGTTTGCTTGTAGTTGCTTGACTTCTTCTTCTTTTTCTAATAGCTAGAATAATCGAAATTTAATCAATCGCTTTTCTTTCTCTGACATTATTCTCAGCAATCCTTTTTCACTCTTTTGTAATGTTTTTTTTGTACCTGCTCCTTCATTGTTTGAACTTCTGCAAGTGATTCCAGACCTGCAGGGGAAGAAATTCGTTTGCTTTGGTTATTGACAGTAGTACTTGTGATATTGACAGATGATCTGCGGGATAATGGTGAAACAGTTGCTTTTGGATTTGATGTGTTAGGAACGATCGAACGTCGTCTTGGGCTAGGCGAGGTAGGTGAAGCAGGAGTTTTGCTACCACGATCCACCTTGGTAGCAGGTGTTGTCTTTCTTGTAGTTGTAGTAGGTGAACTAGGACCTGAAGAAGTTGCAGAATTGCGAGACCGCGACACAGAAGGAGACGAAGGCTTTGCTACTGATGCTCTTCGAGTAGTAGCAGGCACTGTAGTTGCTCTCGTTGTGCCAGGCGTTTTTGCTGTAATAGGGCTGTTCGGGACAGCTGTTGCTCTTGTTGGTTTTGCTGCACTGATAGGTGCTCCGCTTTCACCTGGTTTAATTCCCAGCTCTGATAGTAAAGACTTTCGCTTTGTAGCTCTTCCAGAATTATCTGACATAAAAAATAAATGGAAAGAAGGAAGAAAACGAATGTAAGAATATGCACTCAGAAGACGAAAGGCAAAAAAAAAGAGGCAAAAACAAGAAAGGAAATAAAGGGAGACAACAGCCTTCAGACATTAAGCTCGAAATTTTAATTTAGTGCAACCTAACTTTTTGTTGGCAATACATCAAAAGTACAGTCATTAAAAAGAGCAAAGTTGCTGGTTTTGAACCTGATGTAGTGCAAGAAAAGAACAAGCAAGAAAGCGAACAGTGTATGAGGATGAAAGTGTGGCCTTAAGAAGCTTATCATAAATTTCTGCAACAGTAAAAGATCAAATAGATTGATTATAGAAGTAGTCGGATCCTAGGGCATCGATTTGCTTTCTATCTGCTTTTTATTTACTCGGACTTTGTCCTCATTTCAAGTTGATGCCCTATGTTTGACAGTTCATAGTTGGCAGTTCACTCTCACTTGAAGTTCCTTCAATTTTGTCCACCATCAATACAATCACTGCTAACGTTTTGATACAAAGCTTCCCTAGTATGAGCTTCATACTGTTGTTCCTTCTCTAAATGATAGACTGGATAAAAAAGTTTGGCACATTGCCCAAAGAGAATGAGAGAGAAAGACATAATAGCCGAAATATTATCCTTTTACATCCTGTTTCTCTATTTTTCTCTTTTGCAAGTTAAATTGACGACAAAAACGAAGTAAATCCTTGCATTCAGTTACCATATTCGTGACAGAAGCGGATTCATTTAAAAACAGAACTTGCGCAAGTAGTATAGCACCCTAATTGAGTCCTTGCTGTAGATATAAGAAGTTAGGCTATAAATCATCTTGCTTTGTATAAAGAGTGTATGACCACCGTTGTCTATTCATTCTAATTTTGGTGCATGTACCTTGAGATGCTGACACAATCTCATGATCATATTGAGCGATGCAATCTGTAGTCAGGTAAAGCAAAGCTAGAAAGGTAAATAAAAACTCGTGCTAGCACAAATAGTTTTATGACCTGTCTTGAGCTAGAAAGCCCAATAATGAGCGTTGAGCTACTGCTAAGCTTATATATGCTACAAAGCTACAAAGACGATCAATAGCTACCAAAAATGGATGGGATTTCAATTGATTGAAAAAGGAATGTTACGATCATGAGCATGCTTCTGTCAAAGTAATAAGCGATGATTAACAGACGATAGTGCTAAGATATTACTTAATACTCTGTAGTTTACGACTAACAGGCTACTATTACCAAGGCCATAGATGGTGCTCTTTATAATCCTAGTATCAAATCCGCTAGCATGCATGAATTAAACAGTTCAAGCATGCTGGTTGTTGACCTAAGAATAGAAACACGTGCTTATACAAACAATGAATCTGACAATAAAAAAAAGAGCATTTCGTCGAACAATTTGATGATTACGATCATTCGCTTAATATGTCTGTTGCAAGTATGGTTTAATAAGCTATAATAATCAGAATGATATTATGAGAGGTTTTTCTCTTTAGCTGTAAGAAGAGAAGCCTTTCAACTTCTAGCTTGAAGGGACGACACTAGCAATATAGACGTGTGTACACTCAGCAGAATGTCAATAACCTTATTGCCTTGCTAGTTGAACAGATGCCCATAAATACAGCCCTGAAAGCAAGAGTAAATGAAAATCCAGTCTACCGTTTCAAATCGTTGTGGCAGAAAATCGGAGAGGCTCCTCAATAGAAGAAAAGAAGACCCAAAACAGAAACTGTTTCTGAACTTGCCAAGAAGCACTCGAAGTTTATCATCAACATCGTTGACAATCAATCAACCACAACTATTGCTGTAATCTATGATATGTCACTCAAAGGGCTTCCTGGGCTTTCCGTAAGCCTATCCGTGGAATACCAGTACCTCAAGAACAGTTATGTACTATCTACAAAGAAACTGAAAAGAATTTCGGCTGCAAGAAACTCAGGAGAGATTTTGGGGAAAAGAAAGGAACCTATCCTCCGATGACTAGCTAATGAAGGCACGGACTTTGAGAACAGTTGTATGTTTTTGGGTGAAGCTGAATCCAATTTTCATATGAACCGCACTCATGGCTGGCTTAAGAAGGGAACGCCTGCTAAGACAACTGTTCCTGCCTCAAAAAGCATTACAATAATAATCCTTGATGTCATCTCAAGCGTCGGCGTTATTGGCGTCTATTTGAGAAAGCTAATCATGAATATAGAAGTTAAGAAGAGAAGAGCAGATGGTCGGGCTATTGTAACAAATGCCAAAGTTGAAAAAAGGGCTCAGTATTACCTATATTGCCTGAGTAATGTGATGGGTGTTCTTTACAGAAGCAGCATGAAGGGCTTTTATCTGGTAATGCATAATGCTCCCATACATAAGCCTACTGCAACAAGAAATCTGATAGAAGCCAGGGGCTATAAATGTCCATATCTACTATCATACTCCTCATTTCTAAATCTAATTAAACTATTCTGGTTGAAGGTTATGTATGGTGTCAAAAGAAGGCCTTTTGAAACTGGGGAGACACTTACGCCCAGTATTGTAGATGCCTGTTACAGGATAACCAGAAGAGATTATCGGGGTTGGATTCTTTGAAAGATGCTTATCTTTGGAGAAAAGGCCGTAATAAGATAGAGCATCTGAATTTTTCTGAGACTGTCTGTTAATTGCCAAAAATACAATAAAATGAGATTATGCAGTCATTTAAATTAGAGAGGGCAAAGCACGATTGTTTCCTCTTTGAAAGAGAATGAGCGCATCTCCTAGCTTCATTAAACTATGGTCTAGTAAGCTTTCAGACTCTATCAACTGCTTGGCTGTTGGAAAGCCATTCCTGGAAGAACTGAGTGAAGAGAATGATATTCTGATCGGAACAACAGCAGGTCGTGTTATGATTTTAAACCAAACTAAAGTAACACTGTCAACAAAAGAAAAAAAAAAAGCGTTCGCCAACTCCAGTACTAATCGAGCTTACTAGCCTGTAGAAGGGTTGCTTGAGACCAAAGGAGGATCAATCCAGTCCATCCAACTTCATGACTTGACAGGCTTTGGTGCACTCGATCTTGCTGTAGGCGATTGTGATGGCATCGTAACTTTATTTTCTCGACAACAAATTCTTAGTAAACGTGACTTAGGATCAGCCATTACTGACATTACGATCCATCACGACTTGAGTAAGTCTTGGTTGCTCTTCCTTACAATAGCCTAGCCCTGATCCTAATATTTTCTCTTAAAAGCTGGAAGTTGCGAAATAATTGCAGGCGACATCAATGGTAGTTTGACAAGTTTTCAGCAACATGATGCACTATGGAAAATAAATATTGCTGAGGAATCAGCCAAGCTAGCTACTCTTGGATCAGTAGGTATTTTGATTAGTCATGTTCAATAGATGTACAATGCTTACGAGAAACGATAGAAAGGACGACAATCTCCTTCTATACGATGTACACTTTCCACAATAGTGAGAGACAGGTTTGGATTGGATATGACTTGTTTACTTGTATGTGATGGTTGGCCATTGGTTCATTTCATACAAAATGGAGAGAGAATACAATCTTTGCGATTGCCAAGCGTTACCAACTCAGTATGTTGCATTCATGGAGGAATGAAAAATACAATCTAATCCACTTTGTTTAGCTGTGTGCAGGTCATTTTATCAGTGAAGAAGGATTGAAACGGTTTATTGGCAATCGCCATAACAAAAAGATTCGCACAGATTCTAAAAAGATAGATTTGAGGCAAGTGCTTTTTGCAGGGCAGGATGGTTTTGTTTATATCATGATCGACTTTGAGGTAAGCGCAATTCTTCAGTAATACAAACGAATTACAAACATTGATTACTATCAAACAAAGATATTTCAATGGTTTTATGTTGGATTTTGTTTGACGAAAATCATTCAATTTCGACCGTCAACCTTAAAAGCACATGAATCAGACATTGTACTATGTACAGGACACTCAAATGAAGTTGCAGTATATCAAGATGGAGAGGTAAGTACCAGTATGCAAACTTGTTTGAAGCTTTCTTTATATTCATGATGCAAAATAGAAAATCTCAAGTATAAAGACATCTGATTGGCCACACGCTATCACTTTAGGGGACGTGAATGCAGATGGCAAAGATGAACTTATCTTAGGGTCATTAGATCAGATGATTGAAGTCTATGAATGGAAACAATAAACTTATTTGTTTAAAGAAATTGATTTATTCTTTGTTGGCTAGTTTGTAATTGTAATGAGGATTGATCTATATGTTAGAACAAACTACTATTTATAGATCTCTTATTGCTTGAGAATTCCTTTGATCTTGGGAACCCAAACACGAGGAGCAGAAGGTGCTTGCTTTTCGCTCCAAACCTTAGTCACAGATTCATGTTCCCAGAAAGATTGAACGCTTTCCCCAAAAACGTCAAGGCCATCGACCTTGATATCGTATTGAATTGATTCTTGCTGTTCGAAATGAGAACTGTGATCTTCGCGTTCGACAAATACAGCATGACAACCTTGGGCTTTAGCGGCAGCGACGAGATGACAGTCAGAACTGACAACAGCTAATTCGTTAGCATGGCTGAGTCCAAGCAATTGGATTGTTCCCTTGACAACAGACTCAGAAGCTGAAACCTCGCTTGAGTTTGCAAACATCTCAGCGGAAAACTGAGCATGCCAGCAAAGACAGTTGTTTTGAGCTAATTTGACCATTGTTCCGGTGGAAAAGGCATCAGAAATAGCAACTGTAGCATACTTGACTGAAGATTGGTTCTTGAGGCGTCGAATACCAAAAGAGACGTCGTCATGGACGCCGACGTTTCTCCAAGCTAAGCACAATTGCTCGATTTCAGAATCATTGAAAGAATCCTTGATGTAGTAACGTTGAAGAACCTTAACAAGTGTTTCGTGAAGACAGCCCTCATCGTTGGCAAATTGCTTATGAATGAAACTATTGCGTTTGGCTTCAGTATAAGATTCGTACCAGTCATTAGCGAAGTTGTTGAATTCTAAGCTAGAAAGAACTGCATCTTGTTTGGATGCAACTATCTTCTTCCATTCTTCATACAAGGACTTGTGGTAGTTGGCAACGGTACCCATCAAATCGAAAGCAATAGCGCGAACGCCCTTGAAAGAGGCAGGGATAGTAGCAGTTTCAGACCAAGTTACGATTTTGCCTTCAAATGCAGAAGAAATAGCCAGTTCAACGCCATGCTCAAGTGTGTGACTGATGCGAGTTTGAGTACGATTAATGATAGCCTCAAGACGTTCAGTAATGATATCAATATCCTCAACTTCAATGCGAGTAATGACCTCGCGAACAACAGAGAGTTGAAGAGATAGAACGGTGCGGACACTATCAACACAGTCGAGTGTTTGCTTGACAGACTTGGTAATCAAAGTTTGAGTATCGGTTTCAACATGACTAGTTACACCAGTCTTGCTGGTAGCCAAGAATTGATCTTTGATTTCCTTGATCATTACGTCAATCTCGCGTTCAGCTGTATCAAGCTTGGTGAGGATATCTTTGCGAATAGTTTCAGAGTTGCCATGAATGATGTTGGTTATATCAGAAAGCAAGAGAACGAGCCAGTTAGTAACCTTGGTCTTGCTCTCTTGAACAATCACAGTTGCCTCGAGTTGGAATCGCTTTTGAGTTTGTTGACAACTTTCCTTTACAATCTGAACGGTGTTCTCTGCAGACTTGCTTTGTTCATGAGAACTACTCTTGGATTTATCAACTGTAACATCACTGTTGGTGGTATTCTCGAAATGAACTTCAAGAGCAGTGTTGACCTGATGTTTAGTAGCAGAAACATAGTTGCGAATCTGAGCAGACAAGTCAATTGAGCTAGAAGAGCTGTGACTAACAGTTTCGGCAATTTGATTAGTTTGAGCAAAAGTGGTAGTCTTGATCCATTCAAGTGTTTGAACAAAAGTACGCTTCGACTCAGTAGTGTTGCCATATGATTCGGATACAGAAGTAGTGTGCTGAGATTTGAGCTCGTTAATTGTCAGTTCAAGCTCAGATTGAGCTTCCTTGATGATTTGGTTGACTTCGACTGAAACGTTGTTTCCACCCTTCTTAGTAACAGCAGTAACGCGATCAGTCAACTGAATAAACCAGCGGTCAATCTTAGTTTGAACCTCCTTCAAGCTATGTTCTTTGACAATTTGAACCTTAGCAGTCTCGGATTGTTGGTTCTTCTTGTGATGGTCAATAGCGATAGCAGCAGCGGCAGCAACTGCAACTGCACCGACTGAAGCCTTCTCGATGGCGTTCTTGTAAGAATCGTGACGGTCCTTCTTTTCAACCTCTGTAGCTATCTTTTGCTGAGAACCAGTGATATGACTAACATTGGCAATTTTTTCAACTGCCTCACAATGGATACCAACTTCTTGCTTTAACTTGTTCTCACACTTTTCAAGAGCAGAAATAACCTTGGACTTGTCAATCTGAGAAGTGGTCTCAACTGCAGTCTTGACTGCATCCAATTGGTTTTGAGCACTAGATTTGACATTGTTCAGGAAAATGTCAAGATGATGATTTGCAGTCACTTCAGTAATGGCAGAGGATGTCTTTTGTGTCTGGACAGCAGTTTGTTGCAACTTTTCAATCTTTGTCTTCATTTCAGCCTCAGCTTCGGAAACTAATGCAGTGACCTTTGTTTGCTTCTCTTGTTCAGAGCAATCGCTGGCTTCAAGAACTTCAGCAATCTTGTGTCTAAGACTAACAAACCAGCCTTGAACAGTTTCAGTAGCTTCTTTCGCAGTCTTGCCAACAACAATCACTAAGATAAAAAGAAACAAGGTTAGATCTATGTATATATAATTGTGTGCTTATGTTATAAAACTTACAACTGGCAGTAATTGATTCAGAAACAGTAGTGAATGCGTTTTCGATCTTGCCCTTAGATTGTTTACTACATTCCAAAACCTTTTCAATAGCCAGCTTGGAGTCAGTCGTGGTTATTGAAGCTGCTTCGACAGAGACAGTCTTAATTTCGCTAATTTGTTCATGTACTGTCTTTTGAACAGAAGACAGAGCTTCTTCGATCTCGATACGAGTCTTTTTGTCCACCTTAGAAGATGTGGTTTTAGCTTCATTGAAGACTTTGAGAAGCTCTTGTTCGCTTGTTTCGATCATGTTATAGATGTCTTCTTGCAAATTAGAGCCACCTTGGCGAATACGATAAACAATGCGTTCATACAAAGAAACGAAGATGCTGACAGTGGTAACGCGTGTCTCTTGAATCACAGTGTAAGCAAGTTTAGTTTTGTCTACAGTAGTCTCCATCTTTCCACAGACAGGCTTATCAGTGGCAGCAGCAGTTGAACCAGCCTCGACGATTACAGATTGAGTCTTGTTGCTATTGATCTTATTGACTTTTTGATGGAACTTGACTGAAGTCTTCATTTGCTCAAGTGTAATTTCAATCTGATGATAAGATGCAGTGGCTAAGGCCTCCATTTGTTTGGTCAAGTCAGATTTGCTAGCAGATGCATTGATACCAATCTGTTGAATTTGAGTGGCTTGATTATGAGCAACAGAGGCAGCCCATTCAATCTTGCTGATGTATTGTTGTTCATCATTTGCAGTAGCGCAGTACTTGGAACCATAAGATTTTGCATGCTCAACAATGCGGACGAGTTCAGCACGAGATTCTTCAACAATAGTTGTGATCTTCTTGGAAGAAGCGCCTGATTTGGAAGCAGTTGACACTTTTTGAATGAGCAAGGTAAACCAAGCAGAGATCAAGACGTTTACGCTTTCAATGGTAGTTACTCCAGAGTCATACTTGAGGTGTTGATGAGCACTGATAATGTCTTGTTTGGCCTTTTGCTTTTCAAGCTCCTCATTCTTTTTGTTGATCAAAACGGCGGCACCGGCAGCCAAAGTGCCTGACACGATCTTGTCGGTGTTTGTGTCTTTCTTCTTATCTTTGACTAAGTTTGAAAAAGTTAGCTTGCTGCTCAAATCGATCTTTGAACTTTTTTTACCATGTTCAGTCTTAGTCTTGTTAATCTTCTCTTCTTTGTGAGTGTCTACAATCGACTCTTTGCGCTCAAATTCAAGCTCTTCTTCTCCAATTAGGACATCATCTTCATCAAACTCAATCTGAACATGAGCATTATTGTTCTTAGACAAGCTAGAAGTGTTGTTGACCTTCTGCTTGAGAACAACAGATGATCCCATAGCGGCTTTGATTCTTTGATTTGAAGTGTCATTCAACTTGATTACATGAGTTTCAAATTCTTGTATATTGCCAGTAGAATGAGCGTGAATAGCAGCTTTCTTGACTTCAACAATTTCAGTAACAATGGTGACGCGAACAGATTCAAGGCTTTCTTCGTAGTGCTTGCAAGCAAAGTCGTAAGCTTCTTGATCCAAGTTTTGGTGAGATAAGCGCTTGATAAAATCATTACGAGCAATGGAAATGATTTCAGTAATCTCCTGCTCAGCATGTTCAGTAATATGAGTAACCTCTTCAATTGCGTTCTCTTGCTTCAAGCGGATAGATTTGGTGACATTCTTGACAAAAAGCTCAAGCCATTGAGAGATAACACTAACGTTTTGGTCAACACCAACAGACAATTCATTTTGTTTTGTCTCAGTCTTCTTTTCTTCGGCCTTGTTGTCTTTCTTAATGGCATGGATAGCCATAGCAGCAGTGGCAGTTCCAATAACGGCAGCAGCTGTCTTGGTCAAAGCAGAATCAATCTTTTCTTTGGAGGTCTCCACAACAGATGAAATAGTGTCTTTGACGTTAGTGTCAGATTTCTTAATAGCTTCAATGCTAACTTCTTGAATCTTCTTGACATCCGTGTTGAAAGTTTCATGAGCACGATCAATAGCTAATAAAAGTTCTTGCTCCTTGGACTTGCTAATCTTCTTGACTGAGTTGCAGTTCTCTGTGACCTTTGTTTTAGCTTCTTTTGTGATGCGCTCAATTTCAAGAGTAGCCTGTTCAATTAGAGTGTGAATTCGTTCTTCTTTGTTCTCGATGCTTGCATCAATACTGATAGAATGGATTTCTTCACTGAGCTTGGAATGCCATTGTGAAATGACAGACTTGATTTCCTCAACAGTGTCAATGACTTTGACTGTAGATTCAGTTTGTGTGAGCTCTTGATTGATAATAGTGATCGATTGGTTGTGGCTGTTATCAAGTGATTCATTGATTGTAACCTTGAAAGATTGCAAGATGGCCATTAACTTCTCACTGGATTCGGTTTTAGAGCGGCGTTCAGCAACAATTCGATGAATTTCAGCAAACTTATTCGTCGTTGTAGATTCAACAGCATGAAGACTTTCATAGAAATGAGATTTGATCAAAAGAGTAGTCTTGTCTTTTTCCGATGTTTCAATTGAAGATGTGAACTTGGTTTGAATACGCTTGATAGTACTTTCAAGTTCAAGTTTAGATTTCTCAACAAGGGTCTTGACATCTTCTTCAACATTATCTCCACCTTGGTGAATGCAGATTGAGACCTCTCGTATAAGCTCAGAGAACCATGAACTAAATGTGACCTTTGACTCGGTGATCATACTGTTGACATGCTTCTCAAGCTTGTCACAATATTCGTTGCGATTGCAAGCGGATATACGACCAACTTGAACCTTATCTTCGTTTTCCTTATGTTCAATCTTGGTGATTTGAGTATCCTTCTTGGCTTCGGATTCAGATTTCTCTACAACCAACTTGTAGCGGCGGATCTCTACGGTGATCTGCTCCTGGATAGAAACTGCAATAGGACGCATTTGCTCAATACCGCCAGTCTTGGAACCAGCGGCAGCACAGTTAATACCAATGGCCTTGATCTGATAACTACTTTGAATTACTAGGTTCTTGACCCATTCAACTGAGTTCTGGTATTGCTGAATTGTAGTAGCACCAACTACGGATTTATGAGCATTCACACTGATGATACGAAGAGTTTCGGTAATTTTAGCGACAGCATTTTGAACAATGACTTCAATGTCAGCATTTACGTTGGAACCACCTTGCTTGGCGCGAGTGGAGACATCAACAATAAGCCTATCATACCATTCTTTGACAATAATAGTGATATCCAAGGTTGATTGACCAGTCTTCAATTTCTTCTTGTCAACAATAGTTGTTTGCTTTTCAGTTTCAGAATCGATATCCGAATCAGAAGATGATTGATCAAGAGCGTGCTTGACAATGGCGCCACCTGCAACAATACCAGCAACAATCTTCTTTTTGTCGATACATGACGACTTCTTTTTCTTCTTACTCTCGTCTTCTGAGCTTGAGGTATCATCTTCACTTAGGTCCTTTGCAGGTTTCTTGTAGTCAGTCTTCTTTTTAGTCTTTTGACTTTTCTTCTTGTCATCAGCATCATCATTGGAGGATTCGCTATCAGATTTAGATTCTTTAGCCTTTTTGATAAGCTTCGATTCCTTCTTTTTCTTTTGGTTAACGCAATCAGCCTTCTTCTTGATCTCTTGCTTAATACACTCAGATTTCTATGTAAAAAAAAAAGAATTAGAAAAGTGACACTAAACAAGCATAGGTTCAACTTACAGCCTTCTTCCTTTCATAGTGAGCAGAATTACTTTCAACTTCAATCTCAAGTGTCTTTTTGCAACGGCTGAAAGTTACGTTGACCTGGTTTTCTGTAGCAGCGACAAGAGGCTTCATTTGTTCCATTCCACCTGTAGAGCTATAGGCAACAGCAGAGTTGACCCCAATTGTTTGGACTTGGCTAGAGCTTTGGATGACCATACCACGAGTCCATTCAATAGTATTGATCAGTTCTAGCTTAGCAGAAGAGTCAGCTTTGGCTGTTTGGATCTTCTTAATAATAGAGTTGAGTTCAGCGTTGATGTATTCCTTTGCCTCAGAGATGACAATATTGATATCCTTGCTGACAGCAGTAACATCATGCTCATGCTTTGCACATTCAGAAACATCTAGCATCAACTCCTCAAACCAGTTGTGAACAATTGAAAGAGTATATTCAGTAGCGATGACCTTGTAGATATCCTTTCCAACCTTTTGCTGTTGTTTGATTTGAGAACTGTCAGTTACTTGTTGCTTCTTTTGCTCGATGGTCTTCGATGATATCTTGTTTTCATAATCAACGAGGGTCTGGCTGATTACATGTTCATGTTCAATGACGACGGAGGTCATCTTATCGAAACCACCATAGTTATGAGAAGATGACGTAGATGATTCAATACCAATTGTCTTGATTTCAGTAGAGGCTTTGGTAATTGTAGTCTTTACTTGTTCTATAATAAGATCAAATGACTTGATGCTTTCTTCTGACTTGAGAGTTTCCTTAATCTTAACGACAGATTGATCCAAGTATGAGTAGATTGAATCGTTTTCTTTCATGACAACAGCTTCAATCTCATCAGAAGATTTACCGTTTTGAGAACAAGTAGAAACCTTCTCAGTAAGACTCTTCAGCCACTCGCGAATAGTGATCTTGACTTCATGAATTGACAAAGAAGCTGTTAAGATAGTTGATGATTGTTCAGTATGTTCGACGACATCAGTTGTGATATGACCGCATGAATGATGATCGTTGATAGAACAGACAAATTCATGCTTGGAGCTTTCGAACTTCTTAGTGATATCAGCAGCTGTTTCTTTTGTGATGGTGCTAATAGATTCAGTGATCTTGGTGATGTCTTGATCTTTTTCAATGTACCAAACGCTAGAATGAACACGGTTGATTCTTTGCATAATCAAGTCCTCACTAGATTTAATCATTTTGATTGCTTCAGCAGTAGCAACACCTGAAAGGGTAGCAGTAGACACAACAGATAAGGTAGACTTTGTTTCCAAAGCAGACAAGCGCTTGATAGCAGAGTTCTTGACCTCTTCTGTTAAGGAAGCAACTTCCTTTCGAGCGGTACTAATCAGCAATGCAAGATCTTTCTCGACGTTATCGCCACCTTGTTCAAGACGAGAAATAACAGACTTGGTGAATTTTAGGAAGTAAACAGTCAAGGCTGATTGAACACTTTCAGTAACCATAGTGAGCTCACTTTGAATATCTAGAAGTGCTGCTTCTTTTTGCTTGAGTTTATCAATAGAAACACCGACAAAGTCAGATGCAGAGGACTTGACTTGCTTACATTTTTCAAGAGCTGATTCGACTTCTTGAGTAGTAGAAAGCTTGATAACTTCAAGTCGAGACTTTACATCAATTGCAGCAGAAGCTGACGAAGCAACAGCAAGTTCTTGAATACGTGTAGCTTGAGTACTAGCAGTGTTTTCAATCCAAGAGAGGACATCATGTTGATACTTGTCAACAACGGCTTGGTTTGACTTCGCAGTTTTGATTATCTCAAGAAATTCAGTCTTGGATTTTTCTACTGTAGTGGTAATTTCTTCAGTCGAAATAGTAGATTGCTTGGTCTGAGAAACAACAGTATCAGTGAGAGTCGAGAGCCATTTGCTAAATTGAAGTTTAACATCATCAATCACAGCAACAGCTTGCTTCTGTTGTTCCTTAGTTTGCTCCTCTTTCTTTTTGTGTTCGGAAAGTTTCTTGCCTATTTCAACAGCGATAGCAGTACCAACGGCGACACTGGCAGTACCCTTGAGCATCTTCTTAGCAAGTTCAGCTTTAGAATGATCATCTTCCTCGTCTTTTTGTTGATGAGTCTCTCCAATGCTTTCTTGGACATGAGGTACTATTGAACTAGTAGTGTCTTTAATCGATTCAACCACTTTTTCAGCCTTCATAGTAACTGCATGCTTGACAGATTCGAGATGCGATTTGATCTCATGACGAGATTCTTCGGTAATTTGAAGAAGTTTCTCTGAAGTGTACTTTGCTTCTTCTTTACCTGAAGTAGCAACCTTGTTGACTTGAGCAATTCGAGTACGAGTTGACTGACGGATAGCTTCCAATGATTTAAGGAAGTGTTTTTCCTCAGCTTTTTCTTGAGCTGACACCATTGAAAGTTCATAAGTAATCTTGTTCTTGGCTTCGTCTAGTATAAGATCAAGTTCTTTTTCAGAAACAACAACTAAGCCATGAACATCTTCTTCAAAGGATTCAGAGCCCACAGTTAAGAGCTGGTGAACGCGCTCGACCAAGGCAGAGATGTGACTTGATACATTCTTTGTAGTTTCTGCGACAATAACAAGACCATATTGAACGCCTAAAGACATCTTAGAAGACGATGTTTCTTCATCAATGACATTCTGATGAGTAGAGACAGATTCAGCAGTGGCTTCAATGTGGTGACCAATAATTGTCTCAGAAACTGCCAAAGTAGAATCAACCTTCTCGCAAGTCTCATGCGTTATAGAGTTAAATAGTTCGTCATACTCAGCATCATCTGTTATGGTTGAAGTGGCAACCTTCTCAACCTTAGAGATTTGAAGGGACACACTTGTCAGAACTTGCTCTAAAGTAGCTTGGACCTTTTTGATTGTTTCGGTTTGCAATTCAGTATCAATCTTAGAAGACTTGGATGAAGTCTGAATTCTCTTTTCAAATTCAGTTTTTGATTTGAGAATATAAGTACTAATCTCTTCGTGAGAATTCTTGACAATGACGTTGATATCAGCCTCGAGATCATCGCCACCTTGCTTGCGACGCTCAATAACAGCCTTACTGAGCTTTCTAAACGCATTCTCAATAACGAAGCGCGTATCTTCAATGAGAATACCAACAGCAACCTTTGACTTCTCAACAGATTCGCCATACTTGGACTTGGAATAGTCAACGCCTTCAAACTTCTTACCAGCAGCAATAGTAGCAGAGGATTCATGGCCAACCTTGTGAACCACAGAAGCAGAAAGCTTAGCCTTTTCAAGTACGCTATCGACCTTTTGCAAAGCATTTTCTTTTACAGACTCAAGTTTTTGCTCAAAACGAGTGTAATCTGTTTCTGTTGTAGTAGCAATCTCATAGCCGATTTGCTTGATTTCGTAAGTTTGTTTCCAGATTGCGCTTCGAACCCAAGATAAGGTGTTATGGAAACTAGTCTGAGAAGTACCAATGATAGAAGTTGTGTTACGCTTAGATTTCTCAATTTCAATAGCAAGTTTTTGTTGAGATTCAAAGATGATGTTATCAATTTCTTGATGAACATTTTCAACCTTCGTTTGAGCGCATTCGTACACCTTCTTGTTCAATTCAACAAGCCATTTCTTGATCATGACATGAACTTCATCATATACTACAACCAAAGTATCAGACTTCTTTTCAGTAGTAGTTTGGGTTTTGGTAGCTTCGGCTGAAGTCTTTCCTTCAATGGAGTTATTGATAGTATTGGTATCTTTGGCCACATCTGAAGAATCCTGTTGCTTATTCTCCTTAGCATCGTGGTGATGAAAGATAGCAGCACTAGCGAGGGCAGCAGCAGCAGCACCAAGAACAGCACTCGAAGCAGTATTGGTCTTGTTATCAGAAACCTTTTTCTGGTCTTCAAGAACTGTGGAGCTGCTTGAGGGCTTGTTACTGACTTTACCGACCTTAGTCTGTTCAACCTCGGTCTCAATAGTATCGACCACCTTGGTTCCCTGACTAAGATTTGACTTTTCGACTTGCTTCGTGTCATCTGTCTTGGTGACTTGAGTCTTTTTAGCAACTGATTCCTGAGCAGGTTGAGTGGTTTCAGTGACTTCAGTTGTCTTTTTTACTTCAGTTATCTTAGTGCTGTTATTGTCTCCAACAATAGCAAGCTTGTTGTTTTCGCCTTCAATTTCTTGAGTCTTGTTTACAACGCTAGTTGTCTTCTTGACATTAGTTATCTTTGTCACAATGCTTTGAAGATCGGATAAAACAATACGAGAGGCGTTGGCACCAAATGAATAGCTTGAATAGCGAACAATTTGTTGCTTTGAGACTTCTTGGGAAACAATTGACTTCTTGAATTTGCTTATGCTAGCAGTGATAGAAGCCTTAATGTTTTCTAAGGAATACTCAATACGGCGACGTTCAGCCCAGCTAAGATATGTTAGATGAGCATAGTATGCACGGAGAACCAACTTGGCTTCTTCAATGCGAGTGTTGATTTCAACTTGAGCAGCATCAATGATAGCCAGAGTATCTTGCTTGATGACCTGGTCAGAAGAATCATTGCCCTCCTCGATCAAAAGCTCGATTTGCTGTGTAGTCTGAATAAACCAGCTAGAAAGCTTAGTTTGTGTTTCAAGCAACTTGTTGACTACAGTCTGCTGTGCAACACCAATCATCTTTTCGTCCAAGACCACAGAAATCTCAGCTTTGTCAGTGTCTTTAACTTCAGCCTTTTGGACATCGACAACATCCTGAGTGACAGCAGCTTGATATACTTGTAGCTCAGATGAGAGATGTTCTTCAATGATACGAGTGACATCCAACCAATGCTCCTCATCAACAAGATATTGCTTTTGAGTACAAACGGTACTAATATGAGAGGTCATAATACTTTCTGTTTGGCTAATAGCAGCCTCAACTGTCTTGATGATTGATGTTTGCTTAGATGAAAGAATAGTAGAAGATTGCTTGAATCGCTCAGAGACATCGTTCTTGATTTGTGTAAGTTCGTGAGATAGTTCTTTGCGAGAATTTTCAAAAATAGAATTGATTTCTTCTTCAGAAGAACCATCAATCTTGGCTTTGTTGACCGCTTCATACATGCTGATTAGCCAGTAACGAACCGTGACTTTGATACTATCAACAGTTACTAGGATGTCTTCTGTAGAAGACACAGCTTCTGCTGAATCGGATAACTTGTTCTGCGCAGAGCTAGTCTTCTTTGATTCATTTTCAATGACAAGCTGATAATGATTTTCGGCCTCTTGAGAAGCTGTGGCAATAGTAGAATCAAAATCAAGACCACTCAAATCAGTAGCTTCATTAGATTGCAGACGACCCAAGAACTTTTCAAAAACGCGAGCGCGATAGAGTTCCTTGATTTGATGAACAGACACGTGCCAGTCAGGAACAGATCCTACAACCAAATGCTCAACTGATGCATGGACACGTAAATGCTCGTCCAAGCGTCTGAAGAGATCTTCGCGACATTCTTCAATTGTTTCGATAAGCTCTTCTCTTGTCTTACAACGACGAATGCGTTGACCGAACGTGATCTTCCATGCACGAGTAATCATTCGAGATTCCTCAATTATTTGAACAGAGGTCTGCTTTGAGCGTCGGACAGTGATTTTCTCAGTTGCTTTTTTGTCAGAGGAAACGGAAGATGCAGCTTTTTGGTCCACATTTTCCTGGATTACAACAGAGGAATCAGATTCTTGCTTCTTCTCTTCAGTTCTCTTTTGGTTGTGCTGAGAGACCTTATCAGCAAGTGTAGAGGCACCTTTGACAACACCGACAGCAGCTACTGTGGAAGTTGCGGCAATACCAACGTTGGTAAGAATGTCTTGGAACGAGTGATGCTTCTCATCATCGACAGCGACTACAGAGGAAGACATTTTTGTGTTCGAAGCATTGTTCTTCTTAACTGAGATATCTTCAACCTCAATGTCAGCTTCTTCAATACTCTCAATAAGAGCATTAGCTTCAATACTCGCGGCCAGGCGTTCAATTGATGATGCATTATTAACAATAGTTACATTAGCCTCGCTACCAGTAGTTGTGGTCTTGCCGAAGATGGGAACAGAGAACTTCCACATTATTGAGTGACTATCGGAATTTCCTTCAGAAACCAATTGAAGGTGAGAGTCTTCAGTTAATTCTTCGATGCCAACAAAACCTAGAGTGTATTGAGCATAACTATCAAGGTAGATTCTACCATCAGCAGTGAGAGACCATTTTTGTGAGCTAACACCTGACTCAGTAGCTTGAATCAGTTTGGCTGACTCATGGATATCTCCGTCTACGTCAATAACTAATTTGCTGCCATAGTTAATCAAAACACCAGATCGATAAGTCCAGAGTTGATTTCTATAGTCCTTAAAGCTGAGCTTCTTGAGACTTAAGAAAGAACCTTGACCTGTAGAGGAGTCATTGACAGCAAGTACAAGACTGTCAGCCTTCTTAGTATCAACTTTAATGAAGAACCACGTAGCACGAGGAAACAAGCCATATTTCTGTACTGTATTTGTGGTAATAGTAGTAACACTAGAAGTGGTAGATGTCTTCTGAGAATTCATCACCCAAGCGATGACAGTAGAGAGTGCAACCTTTGATTCCTTTTCAATTTCAGAGTTAGAGAAGACAGGAATGTGCAAGTGAAGAGTGGACTTGTTCTCGATTGTCTCATGATCTGTGGTGATCAATTGATAGCGGCGCTCATTGTGGCTAGAGTAAGCAACATTGAAGAAGATAGTTTCAGAATGAATCTTCACATATAAGGTTGATTTTCTAGTAATACAGAAGGTTTGGTGCAAGGTTTCGTGGCTACCAGACAACATCAACTTGTGAGCTAAAATTAAAGAAAAAATTAGGATAATTGTATTAAATAATTGCTTGAAATGTGATACTTACAGTTCTTATCGTAGATAAGTCGCAACATGTGTTTGTAGTTGATGAGGTACCCATTGATGTAAGTCCATAAGTACTGCTTGTGATCTTCTTGTTCACCAAGCTTAACAAAATTAACTTCGGTGGAATCAGTAATACCAGATGACAAGAAAGCATTTCCATTATCAGCACTTATGAGGAACCAGTTTTGGGAGCTAGGCCATTGGTTGTCTGCCGTGATTCTGTGTTGGAACGTTTGTTTCAAACAGCTGAATGCAGCAATGACAGAAATACAAGAAGAAATGGCACTAATTCTACCAGCTTCAATAATTGTGAAACGGTCAGTTAGAGCACCACTGTCTGTTTGTTCTACGGGGACCAAAGCAGGTATCTTTATTTCCCAACGTTGTTCTGGGCGACCAATGTTACCCGCAAGATGCGTCTTTTCTTCTTGAAGATAGACGTCAATTGTTGTGTCTTGGCTACTAACACGCTTGAGTTCCTTGACACCTAAGACTAGAGTGGGGTTTGATTTCAAAGAGATAAGACCATCGGTTCCGAGCTCCCACTGTTGGTCAGCAACATTTTCGCCAGTAATTCGTGTAGAGATTACAAGTCTTTCGCCGGCAACAATTGTATCTGTCATAGAAGCATCTAATACCAAGTTATGACCCTTAAGGTTAACTACACGACCCTCTCTGTAAGACCAAAGTTGGCTTGCAAAATTAGTCGATTTCATTGGAGCAAGAACAACATATGCACCATCTCTGGTATCACCATTAACAACATCGAGAACCATTCCATGAAGATAGCTCTTGATGAAGAAGTAACCTGATACTGGGAAGTTTTGTAGGTTGTGAGTTTTGTAGCGAACAATCTTTTCAAAACCGGTAGGTACATAATCGTATTCAACATGGAATGATTCTTTTCTGTCAAACTTCAAAGAACTGTAAGTGGTTTTCTTTTTCTTGTCAAGCTGGTTTGTCTTGTTTGACTTGGAGTCATCTTTACTGTTTCTGAGCACATTGGAGATGGCTTCAGGAGCTGAAGTCAAGGTTTCAGACACCTTGTTAGCAGCGTCTTTAGCGCTATTCAAGAGACTGGTGCCAGTAGCGACAATACCGGTACTTTCTGCTACATTGAGTTCTGAGAGACTACCGGAGTCTTCACTCTCGTCCTCACTTTCGCTGTCATCACTTTCGCTATCAAATTCTTCAGCTGACTCCTCGGACTCCTTGACGTCTAGTATATGATCGTCTAGACCTTGAATCTCAGAAGTGTTGGAGGTGTCCTCAGTCGAGGTAGTAGTTGTAATTGTAGTAGTTCGATAAACAGGCTTAGAGAACATCCATCGTAACCATTGCTCCGACTTGAGAGCAGTTTCCCTTTGACCCTTTTCGTTGACAAACTTGCGAACACTCAATTGACGAAGGCCAACTTGGGCTCCAGGAGCTTGAATTCTGCTAGAGTTAGATACACCGATGACAAGACGTTCGTCAGAGCGCAAATAAATTTCACCGTTAGCAGTGAGTGACCAGAATTGGTATTCAGACATAGATTTTTCGCGAACAAACAAAGGATTGCGTAGGCCTTCTTCAGTCAAGACACCCTTGACAACTGTAGCGTCTAAAGCGAGACCGGTTTGGGCATTGATTAAATAACCATTTTCATATGTCCAGAAATGCCACTTGTATTTCTTGAAGTTGATTGGTCTAAGTGTTACTTCATGTTCAGTGGAGCTATTATCACCAACACGGGCCTTCTGTTCAACAGTCAAAGCAAGATGCTCGTCACCATAATTTGCACGAATAAAGAAGCCGCCTTCAGGGAAAATACCCCAACGTCGAACAACACTGTACTTCTCAACACTTTCGTATCGTTCCGTAGTAGAGGTCTCAACTGAAGCTTCATCGGTGTGTTCGACAAACAGGCCACTACCGTTACGTTCAAGGATTCCTGGGGCAACTGCAACACCTTTGACGCCGTTAACAGTCTTGCCGAAGCGTGGTACTGCGAAGGTCCATCGCTGATATTCAAGATCCAAAGAACCACGGACATGCAACTGAATATCTGAGCCTTCTGCAACGTTTTTGTCTTTAACACTGAGGACATAGTTGGGACGGTTCTTGGGATGAATGTGACCATCAACAGACAAAGCCCAGATTTGGTTTTTGCGATGTCTCTTCAAGAACTTTTGATGCCATTGAATAATGTTACTGCCATTTTCAATAGCACCACCAGCTACATCAACAACAAAGTCTGATTCAAGATTAACTAAACAGCCATCGTCTTGAACATGCCAGAGCTGACGGCGAAAGATCTTGTAGTCCATCTTTTGAAGGATAAGCTTATCACCTTCTTTCTTGCTTGGTGCAGTAAGAACAAGAGACTTATCAGCCTTTGAGCAAATATAGAACCAGCTGTCAGGGAAGACACCATAAGAGTGAGTAACTAGTTTGGTGTTATGGTTTGAGGAAGCTAAAGTGATTAAAAAAACCTAATGAGATACTATTCAACAAATCATGTTGCCGAGTTCTTACTTTTATGTGTACAGACAGTCAGCAAAATACGTTCAGTTCTTGATACATAACGAACTTCCTTTTTGTAGATATCACTATAACGAGTTTCGTAATGACCACGAGCAAAGCCCCAGGCATAGTGCTCATAGGAATTACCAGCATATGCAAGCTGTACTTGGTATTTGCTGTCTTGTTGAATCAAAGTGAATCCTAAATTCTTCTTGGATTGAGATACAATTGATCCATCTGTCATTACAGCCCAGCTTTGACGAGCATCAATGGTATTTGATTCTGTAACAAGCTCGTTACGGATTTGGAGTTGACTTCCACCAACAAGGTCATCTGAAATTAGTAGAAGAAATTAATGCATGTTCTCTTAAAATACTAGGCTTTGTTGTGTATATTACCAGCAGCATGTAAAACAAGTCCAGTTGTTACATGAGTGAGATAACCATTGCGGAAAGTCCATTTGAAATGCTCACTACTCTCACCAAGCTCGAGCTTCTTTACGGTCAAGAAAGCAAAGGATTCAGGCTTTTCAGGAACCAAAGCTAAACTTCCTTGAGCAGTGATGAAAAAGGTATCTTCAGGCCAGTTAGCAATACGATGAACAACTTTTTGAACAGCTTGTTCATTGAATTGCTTCCATTCGGTCAAAACGCTGACAGTCCATCGAACAAGAACCTGAGTGTTGTTTTCTACCTTGATTTCAGGAGATAGGAGGCTCCAACGATGTTCTTGTTGAATAGAAAGATATTCTGCAAGTACAAGATTGTATGACTCGCTTTCGGAAACCTTCTGTGGAACAAGAGTAAGTGAAGGGTTAGAGCCATGGATGAGATATCCTTCGATTGTCAAGCGCCATCTTTGGCCAATGTCGCCGGCTTTACGCAATTCCTGACGGATAGATGATCCGGCAACTAGGTTATCGTCTAAAATTAAAAAGAGGCATCGTTAGTTTAAGTAATGTGATACGTTTCACTACATTTTTGTAGCACTCACTTTCTACATCAATTGCTAACTGTGTAGCAAAATTGATTAAAACGCCGTTCCAATACATCCAGAGTTGGTTGCGCCAGTTCTCTTTGCTGATCTGTTGCAAATGAATTTGTTCAGTCACACTATCAGCAGTAAGAACGAGTGGTGATTCGGGAGAAGCATAAGCAAAAGAGCGAATAAAGAACCATCCGCTGGGATATTGAGCATAGTTATGGTAGTGCACTTTCTTTTGCACAGTTGTTTCAGGAACAGAAGCTATTGTTGTTGTTGTTTTTTGGAAATTAAAGATTAGTTTTTATATATCTTTGATATACATGTGCATCTTTAAAACGAAACCTACCAGAAACTTGCTTAAAGACAGGAAGAACAAAGTTCCAACGCTGTTCTGAATGATCCGGAGTCTTTCTATCAGCCAAACGAACAGGAAGGTGATCCTTCTTGTTGGTGCTAGAGACAGCGATTACGACATCCTTATGGTTTTTAGAATGAATATAGCCTTCAGGAGAGAGACCCCATTGCTGATTTTCAAATCCTTCTTTCTTTTGCTTGTATTGACAAAGCTCAGAGCCATCTTCGATGCATCCTGTGTTAAAGACAGATCGTCAGTGTTTGTACTTGTGATGAATACAAATAGACTTACCCCCACGAACGTCCAAAACCAAGTTAGACTCTTTGTTGATGAGGAATCCATCTTTATGTGACCAGAGCTGGCGATTGAAGTTCTTAGGATCAAGTTTAGTGGCAACTATTTGAGCGGCCAACTTATCGGTCTCAAGAACAGTAATGACAAGGCCATGCTTTTGGTTCTTGATGAAGAAATGACCTTCAGGGAAAACACCAATCTGTTCGGTAACAGTAGTAATCTCTGTAGTCTTCTTTTTGAAAATAGGAGCCACAATGACAAAGCGTTGATAAGAATGAGTTCTGTGGTCAGTTTGCTTTTGCAACATGAGAGCTGCACTATCACGGTTTAAGCCAAACCAGTTATCTTTCTTAAATCCAAGAACATAGTGGTGATCGCTCTTCAATCTGATTTCACCGGAATTAGCGAAAATCCATGATTGAAGATTCAAATCCTTTTCAGTAATATTAGAGGATTGGCGAATATTGGCTTCATCCATTACTTCATCGGCAGTCAAAGCAAAACCAGAGAACTTATTAACGAGGCGACCAGTGAGTGCATCATAGTGCCAAAGTTGAGTCTCGTAATCACTTTTACGCAATGGTGAGAGGAAGATACGAGCACCAGAGCTGTTAGCAGAAGCAAACTCAACACCAATGAAATAGCCAGTAGATTCTGACTTGATGAAAAATTCATGATCAGGGAAGGAAGTCAATTGGTTGGACTCATCGAGACAGGTGTCCTCATCACCATCTATAAACACCAATTCAATTAGGATCTTATAAATTTGAAGACTTGTTTCTTAAAAAAGTCAAATCTTACCATGATGATGAAGAGAGGTGCTACTAAAACTACCAAGTGAGGCACCACTGATTGTGCGTTTCAAACTATTCATAGATCCACTAAGGATAGATGTACGCTTTTGAGTAGCTGCCATAAATTCCCAGCGCTGCTCTTTTCCTTCTTTCACATTCTTGTTCAGCTTTTGAAGATGAACATGCTGACCATCACGGCGAGTGAAGAATGATTCTTTAATGCCAAGGACTAAACCAGAATCCTTGGTGAGATAAATGTGACCATCAGGAGAAAGTCCAAAAGTTTGGCAAGAGGAACTATCAGAATCATGCTGTTGAACAATTTCAGCTCCAACTTTAGCAGATCCTAATATATTCAAGGCGATGTTTTCTCATTTAGCATGACTACAATGGGACTTATTTTCTCATTTATTTACCTTTGGAGACATCGAGAACAAATCCGGTCTTTTTGTTATGAAGACGACCATCTTCTCCGTGCTGCCAAAGTTGAGAATCAACATCCTTGCTCTTAATAGTGGTCATTGAGACTGGTTCACCAACAGTAGACTTTTCAGAAGATAATACATAGCCACTGTTGAGATTTTTGATAAAAAACCAACCCTTAGGAAACGATGTCATGATTTTCTTTTCTTTTCTTAAATCAAATAAAGGCTATAGACAATGCTTTTTTTTTGGGATATATGTATATGTATGTTTACAAGCTAAAACAAAAAAATTTACAGTAAAATACAGGTGAGTTTTGATTTGAACAAGTAAAGAAGACTAAAATGAGAAAGTTGAAAGAGAAAAAGCAACGTAATTTAGAATTTATCAGGCGCAATTTTAGTTTATCTCTTTGGCGTGTTTCTCTTTATGCAGCAAAAAGTGAAGTAAACAAATACTGCAGTAGAAAAGAAGTCAACTGGTGCCACAACTGTATTACAAACCGCCTTTTTTGATTAATCTCGAAACTTGTTTATTTTTGACATTGAGTTCCTCCTACTACACTTTCCTAATACAAACAAGGACCGATAATAGACATTTTATAAACTTGGATATTCAAACACAACCTCTGGTATATTTTTTAATTAATATAGAGATCTTTATCACAAGTAGGCATACTTGTCAGTTTCTGAGGTAAAGACGATTTTCTTTCTATTTCAGAAAAAAAAAAGTATGGAGAGAGGGTAATGTAGGCTTCAAGTAAAAACAAATATTAGCCAACAGGCATGAAGAAGAGTTTACATCACACTTCGAAAGATAGCAAAAAAGAATCTGTAAACCTTTTCTTGTCAGCTTTTGTATTCTCACTTACGGTCAAATACATATGCTTTGAACGTCAACCTTCAGATGATAACATCTTGTCTTAATTGTATATGATATGCAATTTTGAGTATTCGAACAACTGCAATCTACGATCTAGACTTGGCTTGTTTGAACACTTTACTTTCCGAGATTTACTCGGCTGTGAATTATTATGCCTCAGGGCTTAATTTACCAACATAAATAAACTTCAAAACTACCCAAGAAAGTACACATGAAAATCACTGGATTGCCTTAAACGGATCGAAATAGCGGCCTGTGAAAAATAAACTTTAAAAGTGCCCTGACAAAGAAAGACCACCCGGCTTTGTGGCAAAATTTGTATCTTAAAATAAATGTCAACTCTTTTCGGCAAACCCAAAGAAATGTTGCATGTTTCAAACAAAAACAAATGCTCAGAGAAATCTCACTTTTCCGTTTGCCAATTAAAAGACAATTGGAGAAGAGAGGACTAATATAAAAAAAGTTAACGGGAGATGATGCCGAGAGATTAAGGTTTATTCTTACAGTTAACGAGGCTAAAAAAATGAACAACTGTTCCGAAGGTCCAAATTATTAGGTATTAATGACAACATAACTATGCTGTATATTTCTCATTATGCTTTGAGCTCAAATGTCATACTTCGCATAACTGTGACATCCGATGCATTAGGGTATGACACTAAACAATGGGAAACAAATAATTGAACAAGCAAATGCTAGTTTGTAACACCATTATGTATGTATGTGTATTTCTGTGGTAAAATTTTAAATTTCTATTTACTTCTGTTTGGCCGAATCTTATTTTGCATCTACCATTTCGTGTTCTTGGAACATGTGAAATTACAAAGAACATATTGCAAGAAATAGACTGCCAATGACCAGTACAAGAAAGCTCATCAAGTTTAAACAAAATTTTATGAGGCATCCGCATGTCGGTTTGACTGACATATGAGTGATTTATGAATTGGAGGCTTGAATAATTACATACCCTGTCTTCTAATTTTTCAACACTGGTACTTCAAAGTCTTCACAAAAAAGGTTAATCAGAATATGAGTTTTCGCCACTATAGCTTCTCAGGTGCCCAGACTCATCAGGTTTTACAGATCAGGCTAATTGTATGTATACTGGCTTTGTATTAATCATTTTCATTACATGTTAATAAACATATACATTAATTGCTTAAGCATAGTCTTTTCTTTTTCTTGTGGGACGTGCCTGCAAATCATCATTCAAAACCTTGAGCTTAGTGTTATGTACTGTTGTCCGGAGCTATCAAAATATACAATAGTCGCTCTATTCAAGAGTGTTTGTGTTTTTGAGAAATGCACTCCTAGATCGAACGATTTTTAACAGCTTCCATCCTGAAGGACTACACCCTTAAATTGAGCGACTGCTGTAATATTTGAACCTCTCATGAAAGAAAAAAGCACCTACTTCTCCCTCTAACAGACAAATCATTTTAAGAGAAGAACAAAATGGGTTAACTGAACTAAAACTAATTTATGAAGATACATTCAGTATAAGCCAAGCTCACAATAGGTAGCAAAGCGAGCTCTTTGTAACAATGTCACTTATGAGATATGCAAAGAAAAAACCACATTTGAGTATAAATCGTGTAAGATAATATAATATAACGACATGAGTTTTATCAGACGTGTTTTATCACGCCCTTTTTGCTCAACAGGCAAGCTGCATTAACAGAAAACCACTTGCTAGCAAAGCTTACAATAATTGTACGCCTTCTTTTTAGCTCATGTAAATGTTGGCTTATCATATTTTCTCTCGTGAGAAAGCTTTTTTTCTTCAACAATGAAGAAACTTTTTCAAGTAATGTTTTGAAATCACTGCATCAAAAATATACATTTCAATTTGTGTGTACAAGTGATTGAGAAAAGAAAGATATAGGTAGTTATAATTGTCTGAGAGATGAGATAGTATACTTTGATATATCATAGATCAATGCAACTAGTAAGATGAAGCAAACAACGATAGATTAATACCCTTCTACACTGTGAAGCATAATCATGAAAGTGTACTAACCAGAGTTTTTTTTTTTAGGCTTTATGAGTGGCTTGATACACTCAATTCATAATGAGCATCTAATCTGATGTTGAAATGAAATACTACCACCTCTTGCTTTACTTAAAATGATGTATGTAGTAGTCGTACAGTTAAAGAATATAATCGATTATATATGTATGCACAATACAAGAGTACAATCCTTTAGAATAAAAACCGTTTTAAGCGACAGAATGTCATTTGATTCAAAAGTATGCTTGATATAAGAATCGCAAGCCTCGAGATACATTGATTCTCTTGAATGAAGCACTTGTTGTAGTACTTACAGAACACAAAGTCTTGAATTGACGATTGACTTTGTTTCTTTAGCATAAAGCATGGTATTTCATATTGTCGATCTTAAATATTCAGCTTTATTATTTTTTTTTGTAGAAAACGTATACTTTATTAATAGCAGAACTTCCTCTTCTCTCCTTTCACTGCCCTACAACATGTTTGATGATGCTCAAATGGAAGCTCTTCCTCATAACACCATTTCCTTCTGCTTCTCTCCTTATACTAGTGTATTACACGACTCTATTCTCGTACCATTCTTTTATTCTGTCTATATTAGCGAGCCACCCTTCTTACGCCGACTAACTTTCATTGATCCTAGTCTGCCACTTATTGAATCCACATTCCTACCAAACTGCCATTTATATGCCCGATGATGTTGTCCTTGAATCTTTACGTACTATGAGATCAAAGCTTCTGAGATACTATAAGGAGTCCAAAAACTACATAGCATCTTCATTCGTACATACTTTGCGACTTTGCAATGAGTCATAAGAGGTTTGGATGCTCGACAGGATTCGACTTTTCGACTCTTTTTGTTGTATCCACGACATACCAGAACGAAGTCTGTAGGAAGCATTACTAACAGCAAACGAATACTGCTCGGTCGTTTGCTTGTTGGTCAGCAGTTGCCCATCGCAGTCTGGATCACATATAATATCGCAAACATTTTTGGATATATGAATGCATGATATATACAAATATGCGTTAGCTAGAGACTCCATAACCATCCATATTTACGCTTACCAGGATCAGTGTTAAAAACTCGATCATTTTCAGTAATACCAAAAGGATTTGTTTGGTGAGGTTACAAGCCTTTGATCCAGTTGTTAATGCTTTTGCGAGTCTCTTGCAGTACTGCATCGTTTTGATTTTGAGGAACAAAATCGCTCACTGTCTTTTCAAAAAGTACACTAATCGTATAACCATCAGTCTTCATACCAAAAGCTAGCTGCATACCTCCATGCTCAAGTCTTCTCAAGTCAAAGATCACATTTCAGAGATTTCTTTTGTCTGCTTGTCTAGAAATAAAGAACCCCGCAATCTATCTGAGGAATAAAGATATTGTTGCGGATAAACGATGCAGGAACAGGTAGAATGCTTGTATGGGCTTTCTTGAGAAAGTGCTATAAAGCGACCATGCCACTTAGAGACACATGAACAATTGAATGATTACCCTGTGATATTGGACTCCATAGTATTGATTTAGAGGTCAGGAAAGGAAGAAGCAACTTGTAAGAGACGGTAACTGACACATGGATACTTTGAATGAATGAGCAGCGGCGTTTTTATAATCATAAGCCTGCCCATGATCTTAATTTGCGAAATCGGCTTGATAGATTAAACGAACAGAATTATACAGCTGATCCAAACCAACAGAGACAGGAAGTCCTTCCTCAATATCTTGTTCTTCTTCTTGGTCTTAAAGCACAGTTCTTTTCGATTTCCTCTATGGTTTATAACACCATGAGCAGTTTCGCAACCTAAAACAAATATTGTCGAGTGCATAATGAATGCTGGCTCAATCATGATCGTCTGTGTTGACCATTAAATATTCACCAAGAACCATGATAGAAAGTTGCGCGTTCTTCCTTGTACTCGTCGTTGAATAAAATAACCCTTCAGGATTCTCAAAATCCATAGTCAAGTGTTTGAAAGATGTTCTTTCTTGTCAGTTTCTTATATATCTTTCGAGAACAATCAGTATTTTTTTTGACATAAAGAGGTAACATAACATCACATAAAAACAACAACAAAGCAAAAGCAATGAAAAAGTAAATGAAACTTGTATGAGGCCTGAACGTGCAAAGAATACGAGAAATCAATCTATTCTACTTTGAATGTGTCAACTATGTAGATGTATTGGAAGATACAAAAGCTGGTATACTTTCCAAAGGATTGGTAGACTAGCGAGCGCTTTATCTTTAGAGACAGAATTTTTTTGTTTAAACTATCCCATGTGAATTGCTCATTATGTTGATCCCCAGAGTATATATTTGTCTTCAACTGTTCATAATGACCTCAATTAGAAAAAGTAACCATCCATCATGCGTTGCGCTAACCTTTTTTGCTTTTTGAAGTCTCTTTTTGATGATTTGAAATACTGGTTATAAGCATGAACCAAGCAAGCATTGTGCTGCATAAAAATCCGAAAGATCATCTCTGGGTATCATCATCTGTTGGAACAATAAAATGAAATAATACTGCAAAATTGTTTGCATCTACAGCAATGACAGCTGGGAAAACACTATGCTCTTTCGAACTTCAGCCAAAAATAACATAAACCAACAAAAGTGATTCTTGATGCAAGAGAAAGCCCTTACAATTGACATAACAAGTGTTGCGCTTGATATCACCATCACATGTCAAAGTAAAACCAGCCTTTAAGAAACAAACTGTTGATTTTAAGGCATTCATGCCTTTCTTTCTCAGAGAGAAAACTAGAAATACTGCAATAAGTAGTGCCAAGACATGCTTCGAAGCGAGTAATAGGATTCCCTTACAACACTTTCTTACCCTTCCTTTCCAGAGCCCATCCAGTGTCAATATTACACTGGGATTAAATCACTAAGTTCCTCATCCTATAACTCAACAATATAACTCTCTGAATGTTGACCATCATAGTAACACGCTCCAAAACAGCTAATGTTGGAATCGTCGTTCCCAAGCGACAACTCGCAATGTGAAGAAGAGAGGTTGGCAAAGCTTAAACAGTTCAATTGTATTTTTCACTGAAGTTGTTTGGGGGTCTTTTTTAGGGACACCCAAAATAGCTGACCTCAGCAAGCCACTCGTGTGACTTGTTTGTATCTGTATGATCTTTTTTCGCCTTTATGAACTTTTAAAAAATACTCTTTCTTTTTTATACTACTATTTAATATTCATAGATTTAGACAGATCCACCATGGGTTATAAAGCAAAGAACAAGCAACCAGCTCCCGAACCTCTTGAAAAGCCTAAGCGTGATGGCCTTTCTAGAAGACAAAAGTCCAAGCTTAAGAAGACACAAGCTGTTCAGAAAGTAGAGACAAAAAAGCGTACCTTGGTCGAAGAACCTCAGACAAAGACAACAACAAAGAAGATCAAGGTCGAAAAGAAGAGCAAAAAGGTAGAGAAGCCTGATGAAGATTTATGGGATAACCTCGAGATTGCTTCTGATGACAACAGCGATGATATGGATGATGAATTTGATATGGACGGAACAGATATGGAAGATATGCAAGATGATGATGTTGTAGATAGCGATAACGAAGAAGAAGAAGAACAGAACATTTTCCCTAAGGCTGAAAATGGCTTCCTTGGTTCTGATTCTGAAGAAGAGGAGGAAGAAGAGGAAGAAGAGCAGGAGGAAGAAGAGGAAGAAGATGACGATGAATATGATAGCGATGCCGTTGCTGAGGTAAAAAAAATAGATTGAGTTGATAGTACTTGAAAGGGTACTAAGGAACACGCTTCTTATAGGGTCAAGGTCTTGACGAACGTACATCTCGTAAGATTGAAGCTCGTGCAGCTCGTGAAGCCGCTGCTGCCGAAGCTGAATTGAAAGAACAAGCCAACCAAGACAGCGAATTAGAAGAAGACGAACGTTACCAAATTCCCGAAGGCGACGAAGATGAATTAGTTGCCGATGTCACTCAAGTCAGTCAACGTCTTAAGGATGTCGTTCATGTCTTGAATGATTTCAAAAAATTACGCCACCCTAATCACAGCCGTCAAGATTATGTAGATCGTTTGATCAAGGATATTGCCAGTTACTATGGTTACTCAGAATTCTTGGCCGAGAAGCTCTTCAACTTGTTCCCTGTATCTGAAGCTATTGAGTTCTTTGAAGCCAACGAAGTTCCTCGTCCAGTCACCATTCGTGCCAACACATTAAAGACCCGTCGTCGTGATCTTGCTCAAGCTTTGATTAACCGTGGTGTCAATTTGGAGCCCATTGGTAAATGGTCCAAGGTTGGTCTTCAAGTGTTTGATTCTCAAGTGCCTATTGGTGCTACACCTGAATACTTGGCTGGTCACTATATGCTCCAGGCTGCTTCTTCCTTCTTGCCTGTCATGGCCTTAGCTCCTCAACCCGAAGAACGTGTGTTGGATATGGCTTCTGCTCCCGGTGGTAAGACAACTTATATTGCTGCCTTGCAAAAGAACACAGGTATGGTCTTTGCCAACGATTTCACCAAGGAGCGTCTCAAGAGTTTGATTGCCAACATTCACCGTATGGGTGTAAAGAATGCCGTTGTCTGTAACTATGATGGTCGTGAATTCCCCAAGGTTATTGGTGGTTTTGATCGTGTCTTGTTGGATGCCCCTTGTTCAGGTACCGGTGTTATTTCTAAGGATCCTAGTGTCAAATTGAACAAGACAGAGAAGGATTTCATTGATATTCCTTTCCTTCAAAAGCAATTGATTTTGGCTGCCATCGATTCTGTTGATGCCAAGTCAAAGACAGGTGGTTACATTGTTTATTCTACCTGTTCAGTTACCGTAGAGGAAAATGAAGCTGTTGTGAACTATGCTTTATCCAAGCGTCCTAATGTGAAGCTGGTCTCTACCACTTTGGACTTTGGTCGTGAAGGTTTTGTGTCTTACCGTGGTAAATCATTCCATCCTAGTCTCAAGTTGACCCGTCGATTCTATCCTCACGTACACAACATGGATGGCTTTTATGTTGCTAAATTCAAGAAGCTGGACAACAAGTACGATAACCACAAGGATGAGGACTTGAAGAAGGATACTTCCAACAAATCAGCACAAGCAGAAGAAGATACATTAGGCTTTAATGATGATGAAGATGCTCAATACATTGAAGGTAAGCTAATTGGAGAGGCTGATTTCTATACTAGTGCTCTAACTCTATTCCTTTTATTTCACAATAGAAACCAAATTGATCCAGAAGAAGAAGAAGGGTTACAAGAAATAAATCCTTTAGTTTTTCATATTCTGTTACATCACTTTTTTCTCTCTTCTTTTTTTAATTATTACTTGTCATGCATTCCTCCTTTTTCTCATTTTACATACACAATTAACACATTAAAACCATTAACAACTTTGGCTCAGCCATCTTCTTCTTTCTTTTTTGGTAACTGCTTTGAATGATACATATTGGACTAATGAGCCTACCTGATGATTCCTGTCTTATTTCACTTGTTGTTCGAGATTTCATGATTGTTTATATTTGTAATTAGCACTCACACAGATTCATGCAATGGGCTTGTATTAGTTTTGCTTTCCATTGTACAACTGCCTATGATGGACTTGGTCTTATCCAGAAACGGTACAGTAAATAACTTGGCTCGCTGTAAATACTGATGTAAGCTATCATCTGTGTCTTTCTCTTGCTGAAAATATAATCATGACAACACAATGTTCCAGAAAGAACTATGCTTATCATGCTTCTAGCCCGTATAGTCAATACAGCTTGACTTAAAGAGAGTACTGCTCGGCTTCTCATTTATTCAAACAGCATGTGAAATGTGGCAAGAGGCTTAGTGCTTTTAAAATCATATCTTCAACCTAGAAAGTAAAAGATAGAAGGCTTATTATTTTACTAATCTCTGAAGCTTCTAACTGATCTCAAGATATATCTTTGTTGTTAGAACTATTGCTCGATTAAAGAAAAATAAAAGAGAAGAAGAACGGAAGAATACTTTACCCATTACAAAAACCTCATTATAACAGATAACATTTCTCCTGTTGGTTTTGCATCAGAATCAGCTGTATTGATATTTGGTAGCAATTGCATTTTCGCACTCTTCTATCCTGTTACTTGAATAATGAGAAAATCAAGATCTGGCAATGGCTATATACTTTTTCCTTTTTCCATATTTTCTCAAAGAAAAAAAATCATGATTTATTAACTTGACTGTATTTCATATGATACCTCTTTTAAGAACAGCTTGATTCATCGGGATGATAGCGAACATACTACGCTCTGATTTGTATGCCTCATTCTTCACTGATATCTACAATAACTATGATATGTATCGGATCAATAATGATATCATCACTTAGTCTTTCTTTTGGAGACAACAGAAAAAGAAGAAAAAGAAAGTCTCTTTTGTTCGGGTCAAATCAGATCCTTCTCTTGCCAGTAGTTAACTTGTTACTTTCCCAGCTGGAACCAAGTTCAACCAAACAATCAATCACATCTTGCTTCTTATGCAATTTAATCAAGGCTAGTCTGATACGTTTATCACTTGCAATTCTCTGGGCATTGTTCATATCTTTGTTACTTGAGCCTGTCTGTGTTTCATTTTATTTAAATTAGGTTAGTTACACAATCATATGAATTTTACAGTTTGAGAACAAAAAGAGCCTTTTTCTAAACTTGATTCAATCAAAATCCCGACTATGTGGCCTTTTCTTTATAATATCCTTTTACCTTATTGGCTGTACACAGACTCCGTTGAAAGCGATTAAAGCTAGTGAAACCCCCTACTGTGTCATTTTTTTTCTTCTAACAATTACATTTTGTCAATTCTTCTATCTCCTTTATTTTCTTTTCTTCTCTTCTCTTATAACAGCTCTCTTTTTCTGTTTGTTTTCCTTTTGTTAATGATCATAAGCCCATATCATGTTGACTCGACTATTCTCTAAACGTCTTTTATTGCCTTGCCTATTTATATTACCTTGTACATATGCCTATTTGACAGCAACATCCCATGGAACACAATACAGCCCACCTTCCTGTCATCTTATTGTGATTGCAAGCACATGGTGCCTTATTGAATGTCTTTTCTATCTCTATTTTATACACACAAAACAACGACTTCAATCTATAACTAAGCCGGAAAGACTGTTGACAAAGATCGAGCGAGCAGCTCTATTTCGGCAGTGCATAAATACCATCAAAGACTTTCAAGCATGGTGTGAAGGCTGGTTCTATTACCGAACCAACTATACACATCCTTCGATTCATCAGATCCATCGGCAAAACATTGCCCAGTGGTAAATCAATAATGATTTCATTATACTATGTTACACGACACTAATTTTAGTTTTGAAGGCTTGCTTGGGCATTTTGGCATGACCATTTAGAACATGTACAAAAAGAGAAGGCATGGGCTGAGGAACTGGAATGGATGATCAGAGAAGCAGAAGACAGGTTTAGCTATCAATTCCCAGATGGATTAAATCCAGATGTTGAATGCATTCGTCTCAACCTGGATCCTGTCAACGCAGTTCATCGCCCACTCTTGGCATATGTGGGTATCTACCTGATAACACAATGCTTCAATTTGGTGGGCTTACAATGGTGTTGGGGGTTCACTCCTTCTCACTCTACTACCCATAGCTGGGGTGGCCCTATCCAACTGTTAGATCATCTCTATCAATCCTTATTTAATCTTGCATCGCATCAGCCCAAAGATAAAATCACTTATTGGTATCGTGCACCTACAGATGGACAAAGAAAGACACCCATTGTGTTTGTTCATGGTATTGGCATCGGTGTCTTAAGTTATGCTGAATGGATCTCGCTTCTGTTGTCTCGTCTAAGTGATCGACCTATCTTCCTAGTTGAATTACCCTATGTCGCTATGCGCATGGTAGATACAGTACCCACTGCTACAGAAACAACGAAGGAAGTTCGACAGATGTTGAATCAATATGGTTATGATAAAGCAGTGTATGTCTCCCATTCACTTGGTACAGCAGTCACTAGCTGGATCATCAAGTTGGCCCCAGACACAGTGGCAGGAACAGTCATGATTGATCCTATCTGTTTCTTATTACACTATCACCATGTTGCTTTCAACTTTGTGCATCGTTTGCCCAAACAACTGATTGAAGTAAGTGATGATTGTTCTTCAGTTGTGATCGTTTGATTGATCTATTCTTTTTAGTATTTGATGTATTATGGAGCAAGTAGAGAGATGTACATCAGCTATTACATTTCACGGCATTTCCAATGGTTTGAATCCATCTGCTTTGTGGAGCACATACAAAAGACTACCTTGAATAACATGGCTGTATTTCTATCAGAGAAAGATAGAATTGTAGGCAGTGAAGATGTCTATCATTATTTATTGGAACATGGCATTAACACCTATGTGATGAAGGGACTAGAACATGCCATGTTTTTGATCAACCGAAAGTGGAAAAATACCATCATTCATCAAATTGAAACTATCTCATCCAAGACAGACTAAGATACGCTACTTATTATTCTAATACACACCTAATACAACTAAGTTAATACAATCTAGTTAGAGATAAACTACTTTCTCTTCTGCTTACCCTCTTAAAGAAAACTCTTTTCAGGAATAAACATACCTCTTTGTTCTCTAATACAGCGCTTGTTTGTCTGTAGATACAATCAAAAACAACGTTTATGGTTTATGTTGTCAGTCATTGAAGTTTACTACACTTGCCTTAAAAGTACTTTGAATGTTTGTGAGCAATATGATGTTCTGACAGCCAATTGAGTCAAACAATGCACTTTCTGGGCCTCAATTAGAACAGAGAACAATATGTTTCCTTCTCTCTAATTACCACTTTCTATGACAAAGTAAGCCAAATGGTATTTTGCTCTCTTTTTTCTTTCTTTCTTTCTTTAGGGGATTGTTGTGTAAACATGAATGACATATGCTTAGCTAAAACACCATTAGCCACTGACATCACTGCCTTTCTCATGAGGAGGCATACCTGCATAGACTTGTAAGAATAATCAGACACTCGGATATAAGTCTAGAACCTCCTAATTCTCTTTACTATCTCTATAATAAAGATAGATTTAGCTCTATTGATTGATTAGGAACTGTTTTTTTACTCTGAATTTCTCTGTAAGCGGAAGTCTATATCTTTCCCATTTCAGTCAAGTTGCGTCACTTTCGCCATTGCTTTTTTTTTGTGTCTGTGTCAATCGCTCAGCATTGACTCATGTTTGATACATCATTGTTGTCAAAATCTCATCTCCTTTTTTATCATATTATTCAATTCAGCATGTGTTATCATTAGAAAGCACAATCTGTTCTTACAGACTCTTCTCGACTGATAAATAGGGAGTATGGTGATTCAATAAGAAAGTCATGTGCCTTAAAAATAGCCTCAAGACACAACTTCCACTATTACAAATAGGGTGATTTACCTATAATTAATCATATATGTCAAGAGTACTACAATTAGGCGCACACACGCAAATATACACATCATACTAAACTAAAGAGGGAGAAGGGAATGAGATAAATAGGTATTGTTTTTTTTTGTAGTTGTATTAAGGTAACAGTAATCGCAGTAATAAGAGTAATAAACAAAATAATAATAGTAAATGGCAAATATTGACGTTATAACATATATATATATATATGTGTGTGTGTAAGAGAGAGTAAGCATATAAGTAGTATGTAAAAGGTTAAGTGTTGTATCATATGATAACCATAGTAAATAAAATAACAATAATATACAATAAATAAAAGAGAATTAGCGTGAAGGAACAACACTGGAGAGTGTAATAGGCGATATCTGTTGTTTTCTGGTATCAGCAATTTCCATTGAGTTCAATGCAGCATCTAGACTTGTCATACTAGTTGGTCTGCTTAAGGGCTTTTTTTCCTGTATCGCGGTTGGACTGGCAGGTACACTCTGACTGTTGCGTGTTGTTGTACTGCTAGAGAGACGATGTTGATGACTGTATTCGAGTAACTCAGCTTGAGAGAGACGAACAGATAGCTTAGAAGAGGAAGATGGAGAGCGTTTGCCTGATACATGAGATCGAATGGAAGCAGCACGTGAGGGTGCTCGAGGATAATTCGAAAGATGATGTTCGGCCAAGAACTGTTCTAGGAAATCAACAATCAAAGGTTCTCTCATGGCTGATAATTTATATTCATCGAATGACTAAAAAAAAAAATAACATGTCAACCCTTCATTTTATCACTTATTTTTTTCTTGTTTTAGACACTTACCAGTCTTCCATCATTATTAACATCGAAATCCTTAAAGAGATGCTCAATCATTTCCTTGATTTCAGTTGTTCTATCTTCTGCTGAAAATGTGCCCGACTGGTTTCTATGTAAATTGAGAGTGGTAATACTACAAAAGGGTAAGCACTTACTAATTTTAGCATGACTTGTTCTAACTCTGGTTTGGTGAGATAACCATCATGATCGACATCATATAATTTAAAGGACACTAGATTTAAAGTTTGTTTCAAATGATAAAAAAGAGACATCAGTACCATACGAACTAAAGGTGATTGTTTTGCTCCCTTACGATTTAATTTTTCATCAGGTGTTCCTTTCATAAACACACTTAATCCATCCACAAATTCACAAAAGTCGATACTGTTCTTACTGTCACCACCAAAGGCAGAATAGAGCTGTTCTAGGAATACATCGTCATTGGCAGAAGCATAGGGTACGCATTTCTTTACAGTCTAATGCTTGTTGGTCAGTTAAGATAGAGACACACAATAGTATGTCATCTATTTACCTCTTTAAACACTTCTTGAGTGATACTGGATCTACTTGACTTGGTAGAAGATCCTACCTTATGGCGAAGGTCATGAATTTCTTTCTTGGTAACTGTTATGAAGCGTCCTTTGTTAGACACCATGTCACTCTTGTTCCATTGTCACTCACAATGTGTCTTTTTAGACAAAACATCATTTTCGTGTCTTTCTCTACTTTTCACTTGTCCCATTTATGTAATAGAATTTGAAAAAGAAAAAGAAAAAGAAAGAAAGAAAAAATAGTAGCAGGATTTAATTTCGATTTCACCCAATTCTTGCCCTTGTTTCGTTGTACGCACACACCCGAAAAAAAAAGGGCTTTGCATTGGTAACCTTTTAATAGGTGGGCTAATACACTTGTATCCTTTTATAGTAATTCCTTACCAAACTATCTTTTTTTGGAACTCAACTCTTATCCCAAACACAAGCTCTTTTTTGGTTCTGTGAACAATAACTTATTTCATAGTCTAAGTAAGTCTTATATGTACTGATTATATTGTCACTCTTTTTTTTTTCTTTTATTTTTTTTGAGTATGCATATTGGATCATAATAAATATCTAGTCCAGGTACTACTAGAGAAAACAAAAGAAACGTATCTCATTTGACTCGGGTATCCACCTCAGCATAATTTCCTTATTGCACCTCATTTTTTAATTCACCCAATCAATTATCTTTTGGTACAATGAGGTATCTTTTAATACGTTACTCTAACCTTAGGTGATATAAACTATGATCTGTAATCTCCCTCATTTTGTATGTCATCTTTTTTTGCATTCTGATTTTGTAGCCATACTAGTCTTTCAACAGTGTAGCCTACTCCAGGAACAAGAGGGCTATCCTGAATCTAAAGAAAAATGGATGAGAGTCTTACCATTGTTTGTCGATGGAGCTAATAATTGGCTTTACTGGTAGCAGGGGCTTAATGCTGATAGAAGGACATGTATCCCCATCTCTTTCTGGTTTAGGACATAAAGCTTTCATATGAATTATACATCAAGCTGACAACTCCATTTTCATCATCTTCTGCTAAGAGTTTTAGACATCATCTTTTTCTATTTAGGGTTTATAAAACAAGCTTTTATTGTTTACTCATCTCTCAGGGCTATAGATCCTATCAAGGCTGCTATATGTCTTGGCTAGAAATTAGTTTGATATGATGTCTCTCTTTTCAACAATCGAAACCTTGTGATTCCTTTCTTCTTCTGCCAAGTTCATTGGTCTGTTAATGCTTATGTCTAGACTGATACCTATAAATTTGATATGCCTAAATAAAAGATTCCTGAAGATTATAAGCGAATCAACTACAGAAAATTCATTTTTGGTCAATACTCATCGTCTTTTACAGACTCAAGGTTAGACTAAAATTATCATCAAAGACAAGCGTTGCAACATTCGCTATATTCATCTCTTAATGATGGTGCTTCTTTAAGTAAGAGTCCCTTTTTTTTTTTATTTCTTTGTGCTCGTTAAAAGAGAATGATGAACAGATGACTTTCCATCAGACCTACTGATTATTGCCTGATATTAATAATAATAAAAAGAGATTAAGATAGCCAATTAAACAGCAAACACGAGTGTCTTTTTTGCTTATTGCCATAACCCAAGCACTGTTTTCTCTTGTAATATTTACTGTGTTCAAAAAAGCACAAAGCGGAAAAAGAGCACCCAACTTAGGATGACCAATCCAACGTAAATACCTCCATAAAGATAGTTGATCTTTAACTTCTTTGTCAACAGTAATCGTTTGTTACCCGAGTTCACGTCGGTTGATTTGCGTGCATCTAACGTATTGTTGTAAATAGTTCTGTCTAGCACAAAGAGTGTGACACCACAGAGAACAGACAGGATGCCAATCGACGAAAAGAACAGCATGACTCCTCGGTATCCCTTATTGGGATCGTGATCCTGCAATAGACCAGTGATGATGTCCATCAGGGAAGCACCCACATTGGTGCCTGACTTCACTAAACCCATGCCTGTACCCACCAATGACAGAGGTAATATCACTGGGATAGAAGACACCAGAGCAACTGGGCCTAAAGCCAGACTGATACTGAAACTGATCATACCCAAGATAGGATTGAGTGTGCTGAACTGAAGTATCAAGATGGCCAGCAAGAAAGTAGCTCCACTTGTAATCACTGGGTCAATCTAATTAGTATTCAAGAAACAGCAGGAGCGCTGTCGATCTCACTTACTCATCCATGTACGTTTGCCAAATCTATCAACACAGACACCTAAGATAGGCATCATGAAGATAGGCAATAACTGAGCAACACTGGCAACAGCAGCAGCTTGACTATCTGGATATTTGAATTGAAACTTTACAAATTCACTACATACAAAAATTAAGTTTTTCCAATCTCTTTTGTATTTGTCTATCCAACCTGTTGACATGAAGAAAGCAACCCCATGCACCACCCAACAAGAATTCCATGGCTGCAATCAACCAATATGAGTGAGGTAAATATAACAGCCTGGACCAACGGAAGGATTTTTTTCGTTCAATCACTTGCTGTTGTACTCGACAACGTTCCTTATCGGATAGATTGAAGACTGTCTTCAATAAACCAATGTAAATCAAGTTGATAACTAAAGAAACAACACATAATGCTGCAGAAAACTAGCAATAGACAAGTAAATACATAAAAGCATATAAACAAACAGAAAGGACTTACCCAGAATCCATAGCCATACCATCCTGACCATGTTGCAATAGGCACAACTGTTGCTTGTGCTAAAAATGACGACTTTTTATAAAGGTTATGATCAGCTGAAAATGATAATTCCACATTGCTTACCAATCTGCTGATGGTCATCATCAGGGCAATGACTGCAGCCAAACTCCGACCTTGGAACCATTGACTCAAGATGGTTTCTTGAACAATGACTACAGTGCCACTCCCAATACCATACAAGATGCGGCCCAAGATCATCATAGATAGATTGGCAGTAGAGGTAGATGCAGCCACCAGAATATTTCCAAAGGCAATCAAGACAGTTGTTAAAATAGAGCCAGGGATAGTTCCAAATGCGTCAATAAATAGACCACCAGCAAGTGGCAAGACAGTGTTTACAATCGACACGCTTGACTGCAAAACGCCATACTGTGAATTTGTAATACCAAATTCCTAATAGAATAATTTTTTTTTCTTCTTAAAGTCTGTTTTTTCTTAAATCGTAATGAATGTTTGTTTTACTTTTTTAATAGTCGATTTCATGGCACCTAAAGTATGTGCTGCAAAATGACTGCCCACTTGAAAATAAGAGAGAGTTAAATTATCTTGTCTATCTCATCATCTAACTGTAGTTTACTTGCTAAGAAAATGGCACATAATAAAGCAATACTTTTGTATTTCCATGGTTGCTTTGATAATTGGCATGTTGGATCACTATCATCTTCTATAGCTATCTTCTTGCAACAATTCACCTCAGAGCAGCCAGCTGAAGTAGATGAGGAAGGTGATAGAAGAGGCGATTGTTCATCTATCGCGTTTTCTTTCGTTGACAACATAAACCTGTTTAATTAAAAGTAGAAATAAATAAGAAAGAAAAGAAAGAAAATAAGAAGCCTTTTTAAATATATATATATATATATCTGATCAGCCCAGAGAGAGGGGAAAAAAAGGGAAGGGGATACAAGATCTGATAACATTTAGCCGTCATCTTATAATCTGATAAAAAAAAAAGGGATTGGCACACAGAGGTAAAAATTTCTATAAAAAGAGAGAAGCTTATAACTTTAGCATATAAAGTCTAGACATCGAATGGCATATAATCTATCATCAATCGATCTCTTATAAAGTAAAAAAAAAACTGATTTACACAAGCCTGTGTTATCAGCTGAATTCCTCGTGTAATCAAATTGGGGGTGGTCCTAAATACTTGTAGACATACAAACTGTTTTAGCCCAAGTCAAATCGATTTTGATCTCATGATATACTTTAGTTGTTCAAATCACCTTTAGATCAAGAAAGAACAATACAAGGCAGTTGGACTATAGGCCAAAGTCAGCAGGCACTAAGCGCATTCCATTTTGTATGACTTTAAGCAATGAACAAAGTCAACTTATTGTAAAACACAGAAAATACGTGATTTTGACTTTGTAGTTGACTGACTTTTTCTTAAGCGACTGTGTTTAAAATTGTTCTAGCCATCATTCATGCTTTACCTCCTGTCCATTTGACACTGATTTCACATAAAAGAATACAGACACACTCTATGATTCATAATATCTCATCAAATAAAAACAACATTTCTCTTTTAGCAATCAATTATCCACAAGAAAACAGCTTTTTTCTAAAATTGGGTTCACAAAGAAAACGATGAGCAAGGCTTAGTTATAAAGACAATTCATGAGTCATTATTATCCATCACCTACTGCGGCATATTGCAAAGTTCAAAAGGGTAAAGGCAAGTAAAAAAAAAGAGAGAGGGAGAAACGTCTCGAATGACATATCTGCAGCGCCTCAACTTTCATGTTCAATCTCAGATACACTATAAACGCTGCATTATTTTTTCCTTTCGTTCAATTTATCTCTCTCTTTTTTTTCTTTTATTCATTTTTCTCTAACGAACATTATGACTAGCAATATGGTTGAAGGAAACAAGACAGGCAATCATTTGGATGAAGCCTCCTTATTGGCCTCTGCTCTCTCAAATACTTCTATTCATGATGATAAACAGCATGAAGCATTATTAGATAACATGCTTGATAACCTAATGGACAGTGGTACCGAAGATAGAGGATATCACCACAACACACTGAAGGTAATTAAATGATAAAATTGCTCGAGAAAGGTGCTGACAACCTTTATTATAGCAAGTACTTCTTGAGCCAACAGAACAAGATTTAGACTATTTAACTGATTTACTATCTACTCGCATTGAGCAAGGACGTGGAGAAACATTATTTGAAATTGGCATTGATGGTAGTACCAACAGATAGCATAGGTTGATGACTGCTATTAAACTCTTGTTATTTAGAGGATGGCTCTTCTATGAAACTGACTCCAACTGACTATTCAAGATGCATCGAGACAATCACCAAAGTGACTGATAAGCTTGAGGCTGATTTTGCCAATATCGACGATCTAGATGAACTTGATCCTACTAAAGAAAAGTCAACTGAAAAGACACAAGAAGATATCGTAGCTCATTTGATGATTCGAAAGAGACCTAAATCAGTAGAAGATTTATTAGAAATTCGAGTAGCTGTTGTAGGCAACGTAGATGCAGGCAAGGTAAAAAAAAAATATCATGCTCTCCTTAAAGAATAACACTACTAACCACTTGCCTAAAGTCCACTATGCTTGGTGTATTGACAAAAGGTGTATTAGATGATGGTCGAGGCAAAGCTCGTGTGAATCTCTTTCGACATAAGCATGAAATTGAATCAGGTCGTACCTCAAGTGTGGGTGGTGAAATCTTGGGATTCGATTCCAAATCAAAGCCTGTGATGATCCATACAAGCCATTCAGTCAAGAAAGCATCTAGTTGGGAAGATATTGCTGCGAAGGCTGCGAAAGTGTTGAGTTTTGTCGATTTAGCGGGACATGAAAAATATCTAAAGACAACTGTTTTTGGCATGACAGGTAGTGCACCTGAATTTGCTATGTTGATGGTAAGAGAAGAATGCTTTTATAAATATATCTAAACTGCTCGAATTAGGTGGGTGCCAATGCAGGTATGATTGGTATGTCAAAAGAACATTTAGGGTTAGCGTTATCCTTGAATATCCCTGTCTTAGTGGTGATTACCAAGATCGATCGATGTCCTCAACATGTTTTGGAAAAGACAACCAAAGAACTGACATCGATTCTCAAGTCAAAATCATGTCGAAAAATCCCTTTGTTTGTTGATAATAACCATGATGTTGTCATGACAGCAGTAAGTTCATTTCTTTTTATATTTTTTGAGCCAACCAGCATAACTCTATTGTCTCAAATGAATAGCAAAACTTTGTCAGTGAACGTCTTTGTCCTATCTTTCAAGTATCTAATGTGACTGGTCAAGGTCTTGACTTGATACGTAATTTCCTAAACGTGCTGCCTTCATTGACACGATACGAAACAGATCAGCCTTTTCATTACGAAATCAATGAGACTTATTCTGTTCCCTTTGTCGGCACTGTAGTCAGTGGTGTCATGAAATCAGGTGTGATTCATATTGGTGACAAAGTACTGCTGGGTCCTGATCATGCTGGTCAATTTGTGACAACAACTATCAAGGGTATCCATCGTAAACGTGTCTCTGTTCCTGCTGCCCGAGCAGGTCAGAGTGTTACTTTTGCCTTAAAGAATGTGCGGCGAAATACGATTCGAAAGGGTCAGGTACTTTTGGCTTATGATAAGGACAAACCTACTTTTGTGCCTCCTACCTCCAAACGATTTGAAGCTGAAGTCCTGGTGCTCTATCACTCTACTACCATTAAGAACAAATATCAAGCGATGGTACATTGTGGTGCTGTCAGACAAACAGCTCGTATTCTTACTACAGATAAAAGTGTCTTGCGAACAGGTGATCGGGCTAAAGTGGTAAAGTGGATTGATTTTTTTTTTATTTTTTTTACTTATACTTTTCTCCTTAAATATATAATAGGAATTCGAGTTTGTCAAGAATCCTGAATATCTAACTGTAGGCACACGCTTGATTTTTAGAGAAGGACGTACAAAGGGTGTTGGAAAGATTACTCGCTTGTTAACATAAATAAATGTCTTTTTGGGGGTTATATTTATTACTTTAATGAATGTTTTTTGGAAGAAATAAAGTAGACGGCTTCTTGATTCGATGGACACGTAAATGACGTCGAAGGTTTGATTGAACACTAAATTTACGCCCACAACCTGGTTCTGTACATAGAAAAGGTTTTTCTCCTGTGTGTGAATAGGTATGAGTGCGCAAACTAGAAGGTCTTGTGAATCCTTTAGAACAATAAGGACAGATGTATTTAGTGGCATTGGTGTTCATATGGACTTCGAGGTTTGGTTGTTCATGATGATTCATGATCGTCTTTGAGAACGGTTGTTTATATACAGTAGGCAACTCTTTGTCTTCTAACTCTTCTGGCTCTTTTTCCTTGTCCTTTTTTGTCAGCTTATTGTCTTCCAGTTCTGGACTATGAAACTTGGGTCGAATAGGCATCAGGCTTAATGGTGTTGGTGCAATAGGTAATTTGCCTATCTGATGAAGTGGCGATGTTCTAGTGTTGGTATCATTCTGATTTTTGTTAAATGGAGAATAAGGATGTGTGAAATCAGAATAGGATCTCGAATGGGTTCGTCTTCTGTTAGTGTGTGGTGTGCTTTCGTCTGGCTCTGTAGATTCTAACAATAAGTTCTTCAAGGCAAGTGGTTCTGGCTTTTTCTCCAGGGATAAGCTCTGCATTTCAAATGGCAATGTGGCAGCATGAATAGTTGCATTTTCTTGTTTGATGTCATGAGTAGATAAAAGAAGGTTAGGTGGTTTCTCTATAGGATTATAACTGGTAGATGGTAGTGGTGGTAATGGCGGCGGTGGTGGTGGTATAGTAGGGGATCGAAACGAATGATGTTGATGACTTCCTGTGATATGTTCAGAGGCATGTCTTCTATGGCGATTCTTTTTTTGATTGCTATTGTTGAGACTGTTATGTTGAGAATAGTCTATCTTTCTAACTTGAGTCAAAAAAATTCACAAAAAAAAATTGAGTTTTTTTTTCCTTCACCTATTAAACCTGGACCACCTTCCAAAAGATCTTTGATCGAAGGCAAACTCGTCTTTTCTTCGTTCATTTCATAAAAGCTTACAACAGGATTTTGTTGTTTTCTGTGACAAAGAAAAAAAAAAGAAGGAAGGAAAAAGAAAAAGAAAAATAGATCTTTACTTTCTTTCTGCTGAGTAGTATGATGGATTTAAATACAGAAAACCCGAGTCATTTATTTTTCATAGAATTTGGTAAACTATAGCACACAGGTAGCCAAATACTATTCAAAACTTTTTTTTTAAAAAAAAAATGGTGAAATAAATAACAAACAAAACTTACCACAACAATAGTCTGATCATCGCCATAGACCTTTAATTTCTCTTGAAGATAATCCCTACCTCTTCTTTCAGTTAAAGAAACACCGTCTGGTCCTACATCGGAATTTCGCCTGAAACGATGCTTTTTAATATGCTTCTTCTTCTTTTTTGGACTATCTTCATCACTACTGCTTGTGCCACTGTGATCGTCATTGTCGTCCAATTGAAGTACAAGGTCATCTGTGTCAAAGTTAAGAAAAGACAATTGACTCATTCGATCTTGACTGCTTTCAGAACTTGTTGATTCTCTTCGACTACTGGTACTACCAAACATGGCCATACTGTCTCTTCTACTTTGACTCGCTGAGAATAGGTTGGTTATACTGGGTGGGTGTTCTATAGGTCGATGGCCAATGATATCTTGAAGGGTCACGGTTGCCTGATTTTCTTCTGAATGATCGTCTGAGTTGGACTGATCTTCATCGTCATCTTGATCTTCTTGCTTTTTTAGGTAATTTATTAAGCGCATACTCCATTTTCTACTTAAGGTACTACTCTCTGAACTTGTCTCAGAGACATAGCCTTTACTATGAGAGCTTTGTGTGTCTTCTTCCTCCATATTGAATTCTTCAGAGATATAGAGATGGTGATAGATGAATGCCTTCAGAGACATACTCATAAAGACAGTATGTAAATAAGCTAAATACGATTCATCTGACTTGTGTAAAGAGCATGAGTAAGAAATTGAAAGAGAGAGAGAGAGTGTGTGTATATATATATATATATATGCTTACAGTAAATAAGGTCATTCGATCCAGCAGTTGGTTGATCCATTGTCCTTCTACATAAACAGGACTTGAACACAATGAACCCTTTTTAGAATCGATATCCAGAACACAACTACTATCGACATGAATACTTGAGTCCATATTCTCTTTGTTGACACCCACTAATTTGATACTGCCGATTTGTGCTTGAGTCAGCCGAGCACTATCAAACCAATCAATGATCTGATGCCGTTCTTTATGTTGACCAGGAACAAAGACAGACAGTGCTCGCACCACTTGTTGTACTTGTCTATATGGATACACATACATATTTTTAAACTTCTACAAGATCCACTTGATCCACTTACTTTTTGTTGTGTGCACTGCCTTGAATCAACACAGTACGTCCAATTAGTAAAGAGAAAATGACATCCACAATCAATGACTGGTATTGTCCAAGTGTTTGAAGTAAATGAGTTTTTGATGAATCACTCGATTTCCATAGTTGAAGAGGTGAGAACAGAATAGGATAATAGAGTGTTTCGTCGTTCACACTTGCTGTCTGAGGCTGTTCAGAAAATGAAGAGGGTACAAAGGGCACATTAATTGAACATTCTGTATCTGTTCTTTTCATCTCTACTGTAGGAATCTCTTCCTTTTTTTTTAAAAAAAAAAAAGATATATCAGTGCATTTCGAGTCAAAGTTTTCTATAGAAAATTTACTTTAGGTGTGCCTTGTTCATCATGTCTATAGCATGTTATTAAGAAAAAAGCAGTGAGTGAATGGCTATTGAACGGATTCAATCATATGTTACACTCTTGGTTGAGGATTGCTCATGTTAAGCATCAACGTTCTTCCAACAGTAAGTGCAGAAGTGACAGGATTCACAAACAACTCTTCCTCTTCTTCCACCTCCAATATCACACTACTTTTTCCAAAATAATGAGCAATATCTTGAATGGACTGAATGACTTCTGTATAGATATTGTGCATCAATGTACTGGCCAAGGTGGTACGCGTATTTACATGAGTCGACTGCTCAATCATAGAGAACACGAGAGGAATCATCCTCACTGTATTCTGAGTGATGGATTCTTTGGGATCATTTTCATCTGGTTCCTGACACAGTTGAGCGAGGGATCGTAACCTTCTTTCAAAATGAGGTACTGGATAAAGTGTGTCAATGCATTTTGGTTGATAGTCTACAGGAGGTTCGGTCAATGGTTCAAATCGAGGCTCTTGTGCTGTTTTTATGGTAGTGTCTAATGAGAGTGATGACTTTGTAATCTGACTTAAACTCACTTCAAGTGCATCGATCATAAACTGAGTGGCTGTAATGGTCTGTTGAATGGCCTGCAAGGATAAAGCTGGCTTCTTGCGATCTGCAGTCGTGGTAGTGTCTTTCACCATTGTTTGAGTGTACTGTAGATCACGTAACCTGCATTTTAAGTCCAACATAAAATTCAAGTAGTTGCCCTTTTTCATCTTGATAGAGACCTATACTATAGTTTAATCACGATGGTTGGATACACCATATCCCCTTTCTCTTTTTTTTTCTTTTACCTCGGTAAACTTATCCATAAATTCTTGAAATCGAAGCATAATCTTATCTGGATCCCTTGTGATATAAGATAGGGCAATAGGATGAACATAGCCTCTTGCATTGATATCAAATAGAGTTAAGTGGTGTGTCTATTCATTTAAAGAAAACAAATCAGCCTTTAAATCACATACAAAAACAGAAGGAACATACAAAGGCAAAGAATTTATGCTCTGAGTCTGTAAAATAGATTTGAGTATCATCTGGAATCAGAAACAGACTTGAAGACTCTTCAGATAAAGAAGTAGTCAATTGCCTAGAGCATTTTGTTTAGTTGATTGTCCTGCTTTCATTCTTCGATAGTTTACTCAATTTCTGAACTTCGATCGACAGAAACAACACGCAACACGAAAGCATTGAAATCAAAGGATTCTAAGCCGAGGTGTTCTAACTCTTTTTCTATAAAGATCGAATCCTGTTTACTATCATACTGTTTCAAGTCAAGATAGGTTGTTCCTGTGACAACAGCAAGAGGTAATGGTCCCTCTAATTCTGAAAATTCACTAATCAATACAAAATCTTTATGGCTTATTGAGGTAGACGTCAAGACCTGGTCAGCCCACCAACAATAATCTAGAGAACTATCGTGTATTGTTTTTACATTAAAAAAAAAAGGGTACGTATCATTATCACAAGTGAAGATTCATCTTTACTCTAAATTTTCAACTGATGGCTCTTTCTTTTGTCCCATGATAGATTAAAGAGAAAGAAGAAAAAAAGAAAGAAAATTAGTGTGAGGCTCTTTCTTTTTTTTTAAAAAAAAAGGGCAACTCGAAATCAAACTATTCTTATTGGCCGATTCATCGTTTGTTTGATGTGGATAACACTGGTTGTGAAGTGACGCATACAAAGGAAATTCGGCATTTTTTCAAATTCATCAGATTGCAAAATTATGTAACTCTTTTTTTTATTCAGTCTTGTGGCCACCAGTGAATTCAGAAGTAAATTCATTCACCTTAGCCTTGAATTTGTTAGTGTGAACATCAATGTTGCCTTGAGAGTCAAGAAGGTAAGGACGCAAGAATCGGTTATAGAGTGTTTCAGCACCCTTTTTTTTTGATAAATAAGTCAATACGCTATGTCCTACTTTTTGTATTATGTCACACTTATACCTTAAATTGAGGCAATGCCAAATAGAGAACGAACAAAGTCTTGAAGAGATAGTAGAAAGGGAACCAATAGAGAAGAATGTCAGAAAAGTATTCTACTGTTTGAACAAAACCAATGACAGTCCAATAAGTCAACCATTGTTTGTCGTCTTCTTTGTCAGGAGTTTCGATGGCCTTGAAGGAAGCATAAGCTAGAGTAAGATACATAAGTTCTCTCGTCCTTCCCAAGATCAACACACTTACCAGGGTACAACCAAGAAATAGTGTTTGTCAACAATTGACCAGCAAAGTTAAAGAAAATCATCAAAAAGACAACACCTGCAGCACCGAGAGCAACATAACTTTTAGGAACACCTGTCTTTTGTTCAAAGTCATTGGCATACTTATATTTGGATAACTCAACATCCAAACGACTAAGTGTCTCTTTTAACTTCTTTTGAGCACCTTGGGCACTATAAGGACTAGCAGCTGTAGACATTTGTACTTTATATAAAACAGAAAAAAAAAAGAAGAAAAGAAAAGAAAATAAAAACACGAAAATCAGAAAATAAAATACTAGCCAAGAAATGCTGTTAAAAAAAAACTCAGCCATAAACGTGAAACAATTATTTCTCTATTTTAGTAAATTTCATCAAACGGTCTAGTATCTGCAAAGCAACTCTCAAATACACTTGAGACTGCTCGTTCTGCTTCTTCTTCATTCTGACAATTAGGGTTCTGTCTAACAGAAATAATTGCTCTTCTTTTGACACAAGCTTGGTGTTGCTTTGTAAAGGTAAAGAAGCCTCTTTGAATCTCTCGAGTCCAACCACAATCACCACTTAAACTTGCTGCTCTGATCTATATTTAATTCCTTTAGTTTTCTGAGTGTATTATAAAAAAAAAGCCTTACTTCACTACAGGCTTGATGCTTTAGATTATTCCAGTCGACATTGAATTTATGATGATCATACATGTGCACCATTTCATGTACCATGGTATGTTCCTGATGTTTCTTAGAGACCAGTCTGTTTTGACACAACAGAATACCGTCCACAGGTGAAAAGCCTCCTGCCTTAGTGATATCACAAGGCATACATTTAAAGTCGTCACGTTCCATATGCTTGTTGATCTTTTTGAGTTCTTCCATCATAAAGCGAACAGGTGGACCTACATGTAAAGTGTTAGGGCTCCATTGTGTGAAAGAGAGATCTGAACTGACTGTTTTTTAGAAGGTTGTTTTTCCATGATTCACATTGATTGCATTGATAGTCTTCTAGATCAGTCTCAAGACGCTTTCTGTAGTCTGCTTCTTCTGCTGGTGTCATGCCAAGTCCTGTAATGAACTTGAGTGATTTGGTCCATTTCTCAAACTTCTTTAAATCTTTCAAAGAGACTCGCTCTTCGGTTTCTTTATCGCTGGCACTCATTATACGAAAGGGAAAAAAAAAGACAGAGAGAGAAATCCCTGCGGATGAAATTTATTTAAGCAAGATTATTTACATGGCTTATACGTATTTTTTTTTAATAATAATAATAGTGTCTAAGTATATAGAAAGAACAAAAAGAAAATGTAGGTTCAATAGTTTTTACCATCTGCTACTACCACCACCGCTACCACCATAGCTACCACCACCATATCCACCGCCACGACTACCACCACCATAGCCGCCACGGCCTCTGCCTCGGAAACCTCCTCTACCACCTCCACGGCCACCGCCACTGCCGCGTGACTGAACCATCATTTGAAGGCGAGGATCGACATACTGATTGGTTTGGTTAAGGATATCTACCAATTCACGGGCTTGACGGGCGTTTTCAGTAGTAAAGTAAGTGAACGAGTGACCTGTGTTACCACCACGACCAGTACGACCCACACGATGCACATAATCTTCAATGTTTGTAGGGAAATCATAGTTGATAACGTACTTGACATCCTTTACATCTATACAAAACAACAATGTTTAGCTATACACATCTTAAACATATAATGAAACGATAGAAAAAACAAGAGGGGCCAATAGTAAAGAAGAAAAAAAAGAGAGAAAAAAATTGGGTAAAGGGAGGAGAGGTGAAAAATGGGAGAGTAAAAAACTAGTTGTTTTCTTACATTTTACAACCAAAGAAAGAAAAATGATTTGCTAAATGCCTTTCAAGTATAGAAAAAAAAGCTGCCATTTCCTTTCTTCGTTTTCTCTCTCTCTCTTTTTTTTCTGTGTTTTTCTTATATATAAAAACACGCTTCCTAACTTTCTTTCTCTTTCCTTTACCTGCTTCAAACTTACTTTCCCTTCCAAACAATAAAAGGGGAAAGAAAGCTTGTCCATATTGACCAAAAAAAAATTTTTTTTTCTGTCTAAATTTCCCTATTGTTTCATATATAAAAAAAAAAATCGAAAATACGTACCAATACCACGAGAGGCAACATCAGTAGCTACCATAATGGGATGTCCACCACTACGGAATTGATTCAATACCCAATCACGTTCATTTTGCTGCTTATCACCATGAATAGCAAGAGCAGGGAATCCATCTTGTCTTAAGAAACGTGTGATATCATCAGCAGTACGCTTAGTACTAGTAAAGATAATGGTCTTGCGTTCATTCTCAGGGCTCTCCATGATACGTTCTAACTGAGTAATCAACTTGCCACGCTTTTCTTGTTCAGTACAAATCTCCACTGTTTGAGATACATTGTTAGAGGCACTCAGGGAAAGAGAACCCACAGTGACTTGAATAAAGTCTTTAAGATAAGATTGAGCCAAACGCTCTACTGTCTTGGGCCAGGTGGCAGACCACATCAGAGTTTGTCGATCAGGTCTGATTTGGTTAATGATTTTTCTGATTTGAGGTTCAAAACCCATATCCAACATACGGTCAGCTTCATCGAGCACCAAATAAGTAACGCGCTTCAAGTTGGTCTTGCCACCATCCAACATATCAATCAGACGACCAGGTGTGGCAATACAGATTTCAACACCTCTAGCCAAATCACGAATTTGAGGTCCACGAGGAGTACCACCATATAGACAGGTGTTCTTGATACGAGAGGTAGAACCAAACTTGACACATTCTTCACGAATTTGAACAGCCAATTCACGAGTAGGAGCCAATACAAGGACGATAGGACCATCACCAGGTTGCAATAAAGGTTGAGCATTGATATGGAGAATGGCAGGCAAGATATAGGCCAAGGTTTTACCAGAACCAGTTTCGGCAACACCTACTACATCATGACCACTCAAAGCCATAGGCCAGCCTTGACATTGAATAGGTGTAGGTTGAGCGAAGCCAAGCTTGTTGAGTTCATCCATCACATAAGAAGGGAAGTTGGCTTCTTCAAATGTCTTGAGAGGCTTAGGGACAGCATGACCAGTGACAATCATACCAGCAGCAGCACGAATGGCTTCTACTTCTTCGGGAGTACGACGAGCTACATCGGGGTGTTCAGTGTAGAAGTTCTTTTCGAACTTAGGTAAGGTAGATAAGTCCCAATGAATTTCCTTGTTATCACTAGAACCAGATTGGCCATAAGAAGAGGAAGATTTGTTGTATCCACCACCATAAGAATAACTGCTGTTGTTACCGTAGCCACTGTTACCGCCACCGTAGCTGTGACTTCCACCACCGTAGCTACTGCTACCGCCACCACTACTATGACCACCGCCACCACTACTATGACCACCGCCACCACTACTATGACCACCGCCACCACTGCTATGGCCATAGCCATGACCATAGTTTCTACTAGAGCTGTCATGATGAGAACGGTAAGAGGAGTAACCACGATCATCACGGGAATGGTTGTCATAACTTGAAGATCTGAATAGCAAAGAAGTTAGCATCATGACTATAACATTAACAATACGTATGTAAAACTTACGGTCTACTTGATCTTCTGGGAGAAATATCTCTGTTGTCACGGTAACTTCCGCGGTTGCTGGAATAGCCTCCAGAGGAAGAAGAGTGATGATAAGAAGAAGAGTAAGATGACATCTTTTTTTTTAATCTAAGAAAGAGTGATCAGAGAGAAAAAAAAAGTAAAGGAAAGAGAGTTTTAAAAAAAAAGACTATTAATTTGACTAATAAAAAAAACGGTAGCCTACTTGGAACAGTCACAACCTCCTTAACCAGAGACAGCTATACGGGTGTCTCGGAGTTTTAATATACTCTTAAAGCTACTTTAGTGGAATCCAATACATCTTTATCCTAGGAGGTTGATCTTAATGCTCTTTGGTGGTACATTTATTATTGTGTATTTGAGCAGGAAGTCTGGTAACTATCGGTGGTTTTCAAGGCTATCTTGGTGGACCTTTTACTTGTCCATAGCTAAACTTGATTCTACTGTCGCAGTTTAAATAAAGTTTACACCTAATACAAAAAAAAAAAACTACTGCGTCTTCCTCTCTACATTCAGAAATCTTAGCTTTACCCAATAAAAACTCATATACAGTTTTTCGAGATACATAGAAGAAAAATATTCTACATGCATCTACATGATTTTTCTACATGGTGGAAACTAAAGCTGTCGTTTATTTCCATTTGAATGACCAACAGTCAATTCTTGTAAAATGTCACTCTGAAAAGTGCTTAGGAGACTATATTCAGTCATACTATTGTTAGATTCGATAAGAAGTTGTGAAAAAAAAAAGTGAGGAAATAGAGCCTTCAGAGTCAAAAATGTTTAATTCAAAAAACATTTCTTATAGAAAAAGATGACTATCATAGTCGCTCAATAACCAAAAAGTTACGTGGACTTTGATTAGGTAGAATGAAAAATCCTCGAGACAGAAACTTTAGGTAGTGTTATTGAGTCCCCTCTGTTGACATTGAATGGGCTCCGGAAAGGAAGGGTAAGAAAGTGTTGTAAGGGAATCCTATTACTCGCTTCGAAGCATGTCTTGGCACTACTTATTGCAGTATTTCTAGTTTTCTCTATGAGAAAGAAAGGCACGAATGCCTTAAAATCAACAGTTTGTTTCTTAAAGGCTGGTTTTACTTTGACTTGTGATGGTGATATCAAGCGCAACACTTGTTATGTCAATTGTAAGGGCTTTCTCTTGCATCAAGAATCACTTTTGTTGGTTTATGTTATTTTTGGCTGAAGTTCGAAAGAGCATAGTGTTTTCCCAGCTGTCATTGCTGTAGATGCAAACAATTTTGCAGTATTATTTCATTTTATTGTTCCAACAGATGATGATACCCAGAGATGATCTTTCGGATTTTTATGCAGCACAATGCTTGCTTGGTTCATGCTTATAACCAGTATTTCAAATCATCAAAAAGAGACTTCAAAAAGCAAAAAAGGTTAGCGCAACGCATGATGGATGGTTACTTTTTCTAATTGAGGTCATTATGAACAGTTGAAGACAAATATATACTCTGGGGATCAACATAATGAGCAATTCACATGGGATAGTTTAAACAAGCATCCGTGGCGCTTATCGTGATAACACGCTAATTCCTGTCAAGCAAGTTCAACTTACTATCGCTGAAAAAGCCATCCTTTTTTAATCCATTCCGTACTTTTGTCACCTGCTGGAACTGCCATCAACAGCTTGATCTTGTTCGTTCCCACACGCACGTCTATAACCACCGCAAAAAGCAGCATTCTTCTGTAGGCGCCAATGGCAGCATGCTTGAATCTGGTTCTACTGTATAGAGCTACGATGAAGAGAATCATATATTACGCATAACAAGCCAATTTTTTTTTTTTTTTTGTAAAATTAATTAAAAATAATATAGTCAAACATCGCTGAGAGGTGTGACGTGGAAAACGGGCTATGAGAAGGGAAGTCAGTCAATGACTTAGTCTAACAGAGGATGACTTTTGAGCGAAATTGAGCAATGACTAATAATGTCATCGACAATTCGCTCGTTTTCGAAGGGGGAGGAATGGATGATATAGTTCCAGTAGGCTGACCAAATTCGCCACTGTGTAACAGAGAGAATTGTGAGAAGTTTCTGGTCCATTGGCACAAGAGGGTGGTGGCCTTCGAAGCAGAGCGTGTTGTAAATCTGTGTAGGTGTGAAATATATGAACGGGTAGAAGCATGCGAGGATGTCAATCCATATGGACCATTTGAAGGGACAATGAACCACGAAGTGGGGAAAGGAGTCTACTTGTATATGGCATAGCCTGCAGCGGTCGGATGGGGCCCGTCCAAAGGTCGAGAGAACAGCTGCGGTTGGTAACTTCCGGCAAAGTAAGCGAAACCAAACGTCTCTTGCAGGCAAAGGCATAGAAACTGACCAGAATAGGCGGAGTCTACTAGCTGCGATTGGTAGACTGCGATCGGTAGCTTCGTGAAATTCGTGCATCGTATAGCCCCTTGAGGTAAAGCGTGTCCAAAGAGAGTGAGAAGTCAGCTGACTCTGTAGAGAGGAGAGCGGGGGAACCGAAAGATCAGGGTCGATATCCTGTATAATATATTGCCAGAGAAAGGGTAGCAGTTGGATTCGTCGACGTTGCAATACATCCAAGAATAAGGTATAACATAGTCGAGGGAATACTGTGTACTCGGCCTGTATCTTCAAACGAAGTCGTTTTTGGATTGGGTCAACAATAAGAAAGGTCTCGGCCAATAACGTAGAATGTCGATGTAGCCAATGATTCTGGGGAATGTTTCTAAACATTCTTTGTAATGGTAACTTCAGGAGAAGGCCAACAGGAAGAGTAGAAATATCAAACTGAACTCCCAAGTGGTCGAAGGCACGAAAGATTACTGGTAGAATCGATGTGTGGGAGCAGAGTGGATGAGAACGGAAGGCAGGTTCAAACAGGGCCAGTGAGGGTAATGTGGAAACAGGGGACAGGAAGCCTAAATGATATTTCAGAGCAGAGGTCACCAACCCGTCATCTGAACGAGAGAAGAGGCTAAAGATCCATTTCATTTGTAGCAGCAGGTGTTGTCGAGACGGTTCAAGCAGGCCTACTCCTCCTTTGGTGAAGTCAAGACAGAGTTGGTTAAAAGCCACTCTGGGATATTTGTTCTGCCAGACAAACGTATAGATCATGCTTCGCAGTTTTTCAAAGAAGCGTTTGGGAGGACTGAGGAGTCTGAGGGTGAACCAAAGTCTTGAGAGAATGAGGGTGTTGGCTACTGTGGCTCGTCCTCTCAGAGAGAGACCCCTAGCGGCGAATGCTTGTATCTGGTTTTTAATTTTCTCAAGCAACATGTTTTCGACATATCTGCGTTGAGGCACAGAGTAGCAGATATAAAACCCCAAATAACGGAAAGCGGTAGGTGCGGAGGCATGATAGTACTGGGATATGTGTTGTTCGTGAAGGAGGGTCTGCCATTGCTGATGCTCACGTCCATTCAGTGAGAAGGCCTCAGTCTTATGCTGATTGAAACGGGCATTGGATACAGCCCCATAGTTCTGAAGATGATGTTGTAGTCTAAGGAAATCATTCCTATCATTTACAAAGACACATATGTCGTCAGCGTAAGCCAAGCATTTCACCTGTTGTCTTTGGTCGGAATGGGTTGAGACATATCCCACGTAGGACTCATCCTGAAGGATGGATAGGAGCAAAGGTTCTAATGCCAAATTGAACAAGAGAGGCGATAGAGGATCACCCTGTCGGAGGCCACGTTCCTGATATACCGGCGATGTGAAAAACCCGTTCACATTAATGCGTACTGAGTTGCCGAAAAACAAACTATTGAGGCTGTGGATCATCGTAGAGGGAAATCCGAACGCATGCAGTACCTGAGTAAGGTAAGTACCTAACACCCTATCATAGGCCTTTTCCTGGTCCAATAAGAGGCCGATGCCCGGTGCTGATTGATGCTGTGCCTGTTGTACGATCAAATGCACCAGCAAACCATTTTCCCCAATGAATCTGCCAGGCAGAAAGCCTGTTTGATAGGGGTTGATCAACCTAGACACTATGGGAGCCATCCTCTTGGTCAGCAATCTAGTAAACACCTTCGCATCAAAATTGATTAGAGATATAGGTCTCCAATTTTTCAGATCCTGAAGATCGTTTTTCTTGGGGAGAAGTCGTACCCGGATATCCTTCCATGAGGGAGGGATAATACCTTTGGTAAGTGCATCATTATAAACCTCTTCAACGAGTGATTCTAAGATTGGAAGGCTAAAAAGTAGATTGAGGTAAGTATAACCTAATCCGTCACTACCTGGACTGCTCTGCTTGGGGCTTCTCTTGGATAGGTGCTGAAGGGTTTCACTTGTGATATAGTCCATCAATTCATCTTTGTCATCCTCGCTTAGTCGTCGGTCAAAGCGGATGGTCTGCAGATATTGATCTATGGAATCCCTACTTACCGGATCAGCAGTATATAGATTCTGGTAAAACCTATGTGCGATCGTCTCCATGTCTTTCTGGTTGGTATGTGTGTGATCAGGGATGGTACTCGACGTATCCCGCAGACCTGTCATACGCTGTTGCGCGGTCCTCCGAGTGTGTATCGATTTGAGGTATGAGATGTTTTTCTCTCCATTCTCCTGCCAGCGGATGCCTGATTTAAGGATTGCAATCTGAGCTATTTCCTGCTGCAGAGTCTGAATCTGGCGGTCTAGAGGAGGTAGAAGCAGCGATCTGAGTGATGGTGTTGGCTTCGTTCGAAGTATTCTGTTCCGACGTTTTTCCAGTAAACGCAGAGTGCGTGTTCTCCAATCGTTGTATTCTACAGAGTAGGACTTAATCACCCTGCGAGTGGTTTCCTTTACCTGTTCCCATTTCTGCTGAGCAGTAAGGTCTTCCTGCCAGCCTGTCATCAGTTTTTGTAGTCTTAGTTTTAGGTGGGTGCGCAGTTTTGAGTGTGATGCATAAGTCGGATTACCCCTCCAGAGCCCAGGGCCTGTCGAAGAGGTACCCATACGGATATGCACACTCAGCACAGAATGGTCTGACCAGATGCTAGGGAGTGGGGAAATGTCAGTGTCACATAGGCCTATTGAAATATCCTTTCCTAAGTAGATGTAATCAATGGTTGACATGGAGTAGTCGGTCCCTCTTTTGCGTTGGAAAGTGGGGAAATCTTGTAGGTCGCCGGTATTCATAGCGTTGTAGAAAGTTTGACTTAGCATACTCCTCCATCTTTGTGATGTGGATGTAGTTAAGTCGCTTTGTCGCAAGTGTGAGTAGTTGAAGTCACCAGATATAATAAGTTGATCGAAATCAATGATATTTCGCATATTGTCTAGGAGATCATGAAGATGTCTAAAGAATGTACGGCGAGCCGTACTGGCTCCTGCAGGAGCGTACAGGTTCAGTAGATAAAAAGGTTCATGTTGCTGTTGGGTGTGTTCAACTTGGATGAGTTGAATTCTTTCAGAGTCAAAGAAAGAGGACGTGTCAATTACAGAGAGTTGTAGGTCATTTGAAAAGGACACAATTCCCACTTTGGACGTCCAGAAAGATTGGTTGCATTGGAAAAGCATATTGAGACGGGTACCTTGGTCAGTGTGTCTGACTTGGGTTTCTTGAAAGCATATAATATCGTATTGTTGAAGTCGAAGATAACGGATGTAATCTTTTTGTAAAGGAGTGGAATGGGTTTTCACTAAGCTATTTGCATTTAGTGAGGCATATTTTAGCATAATTTCTTTCATAAAAATATAGAGAAAACTTATTGAGGGGAAGCACCATTGTGCTCCTGGTTCGTAATGTTCTCTATACTCCTCTCTACTACATCTAGTTCTTTTGTGAGTTGATCTAGTGTTTCACTTTCTGTAGCGGACAATTCCACGCCTGCAGGGTGGGATTTGAGCTGCTGGATCTGCTGGACGTATGTCTTTTTGGCTTTTAAGGCGGAAGCTAATACCTGTTCTATGTCTTTGTTAGCCTCCGATAGCAGGAGGTCCTTTTCTTCGTGGGATACTGTGTCCACTTCATCTGTATCGATATCCGAGTGGGACAACTCGCTGTCGTCGTCAGACTCACTCATGGGGTCAAAGTCTTTGTCGTTCTCATCATCTTCGCTCATAAAGTCATCAGCCAATGTGGGTGTTGTGGTCTGATGGGAAGTCGAATGACTCTCTGGATGTGGTGTAGGCGTAGATGTTTCCGCATATGCCGATTTCATTGCCTCCTTTGAAGGAGCAGGTGCCGGAGATGATCGCTTCGGCATCTTCCGCTTTTTGTTTTGAGTAGCAACGTTCTTACGAGGGCATTCGAAAGAGCGATGTCCCAATTGATTACATGAGTAACAAATAATCCGGGCTTTTGCCTTATCACACTCAAATTTGGTATGATTTGTCTGGTGACAGTAGCGACACCAGGTGGGCATGTTGTGCCATGTTGCATGAAAAACGTCGTTGCTATCTTCGCACCAAGGAATGTTGTGATCTAGTGGTTGGTGCTTAATCGACTGGTCCTGACTATCTGTGGTAGGTGACTGCTGTTCCTGAGTAATGATGGCAAGTACTGCATATCCTGTGCCAAGGAAAATGCCAGTAACTGGCTCGGTATGGATACCAACGTCTACCACTTGTCCAAACGGTTTCAAACTCTGTTTCAAGCCCTCCAAAACCTCTGTTCGGGAGAGAGGAGGAAGGTTGGTCAATTTCAAGTCGATGTATGTGGACTCAACATCGGAAGCTCTGCACGGGTACACTTTGGTCTGACTTTTACCAAAGAAGACCCCATTTGTTTCGAGGTCATTGTCGTCCTTTTCTTTGGCAATATATGTCTCTAAGTAGTGAAGTTGCTTGTCATTGATTACTGAACAGGCGTGAACACCCGGGTGTTGCTTGCCGAGTTCCTGAATACACTGTAGGTCGCTGTACTGCTTGCCGATGCGAGAGATGTCAAGCAAGAAAGCATTCGGGCGTCTAGACGATCTATAGATCCGAGAGTGGATCTCTATTACTGGTGTGTCGCTGTCTGTGTGAGAGGCCTGTACATCGCTATGCATCAGTGACACCTTGTGCTTGGAGGTGAGCACTTGAGCATAGGTTTTCTTTTTTGGCTGTATAATTGGTGGCGAAGCCGTTTCAGACTCCGCTCTCCGAAAAAACTGTTGGGAGTTGGGAAGAGCCATGCATAACAAGCCAATGCCCTGACCAAAGAATAATAGGTAGATAGTGGTTTACTCCAGATTGACTCTCAGCCTCCAACCATGTATATTAGGTAACTGTACTATTTATACGTTGAAGCTGTGTCCCCAGCGCCCAGCGAATAACAATACCAGTTTGGTAAGTTGCTCATACTTCTCTTTAGCTTATTATGTTCTCAATCATTCAATATAGTTCTGGAATAGAGATGCAAGTCCTGCTGCTGATATCAGAAGCAGCCCATTGGAATACGTCCATTCGAGATGGGTTTTTGAATGAAGTTCAGCTGGATCAACAAGAGGTTGATAAGAACAAGGACTGTAGACAAAGTCCATCATACGATATATTTTGTCTGGTGAAGGTAATACAAACGAACAAAGTAGCTACTTTTCTAATTCGGTATATATTTTTCCGATACTGTGGCTTGGCTTATGCAAAAAAAAGGGAGGTGAATTTATTCTTTGGTAGACAGTAAAACAGACAAATCCAAACATGGCACTTTACCATTAGGTAGGGTACCCATAGGACAAGCTTTCCAATTTTCGTACAATCTCCAGTGGTGTGATGCTGCTTCATCCACTTCCATATCATCTTGTTTTGTCAGTCTTCTCTTCTTCTTGGGCACCTTTCGGTGGTTATTACTGATATGGTTTAATTGAGACTTTAGCTGATCTAATTCGAGTGTCAACTCTTGTTCCTGTTGCTTATGTAATGGCAGTATCTCTTCACCAGACTAATTCAATAGAGAGGAAGGTAGTTGAGTACAATCGCGTTTCGCAGTGCTATGCTTTTTTCTGTTTACCTTTTCCTTGATTGACTTGTAGATCATTTGATCAATGTAACGAGTAAAGGGCTTTATCGAGTTCCCCAGTTCAGTATCTACTGTAGCAACCATGTGAAGAACAGAGCGAGTACTAACAAAGAATGTAAGTAAAAGGCATTGAAGAATAAAGATTTACTTTACTAGTAGTTGGGGTGGCGAAGAGATGCATCTAAAATGTCGTCCATAGTCAAATGAGTTAATGTACGCTGCTTTTGAGGTTGACTGAATTCTTGCACAAAATGCCTTAGCCAACAAGCTAATTAATTGATTGGTCAGTCCATCTAATCAAACCACATTGCTTCCAATACCTACTTAATGTGAGTAAATAACTAGGTGTCTGTGTAGGATCATCCGCTTTTTCTTTAGTAGCCTATGAGTCAATGTCAGCTTCTATAATAATTTCCTTCTTTTTTTTTTCTTGTATAAACCTTACAAAAGCAGCATATGGATTGAGTAAAGTTTCGTTGACTTTGAATTCTATGTTATCTGTTCAGTACTATCTCTTGTGTGTCAAAATAGACAAAAGAGGTTACCTTCATTGATATTTAATCGTTTAATTATAGCTTTCACTAACTGTCTGCCGAAATCAGGAAATCCTACATCCAGACCTTGTATCAAAGGTGTCCAAAGTTCAATCAATCCCTTTGAAATCTGCATTTCTTCAGGAGAGGCGCGCTTCTTCTTGCCTGTAGGCACTAATCCGCCCACATTTAATAATAAGGGAATCACATCCTGCTGCAACTGTTCTTCTTGATAACCGATCACTTCAATCAGCTGCTGAATGCATGCCACATAAGCGTCTGGATCGCTTGAATTTGCACTGTATTTCTCCTTCATAAAACTCTTTCTACATTCTTTATACTGATTCAATTTTGACTTGATTTCATCATGATTCTGTTGATCTGCTTTCTTCAAGTTGCGTACCCAATAATTATCATGTAACCAAGCAACGGCTTGCATAGCACCATCACGAAGAACCATTAAACTGGGTAAATGTTCATGTGTACTGGCGTGTCTCAGGTCAACGAACCATGAAGGCAGACCGATACTACGAGCAAGTACTTGAATCGACTTGGCAAACTTACCCTTTTGTTCGCGATCAACAAGGCCGTTGACAAATCGAACCAATGCCATAGCATAAGTCAGACGAAGCTCCTTGTGGGATAGATGACTCGACTGTTCGTCATGAATGATGATCTCAATCAAAGCAGCTGTTGTTTCAACGGAAGAAGGTATTTCACCTCGGTTAGTCCATGTTTGCACCTACGACAGACAAGTCAATCAAGAGCATAATAGAAAAAGTTTTCCACTTACTCGATCAATACCGCGTCTCACTTGGTCTACTTGCGTCTTTCGATCGGCAAATAACCAATGATAGACGGTTTCGAATTCTTGATAGTTTACCCAAGGAACTATACGTGTTTGGTACATAAGTAGAATAAAATAAAAAAAAAATAAAGCTGAAGAGAAAGAGCAAAAAGGGAGGATCTTGTCAATCCTTGAGACAACAAGCCACTTAGTATAGGAAATCCTATCAATTTTTATGCAACTCCTTCTTTCTCTTTTATTTTTTAATAAACTAGATCATGTCAAAGCGTGCCCACGAAGGTCAAGAGAGTGAACTTGAAAACAAGCGTAATCGTGCCTCTAGAGAAGGTCACACTGAAGATTGTCAAGATGATCTCTGTGAAGGTTGTGATGTTGGTGAAGTTGAAATCTCTTTTGTCCGTAAAGACGCACAAGGTCAAACAGTGGAACCTAGTGCTCAAGAACTCTTGGTGATGGCTATTGAAGAAAGCAACGATGATATCAAGAAGCGCTTGTTTGATTTGGCTTTGGATAAGTATCAAAAGGATGAGCCTGAAAACCGTGTAGGTTATGCTACTTGCTTAGTAGAATTGGGTAAAGGCATTGATGTCCAAGAGAGTATTCGTGAAGGTTTAGACGTTTTGCGTGGCGAGAAGACAAAGACAACTGAAGTCTTGCTTGCTTTATCTGGGGCTGCCATTGCTCTTGTGAATTCAATCCGTCAAAAGCAAATTCAATATCTTGTTGAAGAACAACAAAAGTTAGAAGAAAATGATGATGATGAAGAAGAAATTGAAGAGAACGAAGAATTAAAGCAGAAGCAAAAGCCTTCCAAAGAAGAAACCAAGATCTATGCTGAAGCAGTAGACTCTCTCACTGAAGCCTTGAAAGCCAAGTCCTCTGATGAAGCTTTGTTCAAGGAAGCACACACTGTACTGAATGAAATGAGAACATATGGTCAATCGCTCAATATACCTTACTATTCTGAACTATCTACCAAGGTATTACATACTGTAGTTGACTTGATCAAACAATTGCCTGACTACGAGCAACATGATGAAGCGTTGACACTCTGGGCCGCCTGTCTTTTGAATGAACAAAAGCCTTTAGAAACTGAAGAAGAACAGATGAAGGTCATGGATAAGATTGAGTCACTTTTGAATGATGCCAACAAGATTCATGCTAAGCAAAACGAAGGCAAAGAGAACCCCTGGGTTTGGCAGATGGTAAGAGAAAGGCAATCGCAAATTCAGTCTGCTTGGTGTTTTCTAATTGATATTTAGCTTGCTATGAACCGTATTAATCAATCCAATTTGGCTGAGGATGAAGATCAAGCTATTGAATTGTATGAAGGAGCTATTGAGGCATTCAAGAAGGCAATTGCATTGAAACCAGGCAAGTGGTTTGTATGAACAATAAGTGACTGAGGCTCATATTTAGTTATTAGATGATCATGAACTTGCTGCTATGTTTCAAGTCATTGCAGCTTCTGAGGAAAAGGCCAACGCAGCCGCAGAAGACGAAGATGAGGAAGAAGAATAAACATCACTATTAGATTAATAAACTGGTTAGAAAGTGTTCTTAGTTTAGACACATCGAAAAGGAATACATGACAGTTAGCTGAAAAAGGGAACGCGCAATTTGCAATTAACACAGAGTAGTCTATTTCTTTCAATATGGATGTAGAAGAAGGCTAAATCAAATTCGTATATTAATTCGTACAACCGGTTACATTTATATTTTCCTGATTGGAGCATAGATTGCCACAGCAAATTAAAGCGTTATTCAAAAGAGCAGCGCCGATTTCTTTTGTACTTAAAAGCTTCAAAATTAAAGGGCTCTAAACAATAGATCCACGTTTAGTTAAAGTTTTTTTTTTTCTCAGAAACAAAAATGTGTGAAACAAGGAGTTTGTTACACCAAATCAAAAAGCTGCCGTGTTTTGGAAGTGCCTTGGATACATTTATAGTTAAGACCAGCTCTCCGTTTGCTCTTCCATGCTTGACAGAAGGCATGTTAGTCAATATTATGATACTGGTTTGAATTTTGATAGAATGTATTTTATCAATTCGTATGGAAAGCAGCAATATAGATAAATCAAAGATGATGAACTCATGCAACACGAGCCAGTCTGTCCTTGTTCGCGTCAGCATGTACTTATTCCTTAAAGTTTTAACAAGCATATGAACATTGACCCGTCAGCAAAATAGGGTAAATGACATCTCTTTTATTGTAAATAGAGAAAATGATTCAAAGCATAACAGATAAAATTGACATCTGTTTTAACTGAAGTGATATCTGTTGAATGGCCATAATTCATTATTAAGAACAAGAGGCAACTGAAAAGTATCAAGCGGAAGGTTTTTTTTTATGTTTGTAGATCTACAAAGTATTTGTAACTGGTTGCATTATTTGCGGTAATTAGCATGCCAAAGTTGATACACATAGACAAACAACACATTATATCAGGTTGGATAGCATCTTAGTTCATAGCTACATGATCATCACTCTGTTTATAGCTATACCCGTATCTCTTTTCAACAAGTCGTATCGGACAATTCGGAGAGACTCGAAGGGTCATGTCAAAAAACCTAAACTCACTAACGTTGAAGCCTTTATCAACAGAGTAGTAAGCATTCAGGATATCTAGACGCACCAAAGCCTCCACATCTAATTTCATACAGCTTATTCGCCTGGCCAAGACCAATGCTGATAGAATTCCACTCTAAATTCAAAGTGTCTTTCTTCGAGGTTTTAGTCAAACTGTTTAAAAAAGAAAAATTAATTGACCAAATGGAGTTAAAAATTCAGCCAATCAAGTCGTCAGAAACTGAACAATCGAGACCGGAAACACTGTATGTGTCCAGCGATTACCAGAAATAGTATGCAACATGAAGCTAGTTCTTGACTTCAAAGTATAAATTGGGACAACTCACTCCATATTAAAACGGGCTAAAAAAAGCCCCTTTCCGGTACTTTCTTTTTTCTTTCTCTTCTCATTTTCTTTCTTTTCAATCTAATAAAATGCAACAAAAGAGCACCATAAACAATGATTTCTCCATTGTTACAATAACACTTGTCGCATTGCTCTTGGTTCGACTATTACTTGTACCTTAAGGAAATTTTGAAGCAACAGACACGACTTTTTTCAGAAAAAAATTTTCTCATTGTCTTTATTTAAACAATCAGCATTTTATCACCAATGTCCATAAACCTCATACATCTCATTATTATACATACAGCCTTTCCCATCCGATGCCCTTCCTGGTCATACTCTACATACCGCTTTGAATAGCACATTACATTACACCTTTTGCTCAATTAAATAAAGCAAAAACCTCGGTCATCCAAGACATCTTGGCTGCATTTATTACAGGTACTTTTGTAATCCTGTTACAGAAGAACAATTAGAAAACTTGTTTTTCTTAAGAAAAAAATTGCCTCATTTTCTGTGCATTGTATTCAGGGCTAACACAGTTAAACTCATTTATATGTTGATTTTTTTAAGTCTGAATTCGCGCACTCAGCTTTGTTTGTATGCTTTCGGTTTTCATATTTCAGATTCCACACTTCATCTGAAATCATTTACTCAAACAATAAGCTTAAAGAATTAGTTCAAGTTTTCAAAGGACGAGTTAAAGAAAAATGAACATTGATTATATGATGCAGCAAGGTTATTCACTGAAACTCTCCTAGTCGCGGCTACTCTGTCGTGTTGATATTTTCGTCCCCCTCCCCCCGTTCTCTAAACAAATGCCTGCAACCGTCGAAAGCATGGATAGTTTTTGATCTATACGAAGGCAAAACGATAGAGGCATTTGGATGGCCAAAAGCAAGCGAGCGACTGGTAGGAGTGTAATTTATTCTCAAAAACTATTAGCCATTTCTGAAATTGGAGAAACGTTTGTGTAAGGGACTCTTTGTATGCAGCTTCAATTTTCATAATTTTCTTTTCTTTGCACCTTGTTTCCTTTAATAAGAAGGGGGGAAAAGATGGCCGAATCATTCTCACTGAGTCAGAACAGAACCAGTTGCTTGTGATTTGAAACACCTGGGAAGATCGAGCCCGCTAAGTGTGAGATCTATGCTGCTTAGGATGTCAAAGGAAGTGATAATAGCAATGATCAAAATACCTTTGAAACGAAATTACGTTGCTAGGCTTGTTCAAAGAAGAGGAGAGGTTCAACAAAATGGAAGCTAAGCTGCTCCGTATATATGTCTTTTTGTGGATTGAGGAATTCGCTTTAGAATTTTGTTTTATGAGAATTGTAATCTGTTGCTCTTCTATTGCAATAATGAAAACATGAAAAAAAAACGGAATGAATTCTACTGCTATAAAACGAAAGGAATCAACTGAATGCATGTAGTTGAATTTAGGGTTTTCAGGCATTGATAAGCTTTGAGTCTGAACATAAGAAGTAGAAAGAAACATATAATTGTCAGATTAGAACATGATCTTCGAGAGGCATGATATAATAATTTGTTATATGCATTTTTTTATACTACAAACAGAACATACCAAGAGAAGCCAATCATTATCAATAATAATGAACTGTTGCTAAAGCCACCAATAACCCAAAAGTTCCTATACTAGAAGCGGTAATACAGAGAGTACTGAAGCTGGCGCAAAAGAATTCTGTATCGTATGACGTTTTGTTTGATTAGACCAAAACAAAGAATAAGCAAGTTCACATTTATTACAAAAAAAAAAGCATACGAGAAACAATTGTAGAACTAACGGCATATTTTCTCTCCTCGTGTTATGTTTAATTTTTTGTTTAGAAAGCTTGTTCTACTGAGCCAAACATTGTTAAATGTTAGATGAGAATGACTTGGTAGCTTATTTTGGGTGATCTGTGCTCCGCAAGAAAACTTGATGATTCAAAAACAGGAATTTTAATAAAGACAGAACAGATCATAAAAATCTTAGTACTAGAAAGTAGCAAGATAATGCTTACTGTAAAAATCAGCTTGCTTATTAGTGATATTTTATTGTATTGAAGGTCAGTTGCTAGGAACAAAAATAAAGTATACTGCACCTTGAGCACAAGTCTTTTTATAAGCAAAATTATTTTCATTACCTCTTTATACAAAATAGCTAGGTATGGCCTATTCTGGTTCTTTGCTATCTGATAATTCGCACACTACTTACGCCCAAGCCGAAGAAAAAAAAATAGAGCAGAAAGCAATTGATGAACTAATAAAGATATTAGCACTAAAGGATTCTTATCATTAGGTCCGTGACTCACACAAAAAGCGCAACCAGTATTTGTTATCTTTATCAATTAAGCACAGCAACTGTAAGCTCGTCCCCTTGTGACAATTTGATTCTAAAAAGGCCCTTATTTTTAGCTTCTCATAAAACAATTTTATCTGGCATATTCATCAATTGTACAGTCGTATTCACTAAAGAAGCTGCACCATCAAAGTCAAATTGACCCAGTTATATCCCTGATGTAATAGTCATTTTGTTCGAGAATGTTGATGTTTTTGGGAAATACACTCTTAAACTGAGCACTCTCAAATCGAGCGGCTACCTCACAAATGACTCAGATGAGATTTCAGCTGTTGTTCAACAAGCAGGTAAGAGAGAGAAAGAAAGATAATAACAGTGCATTGAAACTTTTATTTCTTCATTTGTTTCTTTAGTTGTTAATCAATGTACATATCGAATGCTATCAAAGGTATGAACAATGCAAGACTCTAAGTCTAAAGACGGCTGATCTCGATGCTAAACTAAAATCCTGCAATCTAGATGGCTGTCTGATTATATTGTCTAATCAAAATAATCACCTCTAAGAATTAGCTACATCCCAATGTGATAGGTGTTCAGAAAACATGATCACTAAGGCAACTTGCCTGATAACAGTATCTGTAGGTAAATATCATCATTATGACTTTCACTACTTGCTTGTTTGAAATACTGATCCATACATGTTAGAGGCAATCACTAGTCATCTAGATGTGAAAATCGTTGGAGAAGGCTGGATACTCGGGTTCTGTTAGCACTGAACAAAACAAAAGGAGTCTGTTTTTTTTGGGAATTTTCAACAATGAAGAAGAGTTCTTTGACTCCAGAAAAAATCAAGAAGGAAAGGGAGGAGAATTTTTCAACCATGTTAACGAAGAAGAAGGGAATGATACAGAAGAAAATGTGGCAATACAGAGGCAAAAGAGAAAGTTCGAAGCATGTGCAAGTACTGACCATATAGATAAATCAATGCATACAAAGAAGGGAAAACCAGAGAAGAATAAGATAGCATGAATAACCAGTATAGCATTTTCATCAATAAACAATGTCAACTGAAACTCAATCGTCCTGTATAATACTTCTATCCTTTGAGATTAGCTTGCACCATCATACATACGCAGGGAAAACAGTATTAGCAACAACGCAAACAAAAGCTTGAGATATATGTAGGTTAGAAAAGAAGGATTGTTATATAGCACAAGGAAAAGAGGGAACAACAAGACAGAAAATGTAGTAAGTTGACAAAGTCGTTCGAAGTTCAATAAAAGACAAGATTTATATATTTAACTGGCCTTGAAGCCGATGTATTCCAACTGGTTTCAAGCAAGAGATTCGAAGCTGATCAAAGACTTTTACACGTTATAGAATTTTAATATATTTGCTTAGATAAGTTACTTTCCGTGTCTCAAGATATTTTGCTTCGGGTCGAATAGTTATGCAAGGAAAAGACAGCAAATAGTATTGGCCGAGGCAATCAGAAAAAGATTTTTTGTAAAGGATTCATAAACAAAAGGGCTAATATAGATATGCATAACAACACATTAAAGGGGTATCAGGTTCATATCAATCAATAAACCAATAGCCGTAATAGAGTCAAGGAAAGTCATCGATTTGAAGACAAGTGCTGCATCTCCCCTTTTTTAAATCATTGCCTTGTTACCTTCTTTTTGAAGAATGTAGCACTGACTTGCTCTAAAATTCTTGTAAATAAAAAATGCAAGCCAATATGTAACTTATAGTAGTTCATGTCAACTCTGTCTGATAGCATGCAACTACCTTATCATCATTGAAGAATAATATCAAAAGAAATTCTTTAGAGATGACTATCTCTATATCACTTCTAGTCATTTTGATCCCCTCTTCAATTAGAGCCATGCACAGAGAGATTTTCTGAAATTTCTGTCATCCAGAACAATCAAATGATCACTATTTTTAGGTTTAGGAGGCAGTTGTACAAATTTATTATTTTCTACGAAGAGGGTAGCTTCCGAGTAGATTACTTTTAGATGCATTGACCTTCTTATGTTGCTATAATGAATAGATAATGAGATCCATTCTCACGTTAGCCAACCTCATTTGCTTAAACATACGGAAAGCTGGCTATCCTAAATAATTTTTTTTTCGGATTTTTCCAAAATTATTTTCCCGTCTATTACTCGGAAATCAGCATTTGCAATCAAAAATGTGTACATTGGTCCTCTCTTTTGAAGAAGCGAAGACTTATTTCTCTTTCGTTACAGAACTTTTGTTTCACTTCGTTGTTTGAAACTAAAAATCATCATTTCTCAAATGTGATATCTTGTCTAAGAGACAATACATAAAATCTCAGAATAGGATTGATAAAACAAAGTAGAATGCAATATCTTGATATGCAAGAAAAAGAACTTTATGTAGAGTATGATTAGGCAATTAATGTGACAATTTTTAAATAAGTTGTGACATCTTGTGATGTCGTGTAACTAGACAGTAGACAGTGGGGGGGGGGATCAAATTTAAAAGGCAGTGGCCATCAATAGAGATAAACCGACTAAAGCTACAGAGCTAGGAACAATACGAGAACCAGCACTAGTGCTCTCGATGCTTTGAGCGGAGGTAGATCCAGTGTTGCTGCTACCGGTATTTGAAGAAGACTTGTTGTTGGTAGTGTTGGCAGTGTTGGGTGTGCTTGTGGAGTTGGAAGGAGGACCTTGAGGTGTTGTGGCAACGGAAATATTGAATTCTTTGGCGACAGCAGCAGATCGAGCAGCAATCCATTCGATTAAACCAAAGGCGGCACCGCCACCGTTAGCATTGGGAGCACTGACAGCTTGATATAAGTTTTGGTTGACTTCGTTCATGGTCCAACCAAAGTTAATACCGGGAGACTTTTGTGTGATAGAACGATCCCATTCGAGATCAGGCAAGAGGAATTCGTGCAAGGCCAAGACACGGTTAGTCAAGGTGACATTGTTATACAAGACACGGACGGTTTCTGTCAAGTATTTCTCGAACAAAGCTTTCTTATCAGGGTTTTGTAAGAGACGGTTAGCCATGATACCACCGGGGTAACGAGCAGGCCAGTCCTTGTAAGAGATAGAGACGAAACCAGTGCCTTCGGGCTCAGCAAGATTGACACCAAAGGTACCATCGAAATCTTGATCGAGGAAGTACCAATAATTGTTAGCAACATCCTTGTAAGCACCGTCATTAGTTTGGCCCATCCAGTAACCATCCCAATGGGCGTTTAAGTATTCAAGGACCATGAAGCGCAAGAAACGATCGGTATCAAACATCTTTTCAAATTGAGCAAGAGAAGCATTGTCTTGGACATTTGTCTCATTGAATGCCTTACAGAGAGGATCAAGGGCTTCGTATCCTTGAGCATTGGCAGCGTTAGGGGCCCAAGATGAGTAGCCATCTGTGCTTTCAGGATGGTAAAGGAAGTCGGCACCAGACATACCGTCATACAAGAGACCTTGAGTAGCAGGAGCTTGACCAGCATAGAATTGAGCGTTGATGTAAGAGAAATCAGTAATGTCATCTAACATGTTGAAAGTACCGAAACCGTCGCCATTGATGAAGAGTCTGACCATGGTGGCTTCATTAGCGTAAGTACCAAGAGCATGACAGATATCAGCATAGAGACGTTCACGGATCTGAGTAGGATCTTCTTCCATATGACGAAGCTTGAAGAAGTTACGTTGACCCATCATGTCACCAGGAGAAAGTCTCCAGTTCCAAGATTGTTTGGCGTTGTTGTGTTTCTTACCAGCACCGTGGATACCGAAAGTGACATTGTTAAAGGTATGAACATAGTCAGAACCGATGAAGGTAAGTGCACCGGTGACCTTATCCTTGGGGACGTTCTTAACCAAGTTGTCAACAGCAGCACTGTCACCAGTAAAGAAGACGGTAGGGATGTAGTTGTCATCAAAGATGGCTTGCTTAGCACCCTTCTTTGTCCATTGAGGCTACATTAAAAGCAAACAAAGTAAATTAATCATGTCGAATACAAGAATGAAAATTACAATGAAAATAAATCGAGATGCTTACATCTTTTTCAATAGGCCAAGGCAATTGAGGAATGTTGGCGTAAGTGACAGGTCTGTTAGCAAAGTCATTGAGAGTAGAAGCCTTAGAGCTGTCTAGGGCACGAGTGAATGATTCTTCAACACCGCCAAAAACATACTGTCACAAACAAATTGAGTTTAGTCATTTTACTTTCTTGTGATGCTTGTGTTTGGTATTTTTCAAACCTTATATTCCTTAGCAGATCCAACCTCGGCACTACCGCTAAAGTAAGGCACATTGGAAATAGATGCAGTAAGTGCTACTTGTTGACCATTAACAGAGACTTTGACATCTGTAGCGTTAGGAGCAACTACGTTAAATTTAACAGAGGCAGCATCGATGGCTATCAAAAGCGATGCAGAAATAAGAGCAAGTGAGAATCTCATGCTATTTAGAAGAAATCAGAAAAAGAAAGAAAGATGAAAGTAACAAAAGGACAAAAAAAGGGCGGAAAACAACTTGCTTAAATAGTTGGTGTGATTTCTCCGGGAGATCCTATAAATATAGGAGTTACAAGCACAAAAAGAAAATAGAAGTCCATAAAAGGGAGCACTTTATTTTTACCAGTTTGTGTAGCCCAAAAGCTCAGTAAGGAAGAGCGAAGATAAATTTGGGAGGAAGGAATGAGTAATTGAAAATGGAGTATGAAAACTCTCTATTTTTGTGTAAATTCGAAGATCAGTCAAGGTGATCTCATGTGCATCCAACAGCAAATCAGAGCTTGTACCTTAAATATTTAAAAAGAGTACCGAGAAGGATCGCTTGTGCGATCAATTAAAATTGACCAGATTTCCTTTTAAGTTACTCTGAATCTATTTTAAATCGCCAGACGATTACCTTTCGCTCTCTTAATTCAAAAATACAGGCTTAAAAATAAAATCATACGGCAATCCAAAGCCCTGTCAGAAGGTTCAGTTTGCCATAAGTTATTAATATAATTGTTTGTTGAATTTAGTGAATTTAATAAGCTCAACCTTATTAGTTGTTTGAAGCACGTAGAGATAGTAGAGGACTTTTCTTTAATACCTTAACTCTTTTTCGATCAGAAAATCCCAGGTACGAACAGAATTTCGAATAGTTGTTATAAAAATACTTTGGAACACAATATTACACAGACGCAACATTGACGATTGTTAACAAGCAGACTATCGACTATGTACAAATATAGTATTTTAAACGAGCAAAAGTGCTTGGAATAGTAATAGTTTATCTGATTGTCTCACAAATCATTTTGACGTTTTCAACCTATGAGAAAAAAAAAGAATGCTTCTCTCTCTCTTTTTTTGCACAGTCCATATCCTAAATCGTCTTGTCTTTTTTTTGCTTCCCAATTAACTCGTCTATACAAAATAACAGTAAAAAAAAAGGCTTGACTCCCCGAACTTTATAAAAGGACTATGTTTCATAAAACCAGTTTTTAATGACTGAGCCTTAACTATACTCATACATTACATATACAGGCTAGTATCATTTTTTTTAGAAGTTGTTCACTCTGCTTTCTTGGAAAATGATGAAATTCTGTTTGTTCCACAGTCCTATTGACAGGACTAGGGCAACCTATTTAAACCAAGACAGGCGGAAATTTGATCGTAGATCATTTAGCTGCAAACCATATTTTGGGTAAAGGATTATATCAACTGTATGTATTCATCAAACAAGATACGCGTGAAGAAGAGCCTTGCATATAAGAGTAAGGATATTGTCTATTCAATATATAGCTTAATATAACAAAACAGCTGTGAATGTTCTGTTCCCTCTTGAGGCCATTCACAGAGCTCACCCTAAGACCAATTTTTAAAAAAAAAGAAAGGTAAAATGCAAACAGAAATCAAGGAGGAGAGTCAGCATGACAGGAGAAAAAGAAAGGGGCATTGAAGAATTCTTTTTAAAGAGAGGAAAATAACCTGTTACTGTTGGAGCAGTTAGCCAGATGTTAAAGTATCCATTTTTAGTTTGAACTGCCTAATTTCAGAAACTCACACTCTAAACAAGTTTGTCATCTGTTCTTCTCATCTTAAGGCTTATCTTTTTTCGTTAATTGAATGTTTCAAAAGAAAAAAAAAGTTTGAGCCTTTTACTACAAACTGATTGCTTAGAATTTAAGTTTAAAGTGATTTTCAAAGATAAAAAAAAAGGGGAAGAAGGGGGGGAGAAGAATTTTTCTTTTTGAGTGACAGAACATTTAGGCGTGTAACTTGCTCGAGAACAATGTCTTCTTGTAATAAGGTGATTATTATGGCTAGTATAGGCGATATGTGTATGCATGTTTCTCAAATAGTGAGAAAAGAAATGACCAAGTACGTCTCTTAGAAAACCAAACGAAAGAACCTTGTATCTTTGATAGATCACGTATGTACTCTTTTTCTTTTGACTTTTTAGGCTCAATTGAAATATATTCTGGGCAGCCTAATTTAAAATCCCAACACGATTGGACCGGATTTCCTTTCTTTTTTTTTTTTTTTTGACGTGATAAGATAGACAATAGGATCAATTCGCGTATTCTCAGTTAGTTAATACTCTGTTAGCTACAAAAGTAAGTGGCGATAGACTACAGCTGAATCAAAACTTACCCGAAAAAAAAATGAATTAGTCTGAAAGACGTGTTTCAATCAAAACATAATAACAAAAGTTGGTGAAAATTGAATAAAAACTTGCGAATATCACCATATATAGAAGGTGCAAGTCACACTTATTCTGCCCTTGATTAGATAATGCTAAATTTTTTTAACTGTTAACTTACTACTCTTATTACTACTCTCATTGAAACTTAAACACCATCTTCCATATTTTTTAAAGAAACACGATTAACATTAGCATGCCAACCAATACCAAATTTACATTTGTAAACAGCTTTGGTTCGGTTGGTTCTCGCCGGGGACGAGTTCCTAGAGCAACTTCAACTCGACAAGCCCCAAGAAGAAGAAATCGAATTTCTACACCTAGGGCACCTTCTAGAAGACGACAACCAGCCAACGAACAAAGTAATTTTTAAATGCTCGAAATTTGATTTACTAATTCTAATTGTACCTGCTTTTAGCAACTACCACTGAGCAATCACAAACACTTATCGCTTCAACCATTGGCTTCAAGGAAGCTCACTTATTTCGAGAAAAAAATATTGGGTGCTTTATGCACGACGAAAGCTTACCTGGCCATAATAGACATCTGCTAAAAGGAATGACTGAAAAGTGTCCTTATTGTTTAGCACTTTTGTTTAAAGAAGAACTTTCTGATGGTGAATTTTCTTTTTGTTGCCACAAAGGCAAGGTTCAGCTTCCACCTATTAGTATGCCACCTGAGCCTCTTAAATCTCTGTTGTCAGGCAATCATCCAACTTGCATCCAATTCAAAAAAAACATTCGATTGTACAACAATGCGTTTGCATTTGTTTCCCTTGGTGCCGATACTGAAGATTCCCAATTTAGTGGTTTCTCCAGTGGATCATATAATTACCGAATTCAAGGATCTACTTTTCACACAGTAGGCCCTTTAAGAACTGAGGAAGGAAATAAGCCTGCTTTTGCACAAATCTACTTTAGCGATCCATCTCTTCAGATCCAGCACCGCTTAGATTTCAACAGTATTCTTGATCGACAATTAGTTTCTGAGTTGAGTCAAATGATGGATGACAATTCTTTCTATGCTCACATTTTTAAGAATGCCCGCACTCGATTCAATAATCAAATGGAAGGAGAGGTCGCTGACCTCTATGTGTATATTAAGGGAAATTCGAATCTGGGACGTCAATTTGATATTCCTTCAACAGACGAGGTTGCAGCTTACATTGTAGATAATGGCAGGGGCAATAATAGTGATAGACCTGAGGCGTTCACCCGTGATGTTGTTGCCTTTAAAACTGATGGCACAATGTTTAAAATGAATGAGATTCATAAATCATATGATAGTCTTCATTATGTATTGATGTTTCCTCGAGGTGAAGATGGCTATCACTTAGGCATCAAATTGAATTTGTCAAGAGAAACTATAGAAGAAAACCGAGCAAGAGATGTTGAAAGTACCAGCTTGAACCGTACAAGTCAAAAAGATGTTAGCATCATGCAATATTATAAGTATCGCATTCAAGTCCGTCCCGATCTTGACATGCTTCCTTACTACGGTCGACTTTATCATCAGTATATCGTTGACATGTATTGCAAATTAGAAGGACGTCGCTTATACTATTTGCGTCAAAATCAATCTACTTTGAGAAGTGAATTGTACTCTGGACTGGCAGATGCCGAAGTTGGTAACGACATGTCTTACAGCTCTGTTGGTAAAAGAATCATCTTGCCTTCAAGCTTTACTGGATCGCCTCGCTCAATGCAAGAGCATTTTCAAGATTCAATGGCTTTAGTCAGAGTGCTAGGAAAGCCTGATCTTTTTATCACTTTCACATGCAATCCTAGATGGCCAGAGATTATGAATGAGTTGAAGAATGGTGGTGATGCTCCTTCTGATAGACCTGAGTTAATCGCCAGAGTCTTTGATCTGAAGTTAAAAGAATTGATGAGTGATTTGGTCAAAAAGCAAATCTTTGGAAAGGTGAAAGGATTGATTCACGTCATTGAGTATCAAAAAAGAGGATTACCTCATGCTCATATCGTTGTGATTCTTGCTGATGACCACAAAATAAGAACCACTGATGATATTGATCAATTTATCTCTGCCGAGCTTCCTGATGCCAACGAATTTCCTAGACTGTTTGCAACTGTCAAAAGAAACATGATGCACACTCCATGTATCAATCCAGTTGATAGTCGGGGAAAGTATAGAATGTGCAGATTGAACGATAGAAATTGTGCCAAGCATTTTCCAAAGCAATTGAGAGAAACCACTGAGATTGATGCCTCCGGTTTTGCAAACTACAAGCGCAGATCAACCGATGTAACTATCACAATTGATGGCTATGTTGCTGACAACCGTTGGGTGGTACCATATAACCCTTACCTTTGTACTAAATATGATGCTCACATCAATGTGGAGTATTGCGCTGGAAATGCAGCCATTAAGTATTTGTTTAAGTACATCCATAAGGGTTCTGATCGCGCGCAAATCACCATTCAACCTGCTTCTGAACAGCCGCAACAAGCTAATGCCCAAGTCATTGATCATGATGAAATATCTGACTGGCTTAGCGTTCGGTACATTTCTGCCATTGAAGCTTCTTGGAGATTAATGAGCAAAGATACGCATTCCTGCAGCCCAAACATCTACCGCTTGGCTGTTCACTTGCCTAATCAGCAAAATGTTGTTTTTTCTGAAGATGCCAGTAGAGAACAGGTTCAAAGAGCAATGAATAGAGATACTACTTTGACTGCATGGTTTAAGCTCAATGATGCTGATCCGCTTGCCCGCCAATATCTCTATGGTGATATTCCTGCACAATACACATGGAACAAAAAAACTCGCTGTTGGTCAAAACGCAAGTACATGCAGAAGCTTTCTACCATAGGTCGTATTTACTTCACACCTGCTACAGACATTGAGCGTTATTGTCTCAGACTTTTGTTGTTGCATGTAAAAGGAGCTCGCAGCTATGAAGATTTGAGAACTACTCCTGTGTATGCTGATGATGGTGTTTCCCTTGCTGGCACAAAAACTTGGTCTAGCTTTAGAGGTGCAGCTCAAGGCTTAGGTTTGATCGAAGATGGTCTTGAATGGCATCGTGCGATGACCGAAGCATATATGATGAGCAGCGATTCCAAAAAAGTGAGGGAACTTTATGTAGTTCTCTTGGTGTTCTGTTGTGTACCTAACTATAAACAGTTATGGGATGATCACAAGCAACACATGTCAATGGATATCGAACGTAAGTTTCGCACCGAATTGCCTGAATCAAGACGTTTCAACGAAGATGGAAGAGATGCTGAATTGAGTGATGATGATTTGACAGTTGTCTACAATGAATGCCTTCTGGACATCGCTAATAGATTGTTTGTGTACGGCAAGAGTATTTCCGATTTCTTGGAGCTGCCTCAACCTTTTGAATCAAGGTATAATGAGCGCTTGGCCAGATCTCGAAATCTCTACTACCAGCAAATTGATGTTTATGATCAAGTACAGCTTTTAGATCAAGTTGACATGTATGAAAATACTGGGTGCCAAGGATCGCTCAACGCAAACCAAAGGCAATGCTACGATGCAATCATTGATGCTATTTATCCCTTAGATAATATGCCAGGAGAAAAAAACTTTTTTTTTCATCGATGGTCCTGGAGGTAGTGGCAAAACCTATCTTTATCATGCTTTACTTGCCAAAGTTCGTTCAAAAAAGGACATTGCTATTGCAACTGCTTCTTCGGGTATTGCTTCTACTCTTTTGCCTGGTGGGTCTACTGCCCATAGTGCTTTTAAGCTGCCTTTAGAAATGAACGAATCGTCTACTTCAAACATGAAGATGCAGTCACCTGAAGCAAAGATTTTGAATGATGCTAAGTTGATTATTTGGGATGAAGCACCTATGGCAAATAGATATGCTATTGAAGTATTAAGTAATTTGCTCAAGTCAATTACAAATAATACACATATGCCTTTTGGTGGAAAAGTTGTTGTTCTTGGTGGTGACTTCCGTCAGACTTTACCTATAATCAAACTTGGAAGTAGATCTGATGTGATTGCTGCTTGCCTTACAAGATCCTGTCTGTACCAATATGTCACACTGTTTCACCTAAGAAGTAACATGAGAGTTACCGATGATGTTTTGGTTGACGATACTCCTTTCATTGATTTTTTGTTAGAAATAGGTGAAGGTAAATATGTTGGTCAAAATATCACGCCTCTCAATATGATCTCTGGCAATATAAGTATTCCTTCATGCTTTATTAGTCATTCAGCTTCTATTACTTCTGTTGTCAATTCGGTATTCATGAACTTGATGACTTCTGGACTTTACAAAAACAAAGACATTATGATAGGCAAAGCAATCTTGGCGCCACACAATACAACAGTAGACGAAATTAATTTCCTCGGTACTTCCCTCTTACCTGAAGCTGAACATATCTCTCTTTCTGATGATGCTATTGAAGACACTGAAAATCAGATCGCTAACAGCCATCCAATTGAGTATCTTAACACTCTGAAACCTTCAGGATTTCCTCCTCATAAACTAATTCTCAAAAGATATCAGCCAATCATGTGTCTCCGCAATATAAATCCTTCTCAAGGTCTTTGCAATGGAACACGTTTGATTGTGCGCAATATCACTAGAAACATGATAGAGGCTGAAATTGCTGTAGGCACATTTTCTGGCAAATATGTCCTGATTCCAAGAGTAGTCCTCCAATCCTCTGATGATGGAAAATTGCCGTTTACACTACGTCGACGACAATTCCCTGTTCAGCCTGCCTTTAGTATGACTATCAACAAAAGTCAAGGCCAAACCTTAGAATCTGCTACTATCTGCCTCTTCAAACCTGTTTTTGCGCACGGTCAGCTCTATGTAGCATTATCCCGGGTTCGCAACCCTCATAACCTCAAAGTTATCTTGCCGCTACAAAACAATGTAACAACACAAAAAAATGAAACTGCTAATGTTGTTTACAAAGAAGCTCTTCAAGTTTAAAAAGAAAACGTCTAACAAGCTCTCTCACTAAAAGTGCAAAATTAAAAAGATACTCAAATTATTATATAGCCCATATCAAAAACTCTCATTAGAATAAAAACTTTTTTATAGTATTTAACGAGGAGCGGGGACCTATATTTTTTTACCATAGCGCAGCGAAGGTCCAAAAAAATATGGGACGCTCCGATGAGCCCGCGGCAGCGCGAGATGCTCACAATGAAGGTCGGCATCCCCGAAGCGCAGCGAAGGTTGCATGCCACCGTAATTGTCTGCATCTCGTTTAAGATAATTTCTCATTGAGCTTAATTTTTCCTTTTTTTCTTTCGTTGTTTCTTTCAATAGCTTGACTTTTGATATGGAACGCAAATCGCGCTCATCTAGAATACACGATGACTTGAATGATGAGTCTAATCTATGGAAGCAAATATGCTCTTCTCTATTTAAACTTGAAGGCATACAAAGAGAGGAAGAGGGCATTATCAATACGATAAACAAAGTGCAGTTATCGTTGGACAGTGAAAAAGGTATTAAATAAGAATTATTTGTATGCAAATTCTTATCTTCTTCTTTATTCAAGTTTCAAATAACATACTTCAGCAGAAGCTAAAAGACAACTACAGGAGAGGAATTGAGTTATCTACGCATGAAACTAGGTTAGAACGATAGTCAAGTATCATAAAGAAAGTTGACTGAATTGCTTTATAGAATTATACAAGATGTGATTGAAAAGTTGTCAGTCCTGATTGCTTTAAGAGATAGTGAACAAGGTAACAATGAAAACGGATCGTACACTTCAATCGTTCATAATGGTTTATATGTAGATCAAAAGAGGAAAAGACGAAAATTAGAGAATGATTCAAAGTATGTTAGTTAGCATCTTTTAGTCAGTAGAGGGCTTTTATTGATAGTATGTTGATAGAACATTGGGCAATGGAAATTCAAACTATGTCTTTACCAAAGGCACAACGGTAATAACCAAGTACTGTCCAAGAAAAGGAGGGGGGAGATGTTAATTACAGAATCGTGATAGGTGGCTGCAAGACAGCCTTCTAAAGAGAAAGACAAAAGTGAAGAATGGATTCTGGCTGTTGTCATTCAGTATCATGCTGACAAGAACAAATACGAAGTTGAGGATGTGGATCAAGACGATTATGGGGAGAAGCAGTAAAGTATAACATTCGGATTGAGTTGGACCCACTCAACTCATTTTGATCTTCATTTATTACAACAGACGATATATGTTACCTCCACGCTATGTAATCCCTGTCTTGAGTTCTGAAGAAGCAAGATCATCACCTGAGATACCCGCACAACAAGATGTCTTAGCTTTATATCCAGGCACGACCTGTTTCTACAAAGCCACCGTGGTTGCTCCTCCTAGTAAGGTACAGTGAGAATGGGCTTGATTTCAATTTGATGATTGTAAGGTTAATTTCTTTTTTTTTCTGGCTGGAAATAGAGCAAAGAGATAAAAAACTACAGAGTTCGATTTGAAGATGATAACAATGAGGTCAAGTATGTGATGCCTGAACATGTACTTGAAATGCCAAAGACCAAGTAAAGAGGGAGCGGGCAATCGCAACGCAGGCCGTTTATTATTGATTTGTTATTTATATCTATAATAATAATACATACTTATTTATTCCATTGAAATCATATTGACGATAGCTTTGTAATTTAAGACATGTCTACAGTACCATCTTCCCAACCTCAATGGACTAGATCAACCCCGAGAAGGAATGACCAAGTAATTGCATTCAGTTGATCATGCTTGGTTAGATTATTTGCAGCTATCTCTCATCGGAACAAGTCAAGCTCTATTCTGAGCCCAACACTCATCCATAATTGCCAGGTACAGATTGACAGAAATAGGATTTGCAATGGACCTTTCTTTTTTATTTGGTTTCTTGTACCCTGCTAAACGCGAATTGGTTAAATAAAAAGCTTAGTGCTTTTTTAATCTTAGACATACATGTTAATTTGCTTCGATATTGATGTGTTTCATGAACTGTCTACAGTTATAGGGAGCAAACACTGTTGTTCAAGGTGCATTGAGAGAAAATCGTTGAAAGTAAAATGAATGGCTTTGACAACATTCATATCATAATTCCATACATTATCAAGAAGGTTTTGCTTTCTTACTAGCTTTTGAATACTAGGAAAGTTCGTTTAGTAGGAGCAGCAGTTTTTCGTTGCATAAGGGACTCACATGTTGCAATGATGGTTCTGCAAAGATATCAAATAAAAGAAGGCAACCCATTCAGGATTGTTTGCCTGCTTATAACTAGTTTTCTAGAAACATACACTTTGAACTCTGGTCAAGTCACCCAGTTGATTCAAGTAACTAAACAGGTTTATTTAAAAAGAACAAGATCCACTTGACCTAAATACCAGTCAAGTAAGAGTTGGAAGTAGTAAACAAGATCAAAAGATTGAGAGAAAACAATAGAGTCTACGATCTATCTTGTTTGAAAAAAAAAGAGTATATATTATGATTATATGTTATCTATACCACTAATAAGATCCAAGGAAGTAATGCTTAAGCCCAAATTTTCAATAAAGTATCCCAACTACCAGTACATAATGCTATTCCATCAGATGATATGCCTAAACATGATACACGGTTTTCATGACCACTCAATAGCCCAACTCGCTCTGATTTTAATGTATCCCATACATGGCATCGATAATCATCGTATCCTCCAAACAACAGTCGTCCTGATATAGAAAATGCCACAGATGTAATTCCATTAAACACCTGCTCATGCGAAAAAATAGAAAGTTCACGGTCTGCACGTAAATCAAACAGTCGACAAGTAGCATCGTCTGAACCAGTGCCGATAGCATTTCCACTAGGAAAGAATTGAACTGCATTAATGTCAGATTCATGTCCATTAAACGATTGGACACATTTCTTGACTCGAATGTCCCAAATCTTCGCTGTCGCATCACATGCACCTGATACAAATATATTAGGATTCCTAGAGATAGAGATACTATACAAACAAAAATCCAATTTAGAATGGTCTCGTTCTTTCCTTTCGATTTTTTTCTCTCTCTCTCTTTTACCTCATCACGTCTCCTGTATGGTCATTGAACTCTGTAAGCCGAACACCTGCATCAATATCCCATAAGGCACATGTAGTATCACCGCTTGAGGTTAGTATCTGACTATCGCTCAAAAATCGACAACAACTAATGTAGCCTGTGTGTCCCGCTAATTCTCTAGCAGGTTTGCTAGGTGAATCCTTGTTTTTGATGTTGAATATGGAACACATATTATCAAGACCTCCTGATGCTACATAACTACCACTTGGTGCATAAGCACAGGTCATGACCCAAGAAGAACGTAATGGAACAGCATGTATTTTGTTGGTAGAATAAGCATCCCATATTAACAATTTGCCATCTTGTGAAGCAGACACTAAATGACGCTTGTCTTCACACCATTGCATAGCATATATCTTTGCCAAATGTCCTTTTAGTGTTCGTCGCACTTTCATTGTTGTGCGCGGTAATTTAGCGATTTTCTGTGCTACTTCATGTACTATTTTTTTTTCATGCGCTTTAGTCATTATGCAAAAAGAGCAATAAAAAGAAAGCAATTACAGGTAACATCTGCTAATTCTTCTTTTCTTTGCTTGATTTTGTCTTTTAGGCTCTCTGCTTCTCTTCTAGCAGCTGTAGTTCTTTCATGAATGTCTTCTGTTGTTGTATTCATATAACAGTGCGGAGAAATACTTTGCAAGTAAGAAAGAAAAAAAGAATTAAAAATTCAAAAAAAAAGAAAACTGTCTTGTCTAAAAAAAAATGATTGGTTGAACGATGAAAGTTATACCATTTCTTATGCTTAGATAATATCTCTTCTCCTTCTTTTCCCATACCGAGACACACGATCTCTGTTCATCATTCTAGTTGCCTTAAAAAGTTGCCTTTGACAGGATAAAAAGAAAAACGATTCTTATTTTAGACCTCTCTCATCTAACTCCTTGTGGGGCTAAAGTCAAACGACCGCCAGGATTTTTTTTTTAGCATTAGAAACATTTTGTCCGTTTCTAGACGCATTGTGACGATTGATTGAGACATAAAAGTGCTTGATTACATACCTTTAGAGCCATGACTAATATGAGTATACACAGAACAAAAGACTGTGTTTTTTTTGTCTTGGGGAAGAAATCTGGTTTGAGATAGCACTATATTCATTATGCAATGTTGCACATTTTTAAGCAAATCCTTCTTCAGAATCGAATAATTCTAAATTTGATAAAATTATTTGAAATATGATTTTGCCCTCCAAGTTCTCTTTTTAATCGAAACATGTCTATCTATTGAACAATTCATATTGATAGATACCGAAAGCAATAAAGCTTGTAAAGAAGCAGTCAATCAGTACAGTTATCGCTTGATTTGAATGTCAAATATACGTTTTCATTTACAAATAAAAAGAAAAGCGGTGGTTATGTTATGGTCTATTATTCTGGTCATTGTTTTTATATGCTTTATTAAAAGAAAGGCATTTGTTGTTGTTGCTGCTTTTGCTGTTGCTTGACTTGTGAAGCAGAAGGTGGAGGAGGTAATAAGGGAACAAGGCCTCCATTACCTGAAGGAGTGGCTGGTTTTTGTCTTGTTCTTTTGGCCTACAAGAAAACAGGGAAAGATCAACAATTTAAGCCTTGAGAGAGCATGGACTCTCAACTTACCCCAACATTGCCGATAGTGATATTGATTGTTTGTCCTTCTTTTAAGCTGTAATCCTTTTTTGGTGTTGTATCAACATGATTAGCACGCTCAGCTGCATCCTTTTCAGCACGTAATTGCCTGATTGAATACACTTAGTACGCTATAAACAGATCAACCAATCTTCACTATTCTTACTTGACAAAATCTTGTAATGTTACATTAAAATCAAAGGCATCAGATCTTTCTTGAAAGCCCATTCCAATAAATGCATGTCTGCCTAAGAGATAGGTTGGTTTTTATATACACTTCGCTCTGACACTTAGGATAGCTTACCTTCACTTTCAATCTTGAGTACAAAATAACGACTTGAATCCAAAACAGCTTCCACAGAGTTGGATTGAGGATCATATGGACAGACAGCAAATGTTTCGCCTGTTACATATACATCAATCATCGATCCACATCCTTATTTCTTTTCGTCTTTACCTGTGCTGTTGTCTTCCATACGAATTTCACACTTGTTTCCTTTAGCGATCACTCTCAAACGACCTTTCCATAGATGAGCTGTGGCTAAGTCTCCCCATTCAGCAGCTCTAGTTGGATGCTGATTAGTCCTTGTTTTGATCGTAACAACATGGTGCTTACCTATAACCTCTTGCTGCTGTTCTTGGAGGAATCTTGTATACTGTTTAATGATGAGGGAGTTGTTCGCTTATCTTTATTCGTTTGGTCGTTTACCGTAACATTCACGAATAATCAGCAATACGCTTTCATAGTCTTCGTCCATCTTGTTGTTGACCAAAAAAAAAAAAAAGAAAGTGATTCTATTGCACAGGTACAGTCAGACAAAAAGTTCCAGAACACTACACTACAGCGTGAACCGAAATAAGCTGCGGATTTATAAACTCCGCAATTTGAACACGTAACCCATTGTTGTTCTTTGTTCGTCTTCTCATCACCCTTTTCTTAATAAACATACTAAAAAGAGCACTTCGACAGTTATTCCCAGATCCAAAGAAGCTAGTAAATATCTTTGCGTATATGATTATGGTAGGTTAGACAGTACTTTTGTGTATCAAAGTAACATCGCTCAGATCGCTCAGATATCTTAACCTTCCTGAATCAACCGTACGATTAGCTAATAGAAGACTTCAGCAAACAAAGAACAATCTTCTTAAAACTTCAAGTGGGAGGAAAAGGCTTCTTTCTTAAACTGATATGAACGCGATTAAGATAAGCGTTCGTCGTCGACCTACTCAATCAATTAGGGCTCAACATCGTCACTTTTTGAGTTCTGGCAAGAAGGTCTCTTTGTCCACTTTTCGAGTAGCCTTGGGTCGTATGAACTTCAATTCACATGTCGCAACAACGAAGCCAGCTCTGAAGCCCAGACATAAAGATTCACGTTTGGCTTGGGTTCTGTGATGGTATGGGGATGCTTTCACGTAAATGGTGTGGTACAACATAGAACAATGGATCAAAATGTATTTGTTCAATGTTTGGTTGATTGTTACCTTCCCTGGATTGAAAAAGAGTCTGTTAAGGCCAGCATTGACTACATATTGCAGGAAGACAATGCTCCATGCCATGTAGAAGCATACATCAGGCGGTTCAAGATGAAGACAATGACGAACATCCTTCGTGGTGTAAGGTACTCATTAAGTTTAATTTTTAAAATCCGCAACTTATTTCCGTTCACACTGTATTAAAAAATTCATTCACTTTTTAAATTTATAAAACAATAGATCGCGTTTTGTTCGAAGACGGCAGAGGAAACCTCTACGACGAAAACAACGAGCAAGTGCACGTCTTTGAGGATGAGTATCCACTTGAAGATGTTACCAACTTTGGCTAGTATCTGGACTCAAGACCACCTGAAGAGACCCACAAAAGCCAAACCCTCAACTAGCACTGAACCAGCTGTGCCCGAAAGCGAAGGCAAAACCAACAGGTGTTTATAGGTTCTATAAGTCTGATGTTAAGAACCACTTCTTTTTTCTTCTCTCAGAAAAAAACATGGAGTACTGCATTCCTTTTTTTAGTCTTTTTTGGAGTGACCAGTCATCTCACAGGTGGTCAAGAAGTAAAAAAGGGAATAAGGAATAGTGCCGTACAACAAGCGATATCATTTGGCTTGATAATTTTCACCTCTTCAACTGCTTAGCTTGTGGCTGTATCGAAAGAAGGGTTTGTATAAACGCCTTGCCATCAATGAATCAAGCTTTAATCATCTGCTGGTCTGGCCTATGATGGAGTTGGCAGTTGATGAAATTGATGATGAAGAGCTGACTTTTGTTACAGCCGAGTATGTACTCAAGTCATCAGTTGAAGAGTACAAGACCGATGGTTGTATTCTGTTTGGTGGAGATGAGTTGTGCCTGTTGTAGACTTCAGGAAAGTTTATGCTTGAAGACAACAGCAAGTATGGCTATGACCATATCAAGTTGAATTTCGGTGCTTTGTGTCTCTTTAATGAAATATACAAGAAGTACTGTTGGGCCAGTGAAAATACTGCCCTGAAGCTTAGAATTCCTTTCGTGCACGCAAGAGATAACATCCTTTTTTTGGTTATTACTACATGTTATTGAGTGGATCACTCATTACCTGAAAGAAATACGTGTTCAACTTTCACTTAGGCAACATGCTTCATCTTTGGTCGTTGGAGCTTTGCTCAACTAAACTGTACTCGTCGAAGAAGGTGTATAAGTCTCTTGTACCAGAAAAGCTGAGCAGCACCAAAGACATCGTCACTTTGGGCAACTTTGTGTGGCTCTTGAAGGTAAGCAAAAAAAAAAAAATACTTGCATTATATCAACAATTGCTGCTTGATTGAAAGCATTTTCTTTTGACTTCAGTTGCTTGCTAAAGTGCTGTTACTATTGTGTCGGTAGCGGATGACTAAATTTCTTCTTTAAACCATGTTTAGATTGAGGTCTAACACACTGTTGACATTATAAAGACAATGAAGCAAGAGCATGAGCAGCATGAGCTCGAAAACTTGCTTGCTCAAAATGATAGTCAACGAACAAGCCTCAGCAATCTTGTTGATTTTGATATTCAAAAACCAAGCAAGGGTGCCGGATATGGCATTTTGCTGCCAAAAGAAAAGAATGCAGACGAGATTGACCTGAAGCATACCGCCAAATAAACATGTATAATATATATATTTTTTAAACTAAAATGATACAAACGTCTTCCATAATTTGCTAGTCTTCAAATGATAACACTACATCAATGTCAAAAAGTGATCTTGTTTACATATACACCCCTATCAATTCACATAACCACTGCACCTGAGAGGGTTTCCAGCTCCTTTTATTGGTTGTAGGACAATCCTAGCTTTAAATAAACGTATCAAATTATACCTGTAACATATAGCACTATTGTTGAGTGAAAAACAAAGTTCAAATGTACTGCTCATCTCTATTGAAATACAAGAAAAAAAAAAGAAAGTGGAATACGACAGCAAGTTTCATTACCTGATAGGGACGAAAGCACAAAGCGCCGTACTTTTAGGTGCTCCAGAATCTATGGTTGTGAAAAGCCTTACTATTATCTTATTCACTTTGCGCTTTAACAGAGTAATCAGAAGAATAACAAAGAATGAAAAGCTTACTTTTTTATATCAATATGGTCTTGAGCAAAATCTAAAAAAACGATATTCTTTTGGTGTAAAGGTTTAAAATATAAGAAAGAGACATACAACAAGGCTGTCTATACCAAGCTTGTTATTCAAAGATAATCTGCATGAGCACAGTGAGGCATGTCTTTTGCTTTTTTTTTTTTTTAAGGAACAACGTACTAAGCAAATCTATGACTGTATTACAATGAGCACAAACATATGCTCCACAACAGTTACGACGAGTTGTTGCATCACTTTGCTTTTTTGTACACACTTTACAGTTCTTTTTTTTTTAAAGCGTTTGAGCAGTAGCCATTGTAGCTCAGAGAGTTTACAGATAGAATTGATTGTTTTAAGTAAGCATTAGGATTGGACTGGACTAGACTGGACTGACTACTTCTACTTGTGATTTTCTTTAGCGGATGTGTTAGCTTAAAGAACATCAGGTTTCTCAAGTGGTTGCTTTTTTTTCTTTCAAGAATTAAAGTGCCTCTTAACTCAAAAATACCATGGTTTTTTTTTTTTCAGAAAGCTTCATAGACAAAAAATTATTTCTAGTATTCTTTATTGTGTGTTTTATCAGAAAACTCGACTCAGTCAAACCGACTTTGTAATAGAATTATTTTCTGTTCATGTGCGCATGCTAGGTTACCCACCTGTTGTATGAATCTTGACCTACATAAGCGAATCTATTCTGTACTCTATTTATTACTGTCTTCCATCTCATACTATCAGTCGCTAGAAGGATGAAGGAAATTAGTAGAATCGAAAAGTGAGCATTTGTAAAAAAAAAATCAGCAAATAACAGTATGTACGCTTGACATATAAGCTAACGATACTGTTTTTTTTTGCATCATGTTAAAAAAAGTGTGGCAATACCAGCTTTTGATGATAGCTGAGCGAACGCAACAGTGCCTTTTTTTAAAAAAAAAAAAAAGACTACCACCGCAGAACGAAACACGTTTGTCAGAGCAAAAAATAGCTCTCAAGCCTATCAAAAGCTGTTTGGACGGGATGTGAGTTGCCTTTCCAAGTCCTTCAGCAACAGAGGGCCCTTTTTCGCCTTTATGTATTTAGTCAGTATAGTCCAACTCGCAACGATGTCAAAGAAGAAAAGAAGATAGCTTACGCGTGCACAAGCCGCATAGCACAAGTTATTTTAACTCATAGACCAACATCGTCACTTAGAGACTCCGAATTGAATTGCCATTGGCTGTGTCTGGGATTCATTTTCAGAAATTATGCGCAAATAATTTTTCCGTTTGGTGTATGATTGACGTGTAGTCCAGTCGTTTCTTATGCACTGTCGCGAGTCTACTTTGGTTACATGTCGGAATGGCAAACTTCTACCTCTTTACCGCACTGAACAACCGCAGTTTATAGCGAATTCTGAATAGTATGAATAGACAACATACTTTTGTCAATAAAACATGATCTTTATCTTTGTGGAAAAACACAAGTCTTAGTTCTAGTTAAATATTGCCATTGAACTTCCTCTATTACATCTTCCTGCTAATCAGAAGGCTTCCTAATCAACAACCGACTTCATACTTATTTTAGCACAAACACGTCTAATACTCTAGCACTTCATGCTTTAAGCCAGTGTGTAAGAATGCCTGCAACATTTATCTATGGCAGAGGCAGTTTCTCATTTCTAGTGTGAAGTTTATTTTCTTTGAAAAAGGATATAATTAAGCTGTTATAACAAAGAGAAATAGGGTTGTTTTCTTTTTAGTATAAATTAGAGTAGGTATGTTGTAAAATATTAGGTGATGTTGCTGGTATAATGATAAAACGTAAATGCAGGGCTATGTCTTTTAGACAGTGACCTTATTTCTGGATGAAAAGACAGACCAAATCCGCCATGTGCTTCTTCTTTTGTTTGCCTTTTCCTCTAATATCCTTTTGTTTTCCTGTTCAATTGCTTCCAATTCAGCTAAACGTTGGAGTGCAGGTTCATAGTTTTCATTGGCAGCCATCTTGTAATACTCTGCAGCCAAACCCAAATTATGCTCCCAGCCATCTGCTTTGAAAAACCTAGTGACAAAACCGATGAGAACACGCTCCTTTTTTTTGAATCATGACTTACATCTCTCCCAACATATACCGAGCATAATTCTGTGGCGCATCTTGTTGGGTTGCTGCCTTTTGATAATACTCAAACGATCGAAGCAAGTCTCTTGGAACACCCAATCCTTGCCAATACATATCACCCAAACATGTCTGACAATAACCTAACCCTGATGGCCAAATATCATCTCCAATCATACACCAATACCTTGCTTGCTCATAATCCTTCTTGATTCCTTCCACCTTACCCTCGAAATACAATCGAGACAATGTCTCAACAGCCAATGGAAACCCTTGTTCTGCTGATTGTGTCAGCCAAAAGACAGCCTGTCGTATGTCTTGTTTGATTTCAGCAGGAGGATTGAGTAGCACATCGCCTACGATGAACTGACAGAATTGTTCTCCTATCGACCCAGCCACACGACGTGCATACCTATATGCCTTTTCAATGTCGCGTGAGACAGTAGCACTCCCTTCATAATAGACACGAGCCAGATCCGTCAATGCGCGTGCATCAGATGAAGTGGTGCGATTCTGTTGCTTCTCTACGACGGATTCATAGATAGCCAAACTCTTTTCCATGTCATATTCTTTAGGGTACTTGAAGGGGTCGCTCAAGATCTTTGCTAGTTCCACACCTGCCCCTTCATGGCTATTTTCAGACGCTTTGGTGAGATAGTCAATGCCACGACTGACATCTCGGTCAACGCCTGTGCCATCTATAAACAAAACGCCTACAAGATAGGACAGGTTCTTCAGTAGCTTTTGTTCTCGCTTGGTTGTATCCTGTGACTGCTCTATGGATTGAACTCGATGCAACATACGGTCGATGAGATGGGTGTTTCCCATTTGATGTTGTTCGGCCAGTTGAATGATTTCGGAGACACAGGGGCCCAAAGCCTTTGAGAGGCGTCGATCAAAGACACTTCTTGCCCATAATGTTGCTTCCTTGATATCTCTCTGAATGATTCCGGTTCTTTGGTGATCATTATCTAACAATGTGCTTATTTTTATCTTTGCTTCGATATCGCCCTTAAAAAGAGGTCAGTTTTTGTTTTCTTGAGAACAAGACATGTATACCTTAGCTGCTTGAATACGTAGGAATCGAAGTGCTTGTTTAGCTAGATCAAGCTCTTGTTGACTGCTTTCTGAAGAAGTACGGTTTACTAGTTCGACAGCTTACAAAGTAATTCAAATGAGTCTATTTTAACTAAAGAAATGTCATATTTGGAAATTACCAGTTAACAGATAAAGTTCATTGGGTATCTTGGAAAACAATTCTTTTATCGCTTGATCTTTTTCCATTTTAATTAATAAGAGAGAAAAGAAAAAAAATAAAAGAGAAAAGGGGGAGGCAAGGGGATGTTGAAAAAAAAAAAGGAGTAAAAAAAAAAAAGAAATGACGAAAATAGAAAGTATACATTATTTCTTGTTGCACAGCAGATAAACAAGAGTAACCCATTAGAGAGTTTGGCAATCATTGAGCCTTGTAACTTACTTGCTATGTTCTTGGGGCTTATTCTAATGTGCATAGTCTTCACTACACTAGATTAGGGTTAGATGCAATTCACTACCAATGGATTTCCAGAGTCTGTACCAAAACTTGGTGTCTTTTCATCTCAGCATGCTTTTCTAAATTAGGATTTTAGTCATACACCTTCTAGATGAGCTATTTACGCACAACAATTATATGCTTGCATTTGAAAGACATACTGTATGAATGATCTTTTATGCACTGACTTATCCTGTTGCTTTGACTTTACGGATGGTCAATGGCCCTCTACTAATGTGTGCTCTTTTTCATTCTTTGTTATAAGAAACAATAAGCTATACAACATTGACATGATTTAGAGTGTGTTTTAAAGACTTTGTTTACTATGAAATGAGTTTTTTTTTTGTTTTACTAATTTTTTTTTCTCTGTTTTTTCTTATTTTAAGGGAAGGGGGAGGGGGGAATTCTTTCTTTTTTTTGTATATGAAGGGAAAGGTATGGAATAGTGTAGTATACAGATTATATGTAGTTTGTTTTTTTCTGGCTTTTTTTTTTTTGTCTATATTTCCATAAGAAAAAAAAAAAGAGGAAGTTATGTACAGGCTGTAAATATATATATATATGTGTGTATATGTGTGTGTGTGTATATATAAATTATGTTTAGAAAATTAGTAAAATATAAAAGTTGGGATGTCTGCTCTCCTAATGCATTTTTCAATTAAAAAAAAGAGAGAGAGAGGAGGGTAATATCTGTCTTAATGATCTATATATTGGTGGTGATTATGGTTTGGCTGTTGTGGTTGAAATTGATGGGCCGGTATCCTTAATGGCGAATGTATTTTGGTAGGTGAATATTTATGCTGTAGTCGTTTCAACTGACGGGATTCTCCACCTAGACTATCTGGTAACATAGACCTAAGAGAGCATGAATAACCCTTGAACTATCAAGACAGTTGCTCTCACTTACCCTTTGATATTCTTCATAGTGACCGACATCACCTTTTGATCGTATTTATCCCACATACGTGCAGATTTAAGAAACTCTGTTGTGGGCCATACTAAATTGAGCTTTCTGGGACCAGGCGATTCATCACTGATGGGTCTTACTTTAAGTCCAATATAGAAAGTGGTGGTATAGACTGGCCGAAGGATTTCCTTTTGTTTGGCAGACAAGAAACGCATGGATGCAATATGCTGGCGTTCATCTCCTGCCCCATCCACCCTAAAGGTTCTCTCGGGATTATGAAAGTCACCATGGGCTACATCCCAACACTCTTGTCCTGGAAAGCAGTAATGGATTTTATCGATACCTTTGAAATAAGGATGGGCAATCTGAAGCAATTCAACCAATTCCAACTTGGATACCAACTGTCTCACCTTAGACTCCACCAACCCTGACCATTGAAGTTGTGCCTGTGCAGAGTATGAACTGGCAATGATCTGTAGATAGTGATTATAGATCTCAAAGAAATCAGTGTCCTGAAACAGATCTTCCCATTTCCCAGTGCCCATCAGGATCCTATCTGCAATCTCACTTGATCGACGAAATTCATTCAGCATGATATCGCGTGTAGAGTCAGTGACATTATGGGTCGCACACATGGATGGATAGGCAGGTGTGATGATAGGCATACGATGGCTCTTGTCAGCAGGATACTGTTCAGGATCCCATTGTCGGACAGCCAGAGGACCGTCTTCTTTGGGCTTGAGGATGACTGGACGAGGCCAACCCCATTGGTACATGATCAAGAAGAAACGAGAGACAATAGAAGCAGCACAGGCATTCGGGTGCATCTGACACACTCTGGCCACCAACATGGCCCATGCCACACCACCCAAAAATCCCATGATGTTGGAATAGATGGCTCTCTTTTTGGCCCATAACTTGATGGTTCTTAGTGCAAGTCGAAATACAGGTACATTAGGCACTAAACGTAATATCTCGTCAGTCACTCGAGAGCCATTTAGACTACGTATGCATCGTTCATCAAGGCCCACTAGGATGTTGTTGTCGGATAAATCAAGGTCGTCAGGTATGGTTGACATAAACAGCCTAGCACACACAAAATCAATCTAATTCACCCACTCAACTTATTAACCTTCCCCTCCTTTTTCTTCTTATTGATAAACACTACTTACAGGTATGCCTGAGAAATGCATTTTAATCACAGGTACATAAGCATCAACTACCGCCTACAAGAACTGTTAGAATACCCTCCTCCTATCTGTATAACTTTTTTCTAACTTACAGTAAGTTCAGTCACTTCTGGTCTTTCATTCAACATGTTGTACATGATAGTAAAAAAGTGTTCTCTTTCAACATGCTTAGGAAATACACATAATGTATCAATATCAGCACCTAACAAAATAAAAAAATTAAGCTTACTTGTTTGTTCACTTGTGATCCATCTCTTTACCTGCATTATACACGCCTAGACGATAACTGCCATAGACAAGTATTTTACCACCTGCATTTTTGGCGTCTGTTTCAGAAAGTCCCTTTAACTTTCCAACGCGATAGACAAACTCTTTCACCAACTCATTCAGTTTATCCAATACAATCGTTCTATCATTTCAAATCATCAAAATCTCCCTCTCTTTGTTACCCTTCTATTGACTTGCCTGTTATTTGCTTCTTTTTCACTTTCAAAAAGACCATAATTATGCAATGTCTTGACGAGATCTTCAGTCAATTTCAATTCGTAATCTGTAGGGTAATCTTCGTTACTGGGAAGAGTGATGCCCCACTGCTTCTGTTGTTTGCTATGTGATGTAGTCATGGTTTATGATAGAGAAAATCAACAGAAACAGAAGTTTTTATACGAAAGAAAGAAAAAGAAAGAAAAAAAAAATTATGAACAGTAAGAAAAATTAATTAAAGTTCACTCAAAAGATTTGTCCAATAAAAAAAAAATCTGGTTTCCATGACTACAGATGATCCTTTTCTGTAACGCATTAAGCATGGTTATTATCTTAGATGCCTATAAAAAAAAGGGAAAGGGAGATAGCTGTTAATGAAGCACCTTTAGTTTTCTTTTTTAGAAAAATGCTTAAAGAAAATTCCTTTTTTTTTTATTGACAAGAAGGATTTCACTGTGAAATACACTAAAGTGGTTTTCAAGTGATGCGATTTCCTTTTTAAGGAGTCTCTTTTTTTTTAACAGAGGATGATGAAATAATGAAGTTTAAAGTTGGGTCAAATGGAAAAGCTCCTTATTGTTGAGATGATTGCAGGGATTGATTCAAATCAGTTTAGCCCTGAGAGGTAGGAGGATGAAGCTCATTTCTATGCAGGTAGTTTTTTTATGTTGACCTAGAGAACATACCATCACTCAAAGATGATCTTTTTTTCTCTTAAATGACCAGTTGATTGAATAGCTGGTTATTTGGATTCTATATAAATAGAGATTGTACAAAGTACTTTATGCATGCAAATTTTTTTGACTGCAGAATAATCCATACCTAGCATAGACTATTCCAACTCCCTTTTTTCTTTCTGTGTACAAAAGGGCTGTAAATAGCCATTCCATGAAATTGGGACAATCTCCTGCAAAATGTCATTTGTGGTAAGTCTTATGGTTTATTGTACTTCACTTGATATGTCTATAAAAAGAGACCCTATTGTTCAAAGTTTCCCCCCCCCCTATTAAGAGACTTCACTACTAATGACTGTTCGTCAAGCTGAGTCTATACCATGTTACTTTTCTCCTTTAGAGGAAACAAAAGATCGTCAATGAAGCTCTCTCTCAAATATGACTGAATCTAGTAGAGTAGATGTTTTCAATAGTTGCTATATTTAGACAATAGTCAATTCGCTGCAGACAGTGACATTGTTTAATTTAACATGACGAATATACTGTTATGTAACAGAAGAGATTCAGTACCATGATTGTCAAATAGATTAGACTACCCTTTTAGACTCAAAAGGTCAATGACGAATGCAATTTTTAGTCATCCATGACTACACCTAATCTTGTCTTATGACTAACAAATGATAAAGAAGCAAATCTTTTCTGATGACAATGAATCTCGGGCTTAATATGTTGTCATCTACCTCTAGTCCAGACAATGACCCTCTTCTCTCATTCTCTAGCTACATTCGACAATAAAGCCAGACTGAAAGCTATTTCATGCCATTGGATTACACCAGCCAAAACTCCTCTTAAATTCAGTGATAACAACAATTTGGTGTTTTACATCAAATAACATCGCCGATAATACTACTAATGAACAAAATGGAGAATTTTCATCCCTCCAAGAAAATTAAAATACCCGTTGTCTTGTCAAATAGTAACAAGCGAATTAAATGAACGATTTAGTATCACTTCTATAGTCAAACTGACAACATTCATTGGAAGTGAGGCAGTATTGTGGCTTGTTGATAAAAGAACTTTTCTTATCGAGTCTGACCTTATCTCAGTCTACCAATGATTTCCTAATAAAGTAGATAAAAAAAAAGGTACCGATTTCCCTTTTTTTTTCCCGTCTTGTTATCATTATGTCACCTACACTGCTTACCATCTCTACTGAATCTAACTCTACCAAACAGCTCATGTGGTGTTATGACAACGATGTCAAAGTGTTGAATGTTGTCTTGTTAGCCTATCAGCATATGTTACAGAAATACCCTGCTTACAAGACAGAACTGGTGTTATTAAAGCAACCAGAGGCTTTGTTGCCAGATACAGTCCATGTAGTCGATCATTTTCCTGAAGAAGGAAAGCCTTGTGTCAAAATAATGTTAAAGACATCCGTGGATACATATGATACAATGACGCCAACCTTGGTTTCCATTGTTTCTAAGCCAAATCACATCCAAACCAATCTATCGGATTACATTACCATGGCAACCCATTTAAAGAATGCACTCGTAAGTGTAGAAAGGGGGGGGGGGAGAGAAGAAATTAGAACATTTGTTTCTTTTTATTGGTTTATACCGAAACTTTACGTTTCTCCTGTCTCTCTTTTTTTCCATAAATGTAACTCATTTCTCTCTTTTTTTTTTTTTCTTTTTTTATTTTTTGTTATCTTCTCTAATGACTATTCAGTATACACAACCACTTAACAAAGCAGCCCTTTTTACTACATACAAAACAACCCATCAACGTCTTTTCTTGTTTGACTATGATGTAAGTTTTTTTTTAAAAGAGTCACTTATGTTTGTCTTGACCATAATCCATAGGGTACATTAACACCCATTGTAAGCAACCCAGCTGATGCACAGCCTACACCCATTCTACTCCATCACCTTCATGAGCTCTGTCAAGACCCTTTCAATACAGTCTGGGTCATTTCTGGTAGAGACCAAGAATTTCTGGATACTTACCTAGGAAAAATTCCTCGTCTTCATTTAAGTGCAGAACATGGCTCCTTTATGAAGAAGGCAGGTAGCCTTGACTGGATCGATATGTTGAAGGACGCAGATATGTCTTGGAAAAGTGTGGCCATCAGCATATTCGAGACATACACGCAACAGAATCCAGGCACAGTGATCGAACAAAAGAAATCCTCTATTACCTGGCATTATCGAAATGCAAAGAATACACAGGAAGCGTAAAGTATGAAAAAAAAAAACAACAACAATGGATTTCGTATGATGGTAACCCTCTATCTATTAGTACGCTTCAGTCTCAACTGTGTCATCAAGAACTCGTCAAGATTCCCGGTGTAGATATCTTGGTGGGCAAAATGAATCTTGAGGTGAGATCCTTGCTGGTCAATAAGGGAGAGGTAGTCAAGCGTATCAAGCAGAAGCATGCATCTGACTTTGTTATGTGTGCTGGTGATGATCAGACAGATGAAGATATGTTTCGTGTTCTTAAAGATGATTCAGCAGCCTTCTGTGTATCTGTTGGACCTATCTCAAAGACAACATTGGCAAGGCACAGTGTTGAGCAAAGTGAGGATATTGTGGATATTCTTGGTCAATTGGTCAAGACCAACAACAGTACTTTATAAATCACCCTTCATAGATATGTAAATATACAACTTTATTCTGATATAGATATAAATGATGAGATATCATTTTCTTTTTTTGAATACATGTTAATACACTAAACCCTGTTTCATTGAGGAGGGTTACGTCTGGGCAGTCGGTTCTATAGAGATAAGGTTTAGAACATCATGTTTAAAAGGACAGTACATGATACTTACATAAGTAGCCAAAAGAGCACGGTACAATCGATTGCTGTGAAAAAAAAAAGGATGAGACAGAATGATAATACAAAAAAAAAGGGCTTTACTTGTCAAGTGTCTTGGTAGTGGAACGTTCATTCAATTGCTTTTGTAGATAGCGAGAAACTAAAACAGCAAGAAAATTGAGTTGATATGAGCCCGAGGTACTTTGTTCTACTTACTAGATCGTTTTGTGACATTGCAGGGACCCACTTTCTTCCATGCACCTGAACTACTTCCAGGTTGATCGTTGTAAGACCACCATTTTGCTTCCCAAATTTCGTCTTGATAGACTACTTGATTGGTTCCCACATAGGTCTTATTAGGTGACCAGGCAGCTAGATTTGAGCAGGCAGTTCCAATACTTGTAGGTGTAGCTTGACTTGATGTTTGGGAGGTGAGTGTGGTGGTGGTGGTCAGTTGTGTAGCTTGATTGGTGGTGGTGGTAGAACGAGTTGTAGTAGAACGAGTCCAAGTGGTGGTGGTGGTGGTATCAGGTAATGAGCCACCATTACCTTGACAACTACTGACTATTGAACTTTATTCAGTAATTATCCCTCTTGAGTTATGTATATCTATTTACCTGGAATCCAGTCACTATTACCATCAGCAGAAGGAGCCCGAGAAGCAGACCATTTAGCCTAACAAAAGGAGTCGTTTAGGATGTTATTACAAAACACAAAATATCATTTCAATCCTTACTGCCCAAATATATCTAAATACATCCAATAGTACAAAAAAAAAAAGAGTTAAAAAAAAAGAGTGTCAAGAGAAACATGGTATTGATTTTTACCCTCTATTAAAAGAAAAAACAATCAGTCAATGGTTTACATGATCATGCCTCTATTGAAATACTTTACTTGTATGAAACTTGATCGCCTCCTCTATAGGAACCTCCAGAAGACCAAACAGGTGCTGTACAAGCAGGGTATTCAAATTTGCCTTGACAGTTGCGACCATTGGAAAGCGATTGTTTGATGTTCTTGTCGATTCGATTGTTCTTGTATGCTTGAGAGGCATCTAGAGAAGACCATCAGTCAGGAATTTCAAAATTTGGTGATTATGCATTTACCCCAAAACATAACACCACCAAAACTAGGAAATTTATCTCGGGTGGTTTTGGCAATGGTCGCCAATGTATCGATAGGGACATAACCTGTGCCTGCTGCTGATGCACTTGCAGGTGCCCCAATATAGACCTTGACATCAGGATTAGGTGAGATGGTTCGTGCCCAGATATCCCAAACACCAAAATTCCATTGAAAGTTATTATTGAAGTTTTGTAATCCACATGGATTATTATCTTTTAAAAAAAGTGAGCAAAACTGGCAATAAAAAAACAGAAGGCTATCCACTTACAGAATTGAACATAAACAGCATCTATAGGAAATTGATTGATGACAGATTGAAGGTTGGCATCAGGATAGACACATTGTGGGGCAGCAGTAACATAATAACGTTTGTTGTCTCTGTCAAAATAGGATTTAAGTTTGTTCAAAAAAGTAACATAGTCTATTCAAGAGTGTAAGCAATCAAGTCAATCTAATGTCCTTCAACCTTTACAATTCGAACCACCACCCTCAATATCCAAATCAATACTATTCAAGAAGTTAGATCACTTTCCCAAAAGAATTTTTTTTTTTTTTACCCGTCCAAGACAGCATCACCAAAAGGACGTATGTTTGATTGACCACCTAAAAACAGATTCCAGATAGTATCTGCAAAGCGATTGGCTTGAGCATCTGACTGAAATCCAACACTGCCTGTGGCACCACCAAGAGAAAGGGTTACTAATTTGCCTTTGCTTTGACAGTACTTGATATCAGAGGCCATATTTTGACAATTAGCTAAACCTGTACCAGGAAAGGTACCATTGTCAACACTGTTACAATACTATTCAAATAAGATCAATTAAAAAAAAAAGAAAAAGAAGCCATTGTTTTCATTACTGTACATTCGCAAGATTGATCTCTGGTTCGCCACCACGACCAAAAAAGGTAGTCAAGAAAGAAATTGGCAAAACATCAACAGAATCGTCTTGACAGTAAAATCGAAGAGGTTGTTGCCATCCCGATACATCGCCACTATTGGCAGCACCATATGAATTTTGACCCCAATCTAATGGCGAAAGAGAGTAAGTTAGACATTCAATGAAATAGAGTATGTACCTACAATCAACAATGTTATGATTGCATTGATCCTATCCAATCAAAATGTAACAATTTAGAAACCATAACATTCTATTTGTATCATGCATACATTGAAAGCAAAAGCCAATTGAATGGCTGTAAATAAGACAAGGTATACAATGGCCAGCATAAAGAAAAAGAATTGAATGAATGAAGAAAAGAAAGAAAGAAAAAAAGCAAGAAAAAGAGATGAATTTATATAGTTATGCGTTATTCATAAACTTCCTATTGTTCAGAGAAAGAGAGAGAGAGAGAACCATTGTAAAACAATTCCAAACAAAATGTATTATGTAACATAAAGAGATTACATAAATTCTCCCCCCCTCTTTTTTTTTTTTTAATTTTATCGACTATTCAGTATTTCTCTTGCTATCTTACAGTTCTGTCGTACTTTTTCTAAATCAGGTTCTTCAAGACCTGCATGTTTACCATGTACAACAGTTTCTAACATAAAGAAGTTACAACCCTGCGCAAGTGCACGGAGCTCCAAAATCTTGCCAAACACATTAGCAATGTCCTGTGGCTCATGTAACTGCAACAACAGGTTAGAAAACAGTACTTCAAGAAAGATACGGCCATTACGTTTGACAGACATGAAATTGATACTTTTGAGAATAGCCAGTGTAAGTGCACCTCCAGCAATCAAGGCAGCATAGAACTTGGCCATATTTGACAATCGACTTAGACGAACAGACTTGGTATCTTGAGCAGTCAGGTCTGTTGTTGCTCTTTCGAGGCCTCCTACTTCACTCTCACCACATTCTCGGAGAAAATCCCATAAGCAATATTGAAACGTCACTTTAAACGAATGATCCACCTCACATAATCGTTTGCTGACCAACATGTAATACGGGTTGAATGATTTCTCCTTAAAAAACAAAAATAAGGTAAGTAAACCTTGAGTGATTGAACAAGTGTTGCTTACATTGCCTGTGCATTGTAACATCACACGACAGATCTCACGTTGCTGTACTTCGCTTAAGCCTAGTTTCATCAATTTTTCAAAGGCATCTAAATAATCCTAAACAATCACATTAGATAATTCAGGAACAAACCCCCCTTTTGTGTTACCTTGCCTCTGCACTCATGATGGTAACAAAAATAGTACGACGGATATCTGTATTCATGCCTTGTTTTCTAGCTAATTTAAGCAAGGTCTCTTGTAGACTCTGATCTTTCTTGAGATCTTCTGGCATCTTGTTGGTACTGTATTTGCTTTCGGTGCCAACCAAATTATCCTTCCAGGATGCACCGACTAACCACCATTTACCCTTTGTGTCAACCTGGCGAATGTCTTCTAAACTGACACGCAATGCTTCTGTACTACGCACAGCGCGTTTTTTGGCCAGGCCGTTTAGGAATTTCTTCATTTTAGAGACCATTTCTCGGTCGCCATGGCCACTGGCTGTAGGACCATGTTTAATTTTGTTGTTCTTTACGTTAGCAATTGTTTCCAACATGAACTTGTGACGAATACTATATGTTTAAGTTAGCGCATCAATCAATATATGCATTCAGTCATAGACTTACGAGATAGTAGAAGGATCTTTCTTTGCTGTTTCTTTTTGAATGTCATCAATGATATGTTTGAGTGAAGTAGGATCATCACTTCTTAATTCCGGACCAGCAGCTAGCAAAAAGCCAAGGTAAATAGACATGTTACGTTTCTTTAAAATAGGTTTTAGCTTACTTCGGATGATTCTAAGTAAAAGTTCAACATTGGTTTCATCTAATTCACTTATAAGCATACGAACTAAATCGTAAACCAGTACACATGAAATGACTTGGAAATTGTATAATTCCAGGATCAAGGTCAACAGATTTCTTGATTCCTTAGCACCTTCAGGGCCCTCTTCAGAGACATCGTTCTGAACAGCCTGTTTGCATTTTCTGTATTCTCTTTCAAACATCTCCACACATGTCTGTACAAAATGAGCAGCTTAAAGAGAAAAAAGGATTTAGTTTCTATAGTGACCCTCTTTACACAAATAAACGCATGCTTACCAAATTCAATACCAATCAATTTGTAAAGACTGGCTACAATAGTAGCATAAGTGATCACGAATGAGTCTAACAGGTTTGACTTTTGAGAAATAGAAATCAACACCAGTTCAGACATGGTTGAAGTGACATCTAAAGAAGATTGGGTAAGTATGCCATCTTTTGATTAAAGTAAATATTTACCATGACGAGGATAAGTGCCATAACACTTTTCAATTTCTAACAAAATACTCTCCATATTACTTTCACTCAATCTGTTAAGTTGACCTTGAAGTTGCTTTTGAAGTTTGATTTGCATTTCGGACTTTGTGTTGGCTGCTTTTCTTAAGTGTGGTGGCACATATTTAGCCAATGCGCTCTTGGGTTGCTCAGCAGGCTTTTCGATAGGCTTTTTTTCTTCCATCTCTTCGTCACTATCAACTTCTTCCTCAGATGAGTCGTCTGAATCCTCTCCCTCTTCATCCTCAGATTCCTGGTCTACATCTTCATCGTCATCCTCTTCTTCTTCACTTTCAAAATCAGCAAAGAGATCATCCATGGCCTATACAATATAACTCAGTCCACTAACTTCCAATACCCGTTCGCTCTTAGACTCACTTCTTCAGCTTTGTCTTCCATAGCCTGATGCTTTCTCTTCTCTGCCTGTTGCTGTCTCTTTTTTCTCAAATATGCTTGATCATCATCACTTTCATGTCCATCACCATCAATAGTACCCAACACATCCAACAGACCATCGTCCTCAAAGTCTTTACCGAGTTTCTTGTTCTTCTTCTTATCCAAACCGAGTTTCTTTTCCCAATAAGCAATGTCACGATCGTCTTCTGCAAAATCGTCATCCATACTTCCAGGTTGCTCATCGATCAACTGATCAGACTGTAATAATTTATAAAGGCCAGGGTTCGACTTAGAGAGTCGCTTCATAGCTTCTGCTGAGCTCTTTTCGGTACTCTTCTTTGGATCTGGCTTTTCTTTTTGATCAAGCTTCTTTTCGACGGGTGCTTCTTTCTTTGGACGTTTGTTGACAGGTTGAGGTGTGGGTTCAAGAGGTCGCTTCTTTTGATGACGATCTGCATTTCGCTTACCCTTTTCAGCTCTCTTTTGCTTTCTCATTTCTTTACGATTGGCTACTTTGACAACAAACTTCTTGCTAAACTTACGATCGTCTTGATCTAAAGCAATGGTGAATGAAAGCTTTTTTTTGTGAATCAAAAACAATATTACCTTGATCGTCCAATTCCTCTTGCATGGCCTTGGGAAGAGTGGATCCATAAGTTGGACCATTGTGTTTCTTTTGAAACTTTTTCTTATATGCTGGTTTTTGACTCATTAGACAAAGTAAAGAAAAAAAAAAGTTTAAAAAAAAAAAGTGATTTAGACAGTCAAAAGGTTCAGCCAATCAAATTTATTTTCTACAAAACAACACTCTCCATTAAATCCTCTAGTCGTTCAGTAACTGCCTCTTCCTGTTTTCGCTGTTCTTTTAAAGCTTCTTTTTTGGCTAAACCCTCTGCTTTCATACGTTGTCTACGTTCTTCCATTGGCTCCCAGCTGGCCTTTGTTTCCTTAGCCATAAGCTCAGCTTTCATTGTCTCTTCAAATACTTTCATGCGCTTGATGTTCTGCTCAAACTTTTGATTGGCCATGGTCAATAGCAGCATGAGATAGTTGGCATCCACTAAGGCATGGAATGTGTTGTCTTTACTGACATAACCGATGGGTGTATCAATCTTAAGTGTACTTCTGATAGCTAACATATGTCTACGAGAAGGTGTGATGCCTGAGTTCTGATAACCTACTTGATAAGCTGTGCTTAACAAATGCATGGCTGTATCTTGACTAGAAGCCTCAACATGTAAAATCTAATAAGACAAGAATGAGACGTTGAAACAAAAAAAAAAGAATTGGTTTCCCTTACTAAAGGTTCAAACTTGAAATAAACAAGTTGACGTATCAAGAGGTCTTTAGGTTGCTCTTGGTTGAAATGAACAGGCACTTTATCACCAAATAATAACTGTGTGATCCATGTATCTCGTTGTTCGTCTGATTCAAACTCGGGAATGGGGATAGGATCGTGGCTTACATAAAGCCAAGTGCCACCCTTGGTTGTCTTCTCCATCGTTTCGGAATCGCTCTGTCCTTCTTTCTCTTCTAAGCCTTCGCAGTAAACTGCAACGCGGCCAGAACAACTACTGGTGGTGTAGTACTCGGGATGTTGGTTGATGACATGCATCAGATCAAGGATAGGTGCATCAATGAATCCCTTTGGCGATTTGTCTCTTCGCTCAGGATCCAAGTATTCTACAAGCGAGGAAATGACTTGTTCTTTGCGTGTTTGAAATCCGTTATTCTGTTTTGACATGATCACTGTTTAAAAAGAGAGAGAAAAAAAATCACGAGGAGAACGTCAAGTTGAAATGTCCTTGTTTAAAAGTATCTTAGTAGGCTAAAATCCTGTGTAACATAGGATTGACACACCCAAATTCGGGGTTGATAGTTCAGTTGATATAATGTGAAGGATTACGAGAAAGTAGTCCAGTCAGATAGAGACAGTTATGTATGTTTTTTTTGTTATAGTTGAACAGCTTTAGTTCAAGCAACAATAAAGAGGGAGTTACTGTCCAAACTTGAAGTCTCAGCTATCTAAGCTCACAATTGGATTCCTGGAGACGAAAATTTTAGAGGAAAGTCTTGGAGTTTATATGCCAAGTAACCCTCAAATAAAACAGCAATTCGAGAAGTTTTCGAAGAAAGTTGCAATACTCAAGTATAATACCAGTGTTTGAACTTTTTAACCATCAACATATGTCTTTAGCATCTTAATTCAGTGTCAGTATACAATGGATTTCGCTCCTATCTAACAGAAACTCGCTTGCTTGCTAGCATTCATTTTGCTTCCTGCAGCTATTTGATATGGATTGTTTTACTCTCAATTTGATGATGATATAAAATAATTCACTGTTGATCTTTGATGTATTCTGTCCAAAAGAGAAGTAAGGCTATTACCAAATCATCAAGCCCTTTTTTCATTGACAACTTCAAGCTTTAATACATTGTTGAGATATACCTCACTCAAACCAATCGAATTTTTTTTCAATAAACGCACTTTAACCGCCAGTTACGAAGCCGTTGAAATCTAGTCATTTGACTAAATCAACCAAGTCATATAGTATTTATAATGATACGATCAGAGAATCGTTTTATCAATCGAATGCTTGAGCAAACCGCAAGAGTGTGTTTTTAGTGGCTAAAGTTGCAAAAAGAACTCAACGTGAAGTATCGCACTGCACTGAATTGGTGGCACATGTATGAAGAAACGGAAGGAGTGCCGTATATAGAAAATAATGAAAAAAAAAACAGTGGTCCAAAAGGCTCATTTACAACTGAGCATAACGAGTACATTATCAAGCTACTTGACAGCGACCCTCAGATATTTGCGGACGATATTAATAAATAAGCTTGACTGAACAATTCGAAGGCTTCACCATTCTATTTTTGAGCTCACATACTATCCGTATCTGAATCTCAATCTATGAACAGATGGGTCGTCAGTCGATCTAACGCAATAAGCTTAATGGTTCAGTGTGTGTCAAAAGTAGCAAGCAAAGAGAGGTGAAAAGAATCGAGGATCCTAGCAAACGTTCGTGCCAAAATGAGTCATGAGACAGAATGCCCCTACGTTATCAGATGCTTCAGGGCCCAAAGGCAAAAACTTGTTTAATCTTCTTGATCCTAAGAACGAGAATGAGCTTTATCATAGCCATCCTATGTTCTTGAAGTCTATTTTCTTTGCGATCAAGCCAATGATAGAAAGAGCAAAGCTGTTTCCTGAGGTAATGGTCATCGATGCAAGAACAAACAATCTTGGTATGTCATTGGTATGGATTTTGCAAATATCGGCCTAAGAGCTTTCCCGTGGCCTTTGGCTTGGACATCAAATGAGCAGGGAAAAATATTTATCATTGGGTCTTTGAAATTGCTCAAGAAACAAGTGGGTGATGAATTGCATCAAACTGTGTTCGTTACTGACAAGTTGTAATGCTTTTGATAAGTTGTTTCCTCAAAACAAACAGCTTTTGTGTACAAGGCACATGTTGAACAAGTTGAGCGATCACTGTAACAAGAAGACGTTCAAGGATGATGGCATGATTGAGAAGTTCAAATCGTGTGTTTCTGCCTTGATTAACTTCACTGACAAAATACTCTGAAAACATGAACAAAATCAACGAGATTCTCCCTCAAAGATGATGGTTTCGTTTCCAGAGAAGAAATTCAAAGAATACTTCGAAGCAGAATGGAAGTTATGCTTACATCAATGGGCTACCAATCACACTTCCAAGATCAAAACAATGGGTTGTGCGACTACTCAAAGGGAGTGGACATCTAAAGCGCAAGACGATTTCTGCTCAACATCTCTGCGTTGCTTTTGATAGAATACACGAGTACTTGAAAGAGTTTGAGCGCAACTACAAAAAGTTGAAGGAGTAAGCAACTTCAGATAAGGCTTATCAGTAAAGATGACAAACTCAGTCATCTGCACGGTAAGATTTGGCTCTTTATAGATTGCGCGAAGGAATTGTACAGAGAACGCCCTGTCATTCGGAATCAAAGAATTGAACTATCGAACATACCTCATGGATGGTGGATAGCCAATGATCAAGAAGAGATAAGAAGATACACCCGAGATGCTTTTCCCAAAGATTTGGATGTTGTTGCTTTGGAAGGAGCTTTCCGTGATGCTGAGGGCGATTATGTGGAAACAACTCGACTGATAGATGCAGTTGAGAGTTTCCTATACTGATTCGTTTGTTGATGGCATAGCCAAAGAGCTCTTTATCAATTCCAAAATTGACTCTTTCAGAAGAAACCAGGTAAAATCTGCAAAAAATCCAACGCCTTTCTGCATACTAAAAAGCTTTGCTTCTGCTAAGTTTAGGGAAAGCCTTTGTTACAGAAAGAATGAATATCCCATTAAAGCGTTGCAAAAAGTTCACTTTATTGCCCTAGAAATAGCTCTAGATAATGCAAATCCAAAAAGAAAAAGTCTGGTGAGCCAAACTTACATGTCCTCAAGACTTTGTTTTATTATAGCCTAATTCTTTAACAACAAAAGATCAAAAAGCATCAACTTAAAATGAGGATGGCAACTTATCATATATGAACTCAATCCTAAATCTCAGTGATATGAGTTTTATTCTGAGAGAGAGTATCAACATTGAGTTTTCTTTTTTGTTGGTAAGACAGATCAACTATCTAAACCAAGTACTTGTTATGATAGAAGATAGACATGAAAATCAAAACTAAAATGATGCATTGGAATCAACACTTTTTTTTTTTTTACTTTATCCCTGTAGTTTATTGAAGAAATTGTCTCCCCTTTTCAACAACATCTGTGTGCAACCCATCTCAATCAAGCTTGAGCCAGTTCTTATTGACCTTTGTTGATCCTTACTACTTATTTCAATACCTATAAAACTGACTTGTCTCTGATAACAGCATTCTCTTCAAACTTTGTCCACTCTTTTATGCACAATAAAGCTGATAGCCTTTAACAACAAAAAAGAGTATACTAAGACAAGAGCATCAAGTAAATACCAATCATGTGTGATTTATCAGAAAGTTATAAAAAAAAAAAGGTTTAATTCTGAAGGACTGGGAGTATGAAGTGAATATTTAGACTGAGCTAATTGATACCTTAATTACAGTGAAAGGCAAAATAACTCTGTTGTTTGTATTGGAAATCCCTTTTTGTTTAGTTCACAAGCAAGCACTTCTTTGTCTTGTTTATCATAATAAGCATAGGCTTGCATCTGTTCTTTTTCTATACATTCTCCTGCCTCCTTGTTAAAACCCTACAGAAGTAAATTGAAAATCAAAACTCAGCTATTTATTGTTTTAATTCACTAAAAATAGCTACAAAAATAAAAAAAAAAATTAAAAACTTTCTTTTCTTTTCTTCTTTCTATCCAATTGCTATGTCTAGTGAAGAAGTGACTGTAAGCTTATCTCGTCTTGCCTTAGCCAAGGCCATAAAGACACCTGATGCTGGTGAAGAACAGGAAGATTGGTCAAAGAGTGTTATCTTTCATCAAGCCCATATTGATGATCAAATGTTATACTCCATGCAACATGGCAATAGACGCACAAAGCCTGGTCGCCCTACAAAGCAACCCATTAGATACCCACAAAATAACCAACGCTTGGTTGCACCACCCATGCATCGTGCTCGATCAGAAGAGGCCTATATAAAGCCACCCATGCCTGTTTCATCACTTTCTTCTCAAAATAGATCTGCTCAAAGTACGCATAGTGTAGACAATCGATCTTCTGTCAACAAACTAGGTATGACTTTCTTTATTTGTTTTGATAGATGCTTATTGTTTTAAATCTTAGCCAATCATTCTAAACAAGGTCGTCGTTATGCTCCCAGTGATGAAGAAGACAACGACGACAGTGAAGAGGAAGAGAGTGAAGAGGAAGATAGCGAAGAAGAGGTAATTGTGCCTACAAAGACACCTGTGCCTACCAGGACACCTGTGCCTACAAAGACAACTGCACCTATCATGACAAGTCCACTGCCTCAAAAGAATCAACCCTTAAAGAAGCTTGCTACTCGTGCTATTCAACCCAGTGATGATGAAGAATCAGAGTCAGAGTCAGAGGAAGAAGAAAGCGATGATGAGGCTGATGGTGACGATAAGAAGAATGTAAAGAAGGATGAAAAAGGTATGAAAAGCGGCTGACACGTGGCTGTGAAGTAACTGCCGATATCTAAATAAGGAAATGTATCTTGATTTAGATACTGAAGAAACAGAAAAACTATACGCTCGCCGAATGTCCACTTTGAGACAGCTTGAACGTGGCAGCAGTCTTCACAAGAAGTCACATTCAACAGGCAGCCTGATGATGCTACCTCCTGCAGACGCCTTTATAGAACCTACCACTAGTCTGATGGATACTCATGCAGCCATGGAGAATGCTGCTCTGAATGCAACACCTGCAACACCCGGCAAATTAGGTTCAATCGAACAATGGCGTGTTACTGTAATGGAAGCAGAAGACATGAGCCAGCCAATCAGTACAGCTTCTCATTCACCTGTTGAAGATGATGAAAGCCTGGTAGAAGAACCTATCGTACGCTCACTCAACAGTTCATCTCATTTACCTGCCATGCGTTCACAGCCCTCTTTAGTGCCTAACCCAAGAGCATCTACAATGGATTTAGAAATGATGTATTATCAACAACAACAACAGATGTATAATATGCAGATGCAACAAGCTATGCAGCTACAACAGGCTCATCAAATGGCACAAATTCAACAGTATCAACAAGCCGTACAGATGCAACAACAACAGATGTATGCCTATAACAACAGTACCAGCACTAACAAGTCCAGTCACCGCAAGAGTGTGTCTGCTATGGACTTGATGATGCAATTAGAGCAAGAAAAGGCTGCCACTCGCAAGAACAATAAAAAGAAGATGCCTGACCCATCAAAGGCTAACCTGAATGAAGGTCTCTTAAGTCATGTACCTAAACATGGCCAACATAATATTAACTTTCAACAACAAGTACGCAAGATGCAACATACCATGCCTAGAGCCAGTATCAGTGACTACCATCTTCAACAATTACAACAACAACAACAACAAAAGACAAGACCTTCCAGTAGTATGAATATCTATAACATGCAACATGCTAGTCAGAGTAGTATGCTCAAGATGCCTCGAAGTGGTGATATGTCACCCATACCCACTATAAGCACCTCTACTCCCTTAAATCAACAACAGGCTTACTTTATACCTCAGCAACAACCTATGTTGATGCCTCCTCAACAGATGCCCATGATGGACTCTAATCGATCCTCTCAATATAATTCAAAAAGACAAAGTACAATGAATAAATTTTAGTTTTTTTTTTTTCTTTTTTTCATGATCTTGAGACGTTCATTGACTACTTCGAGATTAACATCTCAACGATTACCTAGACATTTGGCTTCTGAGGACAGTAAAAGCTTTCAGTTAGTAGCATTTCCTGAACGATCTGTTCTGTTGCCCAGTCAAGCAGAAGATGCCAATCGACTGTTTGCTCGACCTGTTCGATTCCTCAAAAGCATCTCTCAAGCAGATCAAGCTTCTGATCTCGATAAACCTGAAGTGAGTATGTCTAAAACTCATGTATCAACCAATAAACTCATTTTCTTTATGACATAAGGTTGCTTTTGTTGGTAGAAGTAATGTTGGCGTAAATATTGAACAACAAACTACTTTAGTTTCTTTCTCACTCTCTTTTTTTTTTTTAGAAATCAACACTGATCAACAACCTAACAAACAACAGCAAACTGGTCAAAACCTCTAATAAGCCAGTAAGGTGTCATTACTTGAACCTCTTGAATATCAGTTGTATACTGATGATAAGACACAATAGGGACATACCAAACTATTAAACTTTTTTGATGTGGGTGGTCAAGTAACATTAGTAGATATGCCTGGCTATGGTTTCAAATCAAAAGAAGAATGGGGTGAGCTCATTCTGGATTATTTGAGAACAAGACAACAGTAAGATCAAAATGAAGAATTGATAAGCAAATGACTTAATTTCTTCTAGACTCAAGCGGTTGTTTGTCTTGGTGGATCCAACAGCTGGATTGAAAGATACAGATAGACAATTGATGGAGATGCTGGATCAACAGGCACTTTCCTACCAAGTCATCTTGACAAAACGCGATAAACTATCCAAAGAGGCATTTGATAGATCCAGTCGAACCATTGAACAGTATCTAGTGAAACATGCTATCTGCTGCTATCCAGAATTACTGATGACCGGTAAACGACGTACCAGCAAGATCAATGAAAATGATGATATCACACAAGAAATGACTCGAGTCAAATGGGCTGTTGTCCAAGCAACTGGCATTACAGTCAAACCCTCTCTTAAACAAACAGGCATTGTGTTCAACAATCGACGCTAACATCTTTTTATTACATGGTCCATTTGAAATCACCTCTTCTTTTCTCTGATTCTCTTATTTCAAACATGATTTGTACAGCTACAAATAAACAAACGACAGTTGTCAATAGAAAGAGATAACCGTTGATTGAATGAAACATGTCTGATAGCATGGTTTTCATGCCATCTAGACCAAGACAGAATCCAACTAAATTGGCAACCATCATCATCAAGATATTAAAGACACATCCTATACCACATACAAATCGATAATACCACCTATGACCATACTTGACCATCAACATTTTAGTAAAATTATATCTGATCCATAAGAATTGACGCTTACCTTCTTTAAAGAAAACAATCGACTGCCAATGATTTCTGGTAATAGGAACAGACAGATCAACCAACCCCAAGCCAACAGACGTAATTCGATATCATGCCAGATAGCCACAAATGTGAAGACAACCCATATACTGAATCCTAGATAGCTGGATCCACCTAATGGAATATAGATATACCGTACTGTCCATCGATTAAAGCTACGATGCCAACTCTTCCAAAATCGTTGAGCAGAAAAGTTGTTGCTCATACATCGAATCATGTTCTCTTCAGGCCAGATGCCATCCAGAAGAGCCCATAATCGAAAGAATCGCCAGGGAATCAACAGCTTCATCCAGATGATCAGTAAATTGAAATAGCCAATCATACTTAATTCAAATGGACTGTCTTGATGCCATGCCTGTGCCTTGGAAATGGCCACCACATAGAGTGAATGCAGCACTATTTCCATGACAAACAAGGTAGATAAGAGGCGAATAGCGTATTGGATCAAGTAAGGTCGAGTGATACTGATAGGGGTTTGCAGTTGAGACATGTAGTTGTTGAAAGTCACGATAGGTCCACATAGATAGAGGGGAGCATAGAAGATGTAAGAGAGAAAGGCAGAGTAATGATAGATGGAAGGTGCATAAGGCATCTCAATGCGTTCTCGCATACTAGGTTCTTCAAGCCCCACATAATGTCGCTTTGATTTCATATACCAATAAGCATCCATATTATAAGATACCAATCGAAGCATACTAAAGTTAAACAAGACATGCCATCGAGGTAACAATCCAGTCAATGGATCCTTTAAAAAGAAATCAGAAAAACAGTATGGTTTCCATAGTTTTCTCCTTTACCAAATATCCCAACCCAATGGATCCAAATGTATAACCATGGTACTGTTCATTTAAGAACAAGACAGCCAAATTGAAGCTCCAGGTCAGTAGAGGATTCAAGATACTACCACCTGTGGCTTTACCAATCAGATAGCTGGTGGTGACAATCAAATAGATCTTGATAAAACCAGTGCCATGCAATCCAAGCAAGACACACATGGAACACACCAAATTAAACCAGACATGGGATGTTATTGTTTGGTTAGGGAGTAGGCGATAGAGGTATCGAATGCAAAGCCATAGACTGACCAATGCAGTTAAATGGGCAAGATGGTTACGAAATTGAGCATATTGCATGTCACTGTTATCTACTTTTCGACCCCATAGCCAGCCCTCTGAAAGTAGGTTGCTATAAAGATAATAGTTTGGATGCACCTCTATAACAAACAAGTTTAGAATTCCATTCTTTCACAATCACTACTACTTTTACCTTGACTCAGTTGGTGAGTGGTATATAGCATATAAGGCACAACACTAGCTATACACACATAATAGAAATAAAACTCTAGCGTTATCGTCAGTCTCTTTGTTTTGGTTTTCCTTAAAGTTATCCACCTTTTGTCTTCCATCGTGATGGAGTTGTGTTTGTTGAATTAGGTGTTGTGTTTGTAGGTAAGCTGAGGGTTTTCAACTCATGTTGCTCTGACATAACCTCTTTTTATTATAAGAGAGAGAAGAAAGGAGAGAGAAAAAAAATATTGTAGATCAAGCTTTTCTAATTTTAAATAACCCGTGTAACATTCTGGGACTGAAGTCTAATGAATGCATTTCTGTCTCTAAAGCCTCTAAGGCTTAGTGTTTTAGAGGCGATTCACTAGTTTGTATAGAATATTGACTTCCAAATAAACACACATGTTCCTTAGAGGAATCATGTATCAAGTTCAGGGCATGTTTTTGTTCTGGTTGCAGCTTCATTCTTTTCTTCCTTTTGGTTGTACTTCAATCAACAGCCATCATTCACTGTTACCAGCCTTATTTTCTTTTTCTTATGCAACTAATGATGATAAAAGTGTTTAGAATTTTAAAAAATATGCGGATAAAATCGATTGATTGGCTGTCATTCGTTTGAGAGAATGAAGAAGTCATTTTTTTTTCTTCTTTTAATATGGCTGCATAATATGATCAAATTTCCTTTTTTTCTTTTTTTTTTTCTCTCTTTCTTTATTCGTCTCCCCAGCTCATCTTCAGAATAAAGACAGTATGACCCACCATAAGCAAGAAATGACTGGTAGACAAGAGGACAAAGACAAAGAGTTGCCTCAACCACAAAACAGCAACCACCTCAGCACTGCGCCTCTAAAAGATAAACTATTGACCAACTCTTCTTATCTAGCAGCAGAAATCCCTCTTAAGTTGGGTCATTTTATGTCGAACCTATGGACTTCTGGTTCTGAACTTTCGAGTTCTTTCTTTCTTCAACATCAAGATACAACAGAAGAAGGACTGATTTGGCTTTTGGGTCGTCCTTATTACACAAAGCCTTTGGATCAAATGCAACAGGCTATCTTGGAAGCACAAAAGGAAGAGATGTTTAGACGTCCTGTTTCAGAAGAAGGAGAACCAGATACCAATGCTGCCTTACTCTGGCCGCCTGATTTCTACGAGGATTTTACTTCCCGACTCTGGATGACTTATCGTCACAACTATCCTCCTATTCGACCTTCAAGTCACAAGACTGATATTGGTTGGGGATGTATGCTTCGAAGTGGTCAGAGCTTATTGGCCAATACACTCTTGACACACTTTTTATCTAGAGGTGAGTTTGAGTTAAGTAGGCAGTATTGTATTCATTAAATGATGTGTTAGACTGGAGACGTCAACGACAAGATCGAGTCACTCGAAAACAGTACGACAGAGTATGTATCATAAACCATAAAAGAGGTACCCAATGTGTTAACTTGTTGTCTATCTAGATTGTTCATTGGTTTCTGGATGAATTGTCACCAAGAGCTCCCTTTTCAATACATCGTATTGCACTTTTAGGCAAACAATTAGGCAAAAATATAGGCGAATGGTTTGGTCCAAGTACCATCAGTCAAGTTATACAGTATGTATAACCACTCAAGTAATTATATAAAAAAAACTAATAAGAGATATACCTTTAAAGAGCCTTAGTGTCTGATTTTCAACCTGCTAATCTATCTGTCTATGTTGCATCTGACGGAGTTGTCTATAAAGATGGTGTTCAAGATGTAGTGACAGGAAAGAGACCTAGAGGCGATTTTACCTATCTGACTAACAAAATGGCATCTTGTAACATAAACGATGCTGTTCAAGAAGAAGTAAAGCATCTGTATAACGCAAGCACACCAAACTCTACACAACACCATCAAGAACCCCAATTCAAGCCTCTATTGATACTGATTCCATTACGATTAGGCATTGACTCACTTCACAGTACTTACCATCCTGCTCTCAAGGCATGCTTTGAATTGCCTTCCTTTGTGGGTATTGCAGGTGGTCGACCCAATTCATCTCTCTACTTTATAGGACTTCAGGGAGATGATCTAATATACCTTGATCCTCATTTCTCAAGGGCTGCACTTGAGACAAAGAGTCTTTCGGATTACACACGGGAAGATTTCAGTACATATCACTGTACTATACCGCGCAAGATCAACATATCCAACCTAGACCCTTCGATGATGTTGGGCTTCTATTGTCAAACACAACATGATTTCGATAGACTGTGTCAACAGATTGATATGGTAAAACAGAAACATGAAATGCATCATTGGATCTTAATATGTCTGTATAGATATCCAAGAAGTATACACCTATCTTTTCAATAGAAGAAAGTACACCTGAATACGATGAAGATGTTCGGAGTGAGAATGATTTCGGTATTGTGAGTGATGAAGAATGTCAGCGTTCTGAAAGGGTATCTGACGACGAAGATTCCATCATCTAAGCCATTAAAGTTCTTTTTTTTGAAATGTGTATCATCCATAGTGTGGTGTCTATCTTACCTAAAGAGTCTTGAAAGATGCCTATAGTTTGATTAATCTATTTTTGTTCCTGTACTTTCCAAATGAATACTACTGGATCCTACATAAACATTCTGTACTGTACTCCTTTAACTTTGGTATCTTCTTTTTATTTTATTGCTGTATTGCTCTTTAGTAATTCATTAAGCAACAGAGAGAGTGAGTGATATTTGCAAGTAAGAGGATATTCCAGCCAAAGCATAACAAAAAGAAACAAAATCGCTTCAAATGTTTCATCCATACTGAAGTATCTTGTCCCCCCTTTTTCTTTTTTAGGATATCATCTGTTTCCCTTTTCGTAAACTGTCCCCCCATCTCAACTCTTTTTGAGAATTCACTGAGAATCAATTTCCCTCATCTCTTTTTCTGAATTCAAGTAAAAATATTCTTTCCTCTGCTATTTCTCTTTGACTTTGTATTTTTTATTCAAGAAATTCAACATGAAAAAAAATAAAGATCATTTCACCATCACCGATCGACTTGAAACTTAGCAGAGTACTTCTTTTGACTTACAGGACTTACCTGAGCAGAAAAAAGTCGACACTTTTATCATTCAAATCCATGATAATACCTCACTTATATATTTTTGAAATCTAGAGACACTTTTTTTGCAGAGTTACTAACAAAAAATATCAGCTGGGTTCGAATATGCGCTGTAGTGAAGAGAGCACCATATTCCCCTATGATGTGCTCAAAAGTATGTATGAGCTTTCAACAAGCAAACATACTACTCAAGCAACCAAATTGGTGACTTCAACAGATACCTCTACTAATTTAGCTTAAGAAAGATAAAGCTGTTTTTGTTTATATCTTATTTCACGTTTCATCTTTTGTATTTTGAGCATGATCTAAGCAGTCAAGTATTTTACAATACCAACTGGTTTCTTTTTGTTTGCATACCCCTTCATAAGAAGAGCTGAGCATACTAGAAACAGATTCATAATGACAGTGAGTTGAAACGAATGTGGATTGGAATTTGAATCAATTGTGTATTGATATATGGGGACTGTATTTTAACTCGAGTTAATGAGGTATGAGCCCAATTGCTTAGTTAGGCTTTGAGTCATACCGACAGCTACTAATATACAGGGACTAGGTTTTAACTAACAAAATTGCTGTCTCTCTTGCTTTGGAAAATCGTCGAATTGAGTATTTACTCTTTTACCTCAAGATCTTCTTCATTTTCTTTTCTCTCTTCTTTTTTTTTTTCTTTAAAACAAGAGCCAAGACCACAATCTTGGGTGCAATTTCCCCTCATGGTGCAATCAACATTAGTGAAAGAAGACCGAGAGCATTGCCTCCATCAAAGAAAAGAAAAGCAGGAGGAGCTTCGGTTGCAAAAACAACTGGTAACATTGGTACAGTTACTGGACATGGCTTCAACTTTGTTGGTAGTGTTTTAGATGTAACGGATCGACATGAGAAATTCAAAGAGCATTATCTGATTATGGACAATGCGCCTATTCACAAGCATCAAGACATTCAGAATCTCATCGAGAGCAGAGGCTATAAGTGTGTGTATCTTCCGCCTTATTCGCCCGAGCTCAACCCTATTGAGCAATTTTGGTCTGTTTGTAAAAGCAAGCTTAAGAGAGAACAGCTGCTCCAAGAAGAGACTTTGTCTTTTAGAATTGCAGACGCTTGTAATAAGATTCTTTATAGCGATCTTCGAGGCTTTTGTAGATATTCTGCAGCTAAATTTGAAGATTGTTTAAGTCGTAAGCCTATATAATAAAATGTGCGTACAGTGGTACCCCGATTTAAGCATAATATTTTTGTAAGCTTCATGCATCATACTTGTATGGAAAATAGGGCATTTGGCAAACAAGCTTCGATTTCCTTTAATATGCTGCGCTCTGATTGTACTTTTATAGTTTTTACTATGTTTGGAATGGAATATCACTTTAAACATAACACATGAAGCTTACAAAAATATTATGCTTAAATCGGGATACCACTGTATTTGGCGTATGCATAAATGCGCCAAATTTTTTTTTCCACTGCGTAATTTATTTTTTTTGAAAGTACACCAATCTATTATATTAAAAAGATAACGGTCGAAAAAATCGTAAATCCCCAAATAGGAAGGTGTGACTTTTTTTTATTTTTTTTATTTGGCCCTAAGTTACTGAGAGGATATTTTGATTACAGGAACAAATTTTTTCACTGCTTTCTCTCTCCTGATTTTACACTCTTGACTAGAAAATGTAACTTATGAATAAAACAAAAGATAACGCGCCTTGATTTCTTACGGTTTTGTATTTAGAACATGTTCATTAATTACACACCTGAAACTGAGCAGGCTAGAAAAAGAGCCAGAATTACACGCAATCAACGTACAAGCACTCCAGTTGTTTGTAGCTTTTGCAATGAAGAAGGTCACAGTCGAAGCACAAGTAGACTCTGTAGATTCTATTCTGGAAGTAGCTCAACTGCTGAATCAACTGATGACATTACACCTGTCAATCAAGTCGAAAGCAATATATTAGCTGATCAAGTCAATGACAGCTCCTCTATGGATGAAACTGAGAATGTCAATCCTATCGGTAACTGCAATGAATGCCTATCTGAAGATCATTGTACTACCGATTGTCCCATTCTCTTCTACAAGAACAACCCTGAGATGAACACTTATAAAGTTGCTCATGATCAAAGCAAACTTTCTCAACTCAAAAGACATGATTTTGGTAGAATGAAAGTTGAATGCAGCTTCTGCCATGCTATGTTGTGGTTAGATGAGAGAGCAACTGCCTCCAAATCGGAGCCATTGTTTCAATTGTGTTGTGGCAAGGGAAGATACATTATGAAAGACTTTGAGCCTTTGCCTCCTTTGTTGACTGGACTTCTCACTAACACCGATCCAGTCTCCAAGGAATTTCAAAGTAGCATCAGAGCTTACAACAACGTTCTGTCTTTCACTTCCCTTGGTGTTAAGCTAGATCATGCTGTTAATAATGATAGAATGGGTGCTTACGCTTTCCGCATTCATGGTAATGTCTATCATAGAATCGGAACATCATTGCATCCAGAAGATGGAGATGCACCTAGCTTCGCCCAAATATATGTTTATGATGCAGCCAATGAGCTTCAAAACAGGTTGCACAGAATGCCTTTTCTTGCTTCTGAAACTTTGCATCAACTTCAAAGTCTGATGCATTCTGTCAATCCATATGCAAGAGATTTTAAGACTATGGCAGACTTAGAGAATGAATTACCAGGTGGTTTAGCTGAGGTCAGCATGATCTTTAGATCTGAAGGGACTCCTGATCCCCGTCGCTACAACTCGCCAACCCACAACACTGAGATTGGTGTTCTCATCATTAATGGTGAAGACCATAGAAATGTGAACAAGCCAACTCACAGAGACGTAGTCATCCGTTTGAAGAACAATGGCTCAACTGAAAACGGGTTGCAATCAATCAATGAGATCAACCAGCATTACGATCCAATGCACTATGTTCTTATGTTTCCAAGAGGGCAACCAGGCTGGAACATAAACATGCGTACAGCCAATGGTCTGAAAAAGGTTACCATCATGCAATTTTACAGATATCATCTCATGATCAGACAAGTCTCTCCAAGTCAGCTTCATCTGTTTAAGCATCTGTTTCATCAGTATGTTGTGGATATGTACGCAAAGATGGAACAAGAGCGATTGAACTATCTGAGACACAACCAAAAATCCTTGAGATGTGAGCTCTACAACAATTTGAGAGATGCCGCTGAAGTTGATGATGGAGACATGGAATCTGTAGGCAAGAAAGTCATTTTGCCATCCTCATTCATTGGCAGTCCACGACACATGATACAGCTCTATCAAGACTCTATGAGTATAGTTCGTAGATTTGGTAAACCTGATCTGTTTGTTACATTTACCTGTAACCCCAGCTGGCCTGAAATCACAAACGAGTTGCAATACAACCAAACCAGTAACGATAGACCTGATTTGTGTAGCAGGGTTTTCCATCTCAAATTGAAATCACTCATGCATGATTTAACAGTCAAAGGTGTTTTGGGAAAAGTCATTGCTCATATGCATGTAATTGAATTCCAGAAAAGAGGCCTCCCTCATGCCCACATCTTACTGATTCTTGATGCAACTGACAAACTGAGAGAAGAGGATATCGACAATGTTATATCTGCAGAAATTCCTGATAAGCAAGCTTATCCTTCTTTGTACGAAACAGTCACCAAGAACTTGATGCATGGACCTTGCGGCCTTCTTGATCCCAATGCACCTTGCATGAAAAACGGCAAGTGTTCAAAAAGCTATCCAAAGGCATTCAATGACACCACTCATTTCAAACGAGAAGAACAAGGTGGATATCCCATGTACCGTAGAAGAAATGATGGTAAATCAATTGAGAAGAAAGCCGTCAAACTCGACAATCGATGGGTGGTGCCTCATAACCCTTATTTAACTACAAAGTACAATGCGCATATCAACGTTGAAATATGTGCTACATTTGTCTCTGTAAAGTATGTGTACAAATATGTATACAAAGGGCACGATAGAGCTCAAGTTGATGTCTCAAAAAACGATGAAATTCAGAAATTCATTGACGCTCGATATGTATCAGCTGCTGAATCATGTTGGAGACTATTCTCTTTTCCTTTGCACAATGAGTTCCCCCACCACCAAAGGTTGTCTGTACATCTTCCTGATCAGCAACCTGTCTACTTTGATGGTGAAGATCAATTGGACAATGTCATTGAGCGCAATTTAAAGAATACTACTCTGACAGGTTGGTTCGAAGCCAACAGAGAATATGAGTCTGCCCTTCAGATCTTATATATCGAGTTCCCTGAACACTTTGTATGGGTCAAAGAAAAGGAGAAGAACTACTGGAAGATAAGAGAGCGAGGACAAGGCGGTACCATTGGTAGAATCTATGCCATCTCACCCAAGGAAAGCGAGAAGTATTGTCTGCGCATGCTTCTTTACCATGTCAAGGGTGCAACTAGCTTTGACCATCTTAGGACTGTCAATGGCATTTGCTATCCCAGTTTTCGTGAGGCTGCATATGCTCTTAATCTTTTGAACGATGATACTGAGTGGATTACCTGCCTTGAAGAAGCTTCTCACTACAAAAATGCTGGATCATTACGGAATTTGTTTGCCATTATTTTGGTATTCAACAATCCTTCTGATCCGTTTCAGCTTTGGGATAAGTTCTCTAACGATCTCTCTGAAGACTTTCTTCATAAAAAGCGTCTACTACTGCCTGATCTAGATGTCCAAATGGACCAACAAATCTATGACTGTGCATTGTATGATATTGAAGAGCAATTGCAAGACTATGGTTTTTCCTTGAATAACTACTCGGGATTTACTTTGCCTTCTACTGACCCTAGAGGTACTTATAGCGGACTTCTTACAGAAGATCAAATGCTTGAGCCTCTCATTGTTAGAGAGCATTTAGTTTTAAATGCATTAGCATCTTTAGAACCAGAACAACAGTTCACATTTAACCAAGACCAGCAAGCAGTTTTCGATCATGTCATGAGTATGGTAGAAGGTCAGCATACTGTTGAGCCAAAGGTCATTTTTCTTGACGGGCCAGGTGGTACAGGCAAAACGTATCTGTTTAACGCCTTGCTTGATGCTACAAGAAGAAACCATGGTATTGCACTTTCAGTTGCCGCAAGCGGAACAGCTGCTCTTCTTTTAAAAGGTGGTAAAACAGCACACTCGCTCTTTAAGATCCCTTTGAAATGCGACATACATACGATGTGTTCGTTTAGTCCTGCTTCGCCCACTGCTCAATTGATTAGATCTGCCAAGCTCATTTTATGGGATGAAGCATCTATGATTAGTAGAGATGTATTGGAAGCAGTTGACAGGTCATTCAAGGATGTCTGTAAACAAATCAATCCTGCTTTTGAAGATATTCCCTTTGGTGGTCGAGTGGTTGTTTTTGGTGGTGACTTTAGACAAGTTCTTCCGGTCGTACCTAAAGCTTCTAGAGCGGATATTGTAGCTCAATGCATCAATAGATCCTTCCTCTGGAAACATTTTTCAAGAATGCAGCTGCGTATCAACATGCGTGTGCAAGCCACTCTTCAATCAGGCAATCATGAACAAGCAGAAATGCTAAAGAACTTTTCAGACTACTTGCTGACTATCGGTGATGGTTCAATTCCATCATTGAATCCTGAAGGTGCCATTCAGTTAGATGAAAGCATGGTTTTACCTGGCAACAACGCTCTCAGATTGGCTGACACAGTTTTTCATCAGTTTCAAGGTGCAGCATTCATGCAAGACAGGCATAATTTTATGACCAGTCGAGCAATTCTCACCTCTTTAAACAAAGATGTCAACAAAATCAACGACAGTCTCTTGAACCATTTCGAAGGTGAAATACACACACTTTTAAGTAGTGATTTACTTTGTAAGGCAGCAGAAGTTGATATGCTTCGGTATCCTGTTGAATTGCTGAACAAAATTGAGTCTGGCAGTCTACCACCTCATTGTTTGAAGTTGAAAATAGGATGTCCTATAATGCTCCTTAGAAACCTTAACCCTTCCAAAGGATTGGTAAACGGTACAAAGTTGATTGTCTTAGCAATTAACTCAAAGGTCATACAAGCCGAGATAGCCACTGGAAGTAAAGCAGGAGAAATAGTTGCAATTCCAAGAATTATCATCGAATCTCAGCCTGAGCAAATTGGCATTCACTTTCAACGTCTTCAATTCCCTGTTAGATTAGCATTTGCAATGACAATCAACAAATCACAAGGTCAAACTCTAGATTTCGTTGGTTTATATCTGCCTTCCCCCGTCTTCTCTCATGGACAACTCTATGTGGCTATGTCCCGTGTGGTATTTACCACATCCAATTCTATTTGCACTTAGAAGTCCGATCATATTATAAAGAGTTTTTTATCGTGTTTAACACTTTTTCTCTTCACCTAATAAACAGGCCTATATTTGTCTCGTTAACTTTTCTAGTTCAGATTCATATATTCGAGATAAATACAACATTTTTTTTAACGAAGACACCAACATCTCTGAAACCATCTCAATGCAACAACAACAACAACAGCAACCTCAAGACAACCACCAGGGCTCAGCCACCAGCTCAGCCACAGAAGAAGCTGAAGACATTCGCTTTTGGAGAGAGCTCCAACAGGAAGCTGTCGATTTTAGACGACAATACAGAGAAAGTGCTCGCAAAGGCAACAGAGACGCGGAACTACTCAACCAAGCCGAGAAAGCCGCTCAAGAAGCTGAGAAGTTTCGAATTTTATGTCAAGAAACTTATCCAGAATCCATTGTATTCCACAAGTTGGATAAAAAAGGCAGTGAACTCAACATTGAGAAGATGCCTCACTTACTTGGCGCAATTGAGCAACCAGTAGGTGCACACGGAGGCGTTTATCGCAACGTGAAACTTTTCTTTGCCCATGTGGAAAGATACGCCTTAAGTCAAGGTGTTAATCTGGACCTTGAGCACCGTAAGTGCATGCCCTCAATTTTGGGTAAAAACTTTCGGGAACATTATGAGCTTCAGATGAAGCGCGCGTCTGCCCAAGGTCTAGTGCCTAATTGGGAGACCGTCAAGCTATGGTTATCTGAGTACGTGGACACCCCACTGGAAAGAGCCAGAAGCGTTAAAGCCTTGTTCAGAATCGTCCCTAAGAAAGACGAAAACAACCGCCAGTTTGCTGAGCGCTGGTTGGAGGCTACATCCCTCGTGGATTTCAAAAGACTCAGTGTGGATGAGTATTCATTCATTGTTCAATGCAGTCTTTTTCCTTCAGAGTGGAGGTCTAAGATCCATCATGCCATCAGTACTGGCAGTGAGGACATCATGGGCAAAGAGATCCGTGACATGATCATGTGGTTCCATGATTTGGAACTACCTGCAGCCAACAAACGTAGCGCAGAAGACGCTCCTGCTGAGCGTGCTACAAAGAACAGCAGACAAACTGAAGCGCCTAATGGCACAGAAGCTTCCAAGTGGGCGAAGTTCGTCTACGACAATGCGAGAAGCAACAGAATTTGCAATCGCTGTGGCAGTCTTTACAAGCCTGGCCACAACAAAACTTGCTCCAAACAAGGGCACAGACGAAATGAAGGTGAGGCAAGTACCCCTTTAGTCAACAGAATGGCAAACATGCAGGTCGCTGAAGGACCTAGTCCTTCTCAGAACATCGACCGCGCACTTGAGGCAGCAGATATCCTCACAGAAGACATGGAGGACTGCCAATATGACAAAATTGAATGTAAGCAAAAAAAATCCAAAGAAAATTTCCATGATGTGGAAGGAGAAACTAAAGTTCCTATTTACATAGAGGCCAAACCTATTATGGCTCTGGTAGATAGTGGCTCCAATTTTTCCTCTTTGAATAAAACTTTTTGTCTTCAAAATAACATTCCCATTCTCGCATACACTGAGAACACACGCCCAAAAATACTTCTAGCAACTGCAGGTACAACCAGCTGTATGTACGGCTACACACCTAGGCTCAAGCTAAAGTATAATGGCAAAATTTACGAATTCAAGTTTCAGGTAATAGACTTGACGTTTAATGTTCCAATGTCTATTGGTACAGACCTAATGAAGGTCCTTGGTATTGGCTATCATGGTTTAGCTACCTCATGGGATCCACCTATTAAAGGGGTCACAGAAAATCCTCTCAAAGATGTAGTGGAGCCAAATGCAGATCCATTTGGAACACCTACTGAGATGGAACATTTTATGCAAAGCATACAAGGACATATCGCAGCAAATGAGGCTCTACCTCCAGGTTCATTTTGCACTCATCCAGACGCAGTCATTTATTTAGACACTCCAGACTCAGCTGAAGGTTATAAATCGCAATATCCAATTGCTGACAAACTGAAACCCAAGGTGCAGGAGACCGTCGAGAAGTGGTTGAGTGAGGGAATCATCCAAGAGGTACCCTCCAATGTTGACAACAGATGGAACAGCCCATTAACACTCGCACCCAAAAAGGACACACAAGGAAATTATACGGACAAACGACCTTGTTTAGACCCCAGACACATCAATAAGTATCTCAAAGAAGACCGCTTCCCTCTACCCAGGATCAATGACATTTTCAAGAAATTGCAGGGTGCAAATGTATTCACCACCTTGGATTTGAAAAATGCCTTCCACCGTTTCCCGATATATCCACCACATCAACATAAGACTGCCTTTACATCCGTGGATGGCAAGCAGTACATGTTCAGAGGATGTCCATTCGGATTGAAACCTATTTCATCGAAATTTCAGAGGGTCATGTCTAAGCTTTTCTCGGTTGAACCGTTCAGAAACTATGTCTCCACATTTGTCGACGATATTGTTATTTATAGCAAGAACTTGACTGATCACATCAAACATGTACAGAGCGTCATCGATGAGCTCACAAGGGTAAAATTGATCTTAAATCCTCAAAAATGCCATTTTGCACAACAAACAATCTATCTGTTGGGTTTCTGCATTTCTACAAATGGACAGTCATATTTAGACCCCCGTAAGGTTACCAACACTATGCAGTGGCCCACACCGCGCACTGGTAAAGACATTCAGAGATTCCTGGGATTAGTCAATTATTTCAGAGATTATGTCCCAAAAATAGCAGTGTTGACAGCACCCCTAGATGGCTTGCGCAATCATCCAGGTCCGTTAGGCTCAGCATGGACAAGTGCACATGACGTAGCCTTCCATAAGCTTAAGCAGGCATTGATACATGCACCCATCTTGCAACCTCCAAACTTGGACTTGCCATTCCAAGTCGCCACAGACGCCTCAGACGTGGGCATTGGCGCAGTACTTTATCAGGAGGCAGTTCCCTCCAAAAAGTTGCACTACATAGGTTTCATGGCCAGGGCATTGACTAAGTCAGAGCGCAATTATGGCACAACCAAACGTGAACTTTTAGCAATAGTCTTTGCATTGCAGAAATTCCATACATACTTATGGGGGCGTCATTTTACGCTACACACAGACCATAAAGCTTTGGTTTTCATTCACACACAGAAAGAGTTAAACGCCATGTTAACAAACTGGCTAGAAACTATTCTGAATTATGACTTTACCGTAGTCCATTTACCAGGTATGGACAATGTCTTACCAGATGCCTTGTCACGCCTTTTCTCAGTGAGAAAAGATCTAGGGGAGGGTAATAAGGACAAGACGCACTCCACATGCTATGCATCCACAAATAATGACAAGGTAGCTAGAGGAGCTAGCGCAGATTACCTTAAAGATAATATGATCGAACCTCCAACTGAGGCAGAAAGATTAGACATATTAGAAAAAGCTCATTTATTTGGTCATTTTGGAGCAGAAGCAATGGTTAAGGCAGTACACAATAATGGTATGCATTGGCCGAAATTAATGGAGCAAGCACTCATGATAGCAAAGAAATGCGCTCAGTGCCAAAAGTTCAATATTGTTAAGACAGGTTACAATCCACACAAGCCGGTCCATTCATCCCTACCAGGGGATCACTGGGCTATAGACTTGGCAGGACCACTACCTATGACAGAAAGAAACAACAGATACATGTTAGTCATGATTGACATATGCACTCGCTTTGTAATATTGAGACCGATACCAAACAAGACAGCAGAAGCTGTGGTACAAGCCTTAATCCCAGTATTTTGCGATTTTGGTATTCCCAGAATATTGCAATCAGACAATGGCAAAGAGTTTGCGAATCAAGTCATGCAAAGGTTCAAAGCTAAGGCAGGATTTGATCACAGATTAATCACCCCTTACTATCCTCAATCCAATGGCGCAGCTGAAAGAACTGTAGGCACAGCCATGAACGTTATCAAGAAAGTTGTCGAAGGAGTATCAGCCGAATGGGACCTATTCATTTACTCTGTGCAACTTTCAATCAATAACAAAGTCTCAAAAAGATTGGGCACTGCACCTTTTAACATCATGTTTGGAAGAAGGTTGAATGACTTCAAAAATTATGAAGAAGAAACAGGTCAGACGTCCAACTTGACTGCAGAACAGGTTACTCAAAGGATCAAGGATCTACAAGAGGTACTGTTTCCAGCCATACAGGAAAAGACCAAGCAAGCTATCAAAGCTCAAAAGGAGAAGTTCGACAGAACACATGCCCATGGAGACATACCAGTAAACAGCCTGGTGCGTCTGAAGGTACATCCAAACTTCAGAGCAAAGATGGATCCCGTATACGAAGGACCATACACAGTCATCAGAAAGACGCAGAATGGAACGTACGTCTTAAGAGACACAACGGGTGAAATACTGCCAAACAGCGTTACAATTTCGCAACTAAAACCAGTGGTGAGCGACCATGTTTTAGACCCCAACAGTACCAAAGAAGTGGAAGCTATCTTGAACCACTATTTAGACCCAGACACAAACAAATATAGTTATTTTGTGAAATGGCTCAATATGGATGAATCATACAACCAATGGGTTGCTTCAAAGGACTTTTATTCGCAAGGCATTATCCAAGAATATTGGAGCAATGCAGAACCAAAAGTCAAAGCAAACACAGTTGTCAAGAAAAAGACAGGTCAAAGAGGAAGACCAAGAAAATACACAGAAAACGGCACTTCTCAAAATAGCATCCCTAACAAGAGAAAAAGAGCGATATCTGTCGTATTTGGGCATGCATTCAAACAAGAAAATATAAAATTCGGAAATTCAATTAATCATCTCAAGAAAAGATAAATGTTATTTTGACAGATAATGTCAAAATAACAATAAACCAAACAATGTTCATAAAGTTGGAAACCTAAAATTACACTAAATGTTACCAAAGGGAAGACGGAAATTAAGCATATCGCAAGTGCTGGCTAAAAAGCGATGAAATGATATATAAGGCATTCAATGTGCGTAGCTAACACATTGAAAGCATGATCAGACTTATATTCATGGATTCTCCTTTTTCTCCAATACTGAAAATAGCTATATGACATGGTACATTATTATAACAGGATGGTTGCATAGGCCTTATAAAATCAAGGTAGCAGCATCTAACAATACAAGCAATGATTCTAGAGATTTCATTACCAGAAAAGACTAAATCATTACTTGGATAAAGATAGTTCTGAGACATACACACAAAGGGCTTGTCTATCATTATCACACTATTTAAACTGATCTAATATCCAACGAAACAAGTGAACAAGTATGAAACAGTTAAGCCTGATATATTCAGATACTTTCCAAGACAAAACACATATCTTGATAAAGCATAAATAGCTTCTCATCAAGATATAAACCTAGTTGAAAATATATCTCCACCTTATTCAAGGCGGAGGATGAAATCTGGCTACAGACATCTTTTTATAAAGGTGACCAGTCATCCCAGTAGGAAAACTGCTCATACAGATAAAATTGTAACGGAGTGATTGATTGAAACCGAGATAGAAATAGTATATTAACACAACATGAACGTGCAGTAGAATTAGTTCCCTCTCTTTCTTTTTAATAAAAAAATCGAGTTCCCTCTCATTGAATCTTTGAGCCTGCAAATATCACAATATCAAAAGAGATCAAAGCACAGAAGCCCAGATCTAGATAAACGCTACTCTAAAACACTACCAAAAGACTGGTGGGGGGTAATGTGGTATTTACCACATCCAATTCTATTTGCACTTAGAAGTCCGATCATATTATAAAGAGTTTTTTATCGTGTTTATATTTGTCTCGTTAACTTTTCTAGTTCAGATTCATATATTCGAGATAAATACAACATCCCGTATTAGAAGTCCCGACTCTATCAAAGTAATGATAGATCATCAATATAGAAGACGCCTTACAAATGCCACAAACAACATTGTTTACAAAGAGGTCTTTAACTGTTAATCATCTTCCTTTCTCTCAATAAAAATATATCTTATCAACTCAATCTCATATATATCATCTTAAAGTCAACACTGTCGTAATAGGTTAAATCTTTAAAGCTGCCCCGGGACCCGTGTTTTTTTTACCAAAGCAAAGGTTTAAAATACACGAAGCGTAGCGTAGGGGCTATTTTATACCGTCGCGAAGGTCCAAAAAAAATTTGGGTGGGGCCCCCACATTGCCATGCTATTCGGATTAGCCAAAACAGCCCACTGCGAAGTGCAAGCCGGTTTCAACAGCGAAGCGGGCAAACCTTAGTGAAGGTCGATAAAATTTACCATAGCGCAGCGAAGGTCAAAATTTTGTCACCGCAACGGCGGTTTGACTTGAAACAGGCTTGCTTTTTTTAAAAAATGCGCAAATAATTTTTCCGTTTGGTATAGTTTGAAACACTGATAAAGATGTTGTGTTACCACATACAGAAACACGAATTGTTTTTGTGAATCGCGGTTTGCATAATATACACACTTGAGCATCTGTCTGCTTGATTGGCTATCAGAGATAACTAGCGCACTTGTTCTTCAATGAAGAAGTTTGCTATCACCTTCTATTAATCTAAATTGTATTCAAAGCCTATTTAAACCAGGTTATTTTTTCCCTCAAGAAGAAAAAAAAAAGGGGGGAGTTGTATACATGACTTCTCCCGAACGTGTTTCTGATGAAAATTGTCTAAACCTTCAACATCTATTTCTGGAAGTACTGTGCTCTCATGGTTTCGTTCACAGGAAATAAGCGAAGGCAGTAACAGATGATCCAGCCTATGTGTATTCCTTCAATTAGCTTAATACCGATATGTTTCGGACGAGGAATGTTTCTAAAAGAAGTATCAGCATCCATTCAAACAAAGCAGGCTTCTAGCCTCCTTTTAGACAATTGAAAAGCCCCCCTCTATGGTCATGCTTCATATCCGTTCCGCTGATGTAGAACGATAAGTCCGGTCATTTAATTTTTTTTTTTGCATTTAAGTTCTTGCGACACTACTTTGTCTGTAATTGTTAATATGACGCAATGGGGACGTTTCTCACGCATGTTTGTATCTATGCTATGTGAAGTAAAGGGGGGGAATACATAAACAAGCAGAAATAGAACAATAACACTTTTGAGAATTATAGAAAACAACAGAGAAGGGTTAGATTTCATTGAATTAAATGTAGCAGAAGGTGACAAGAAAAAACAGAAGCTTTTTGAGTTATGTAATTTACGCGTATGCCTTTGTATGTCAAACTCAACATCCATTAGACTTATTTATAGCCCTTTTGATTTTTTCTCTTCTTTCTCTTTTACTTTCCAAAAACCATTTCTCTCTCTCTCTCTTCAACAGAACCCTTTAGTAAAAGAAAATGTCTTTCCGTGCTCCTTCTCCTCCCTCAACAGGATACAGCATTATTGACATTCGTCAGACCAATGCTCCTTTGGATAAGCACACTGCTGATCCAATTGTTGATAGACCTCCTTCTCCACCTCGCTCCACAGGCGTATCTGAAGATGCATTTAATGACTCTAGCTTGGTTGATACCATTGTAAACTCGCTCAACAAGCCTTTGCATCAGAAGTCAATTCCTACCTACATTCTCTATGACAAGAGAGGTCTCCAACTCTTTGACCAAATCACTCACTTGGATGATGAATACTATCTCACTGGAGCTGAATTGGATATTCTCCAGACAAGATCAGAAGAAATCACTGCTCACCTTCAAGAAAACAGTGTGTTGTTTGAATTAGGTGCTGGGTAAGTGTGGCTCTAAAGAGATAAAAGAGGAGAGGAATTAACCTATACCATTCTACAGTGCCCTTCGTAAAACACAAGTGATTCTCAGAGCCATTGAAAAGCGAAAGATCCGTGTGACCTATTATGCTTTAGACCTTGACCAACATGAATTGGATCGCTCATTGGCATCTTTGGGCGAGTTTGAGTACGTTCAACTCTATGGACTCTTGGGTACTTATGATCAAGGCATTCCATGGATCACCCAACAGTTCACTGGCAACAAAACCCAAAAGAACTTTTTATGGATGGGAAGCTCTATTGGTAACCAAAACCGCCTCGAATCAGCCATGTTTCTCCGCAAGATTCAAAGAATGTGTATGGAACCTGGTGATTTCTTCTTGATTGGGTTTGATAAACGCAACGAACCTGCAAAGATCGAATTGGCGTACGACGACTCACATGGTGTTACGCGCGAATTTATCATGAACGGGCTTGACCACGTAAATCATATCATGGGACAAGCCGACTTTATTGACCGCCGTATGTTTGACTACCACTCAATTTATCAAGAAAAGCAAGGCCGCCATCTCTCGCACTACCGCGCCTTACAGGACGTTACCATTCGCTACAAGGAAACTGAAATTAAGGTTCAGAAGGATGAGCTTATACATGTTGAGCATTCTTACAAGTACTCCCTTGGTGAAATTGAAAGCATTCTTGCTGCTGCCGATCTCAACCTGGTCAACTATTGGCTTGATTCCAAGGATCAGTACCGCCTCGTCATGGCACAGAACCGTCCCTTCAGCTTTGGTCGTAACCTTGAGCAAGTGAACGCTGTGTTGTATCCATCCAAAGAACTGTTTGATCAGGAACCAATTGCTTGTCACCATTGTAACGAAGGCCAATTTGAACATGATGAGGCACAAGATGAACAAGAAAAAGATACGCACTGGCCCTCACACGTGCTCCCATCTTTGCGTGAATGGCAAGAACTCTGGAAGTCTTGGGATCTGGTTACACAGCATATGATTGATCACAAAAAGATGCTGTTTGAACGCCCTATTGCCTTGCGCCATCCATTCATCTTCTATCTGGGACACATTCCTGGCTTTTTGGACATTCAACTGTCGCGCAATCAAGTCGATAAGGAGCTTGGTGATACTGATCTCACCGAGCCAAAGCATTTCGCAGATATCTTTGAGCGCGGTATTGATCCTGATATGGATGACCCTACTCAATGCCATCCTCACTCTGAAGTTCCAAAGTGTGAAGCTGATTGGCCATCGGTTGAATCGATCCTTGCCTACCAATCCTCAGTCAGACAGCGTCTGGAACGCCTTTTGTTATTCTGGGAATCTGAGGCCTTCAAGTCACAATCAACTACCTGGATGGACTCTAGAAGACGTGAAGCTCGTATCGTCTGGATGTGTTTTGAACATGAAGCTATGCATCTTGAAACACTCTTGTACATGCTTATTCAAAGCCCTAACATTCAGCCTCCAAAGAATGTAGCAACTCCTTCCTGGAAGCTGTTTGCTCATCAGCAACAGCCTTTGAAGCCATTGGCTGAAGCTGCTTTTCTCAAGATACCTTCTGGTTCTGTTGTGCTTGGACAGCCTTATTCTGAGTCACACGACTACCAGACAACAACCAGTTCTGACTTGATTCGATTTGGATGGGATAACGAAAGCCCTGCAAGACAAGTAGAGGTGGATGAATTTGAGATTCAAACTCGACCAGTCACTAATGGTGAATACCATGCATACCTTCAAGAGACCGGTCTAAATGTAATGCCCGCTTCCTGGTCAAGAGACAAAGATAACAACTTGTTCGTCAAGACCGTTTTTGGCCCTTGTCCTTTCGCTCATGCCCAACACTGGCCTATTCAACTGTCTTACAATGAAGCCAAAAGTTATGCAACTCACAAAGGTGCTCGCTTACCTACTGAACCTGAGCTTGTTCGCTTTAGACAATTGGCCTCTAGCATGTCTGATTGGAACACTAAGTGGGCCAACATTGGATTTGACAACTGGAGTCCTACTGATGTAACAAATGACCAATTGCATAACTTGGGCGATGTTTGGGAATGGACAGAAACCATTTGGGACGCACACGATGGTTTTGAATCTTCCGAGATTTACCCTGGTTATTCTGCTGACTTCTTTGATGGAAAGCATCGTGTTGTCCTTGGAGGAAGCTGGGCCACTCACCCACGTATTGCTGAGCGCACTACATTTAGAAACTGGTATCAATCTGGATACCCCTATGTCTTTAGTGGCTTTCGACTTTGCCATTAAAGCATTATTGAATCAAATAGAATAAAAAAACTTCAATTTGCTTTCTTTATTTACATTGTACTTGAGCTGAAACTCATTTTATGGTATTGATCTATTTATGTATAGGGTGTATCTACATCTACGGATTATGTTACAGTCTTGAGAAACGGATGATTGAGAGCTTCGGTAGCAGTCAATCGATTGGTATGGATTAACTGGAGACATTTCTTCATTAGATCAACAGCTAGCTTGTACTCTTCAGGATCCCAAGTATCGACGCGCTCCTTATTGATCTGATGACATATGGCACCCAGATCAACTTCGTCTTCAGGAATAGTGGGTATGTTGGTATGAATGGTCCGACCATAGTATTCAACAAACTCTTTGAGTTTTTTCATGCCAAAAACATGAGCAAGTTCCATAATACTATCTGCATCATCATCTGGCTCAAAGAAAGGGTATTGTCCACTCAAGATGATCAGTAAAATAACACCTACTGCCCAAATATCCACTGCTGTTGTCTGGTGCTTGTATCGCATCAATAACTCAGGAGCTCGGAATCCTCTGGTACCTGATCGATCAGCATGTAAAGCAGGTCTTATATTTTTTTTTTCGTATGAGTCAATTGTTGATCATATAGCTATGTATGTGTGCTTTGTCTCAGCGTTCGCCTTCTTACCTTGTGTCGTCTACATAGTAACCGGCTTGTTCACCTGGATAAGTGTTACCAAGTGGCCAACTGTTATCTCGTTTTGAAGGCGAAGATGGACATGTCTTGCGTGCTAAGCCGAAATCAGCTAGATAACCTAGTCTTGTTGCTTTACTATAGAGGAAGTTACCAGGCTTTACATCTCGATGTGCAATGCCCTTTTCGTGAGCACTTTGTAAGCCAATCAATAATTCAGATATGTAAGATCGTGCATCAGTCAGTGTCATTGTATCATAGAATTCCTTTTTTTTTAAGAAAAAAGCATAAAGGTTAATTTTTTAATAAAGCACATTTCTTTGTCTTACCTCAAAGGGATCAAAATCAATATATGGAAGCACTACATATGTGACAGCTTCGTTTCGAAAAGCCGTGATAAGTGGAGTGATACCAGGAGAAGATCTATTGGCTCATCTTAGAGATCGTTATTGAAATTGCACGCATGCATTCTTACGAACCTTAGTTTAAGCAAGCATTCAATTTCATTAGCTACACGTGCAGGTGTACTGATATCCAAAATCACTTTGATAGCAACATGTTTCATATCAGCAGCAGTCTTGCCTAATGCATGAGCTAATCTCTCTTTCTGCTCATAAGGCATGTATTCCTCGACCAACAAATCCCTTGCTTTATAGACGCGACTGAATGTGCCTGAACCAGCACGATGTAGTAACTGGTAGTATCGCGAGAGAGAAGGAAATCCACACAAGATTTGTTTGATCTCAGCATCACTTTCTGCCTTTCTACGAGCCCGTCTTTGCAATTCATTTTCTGACTCTTTGCGCTTTTCTGAACATGAGCCTGTTTCTTTCTTTGTGTTGGTTTGTCTTTGTGTTCCTTCTGCTGATTGTTCTTTCAACTGATCTTTTCCGGCAAGTGATACTGCGGTGTTCAAAAGATGCAGTGACTCTGTAGGTGTCGCTATTGGTGATTGAGGTTGAGTTGGGGGGACAGACGAAGGTAAGGGGGTAGGTAGCAATGCCTTTTCTTTCATTTCCGCTTGGACAGTATCTTTTGCTTCCCCTTCTTCGCACTTCTTGCCTCGCTTTCGAGTGACTCGAGGCTTTGGTTGTTGTGCCTTCTGTTCTAGGGCAATCGCTGTTGGTTTTCGAACTCTTGTGCTTCTTCGAACAGTTACTGGTGGCTCAGGCACAGATGGCTCTGGCACAGATGGCTCAGGTGTAGGTGCTTTGGACTTAACTGATGATGCCTTGGGCACAGGTTCAGTATGTGCGGGCTCCTTAGGCAGCTCTGGTTCTTTAGGCGTTGGTTCCTTGGACTCAGGTCTATCATGAGCTTCTCTTGATACTGCTTCTGTAGAAATAGAAGGCGAAGCTTCTGGCGAGTCAATCGGAGCAGAAGGTGCGTTACCAGGTTCAGTTGCTTGTTCAATTAGCTTAGCACGACTTCTTGTCACTCGTTTGGGTAGTATTAATAAGGGCTTTTCTTTTGCAGTAGTTCCTTTTCGGGTTCTTGATTTCGTTTTGACCTCTTGTTTTGGTTGCTTAGCCTCAGCGTTTTCAAGCTGAGTAGGTGTGCTTGTCTTGTCTTTGTCAATTTGGGCTTGCTCTTGGGGAAGAGGTAGGCTGTTATCAGGCAGATCGTTTATGGAATTGGTATGATTGGAAGTAGTTGGAACTTCTTGATTAGGTATGTATTGCTCTTGAGCGTCTATTTGTTGAGTGTTTTGGTCGTCATTCATAACTAATGGGTGGTCTTGTTGGACTGTCACATTAGGTTCTGTCAATGTTGCGTTTTGCATAATGTCCTGAGGTTTCACTAAGTTTATTTGACTTGGTAAGGGTGCATCGTCTATTTGTTTGCTGTTTATGTCATCAGATGGTTGGACAGGATCGATTGACGTTGGTTGGGCTTCCACTGTTTCATTCATGTTACTTTCTTCATCTATCTGCATCATATCTTGATCAACATGCTCTACTCTTTCCTTCTGCACGCTCATGTCCATTACACTTTGAACTGATGTCAATGAAATCTGGCTGTTTTCTGTTGCTTTGATAAGGTGGTTGCTTTCAGATTGCAATACGTCTTTCTCTAGTGGAAGCGATGGCATCATGTGTTGTGCGTATGATTCCAATTCATCCTCTTCGTCTTCGTCGTCTTCCATAGGTGTCATACTTCTACTTGGAGAAGATAACATAGGAACTTTGGGCTTTTTGTTGCCTCCCAAAATGGCCAGCATATCTTCTTCATATTCCTCCGTCTCGGCAGTAAACGAACGTTTTCGATTAGAAGGGTAAGTAGGAAGTTCATTGAAGCTAGGAAACAAATCAGCCCTAAACAAGTCACGAAAATTGAAGCATTCACTGACAAGCGAATGATTGAATTGACTTTGAAAACAAGCGTCAGTGAAGGAGTCATAAGCTTCTAACAAGGAGTGCTCATTTCTTAAGTTGATAAAGGGAGAAGAAGGAATATCATTGTTGCGTCGTGGGGTATGGTTGCCACTGTAGATCGGTGCCCGCCTAGGGGTGGTTGGATGCTTTTGTGTAGCGACAATAGGAATACCACGACTGTCCATTATACTTCTTCTCTCGCTCGTCTTCTAGAACGCAATCAACGTGTCAAAATTTTTGTTTTTAGAAAAAAGGGGAAAGAAACAAAAAATTTTTTTCTTATTTATTTTTAAACTTTGAGATGTCAAAAGCTGGTTTTTAAAATACAAATAAATAGAAAAAAAGACAATGCAAACCATACTTTTGTTAAATATGAAACTAACGCAAAGGAGTTACGGTTTCGGTCGTAGGAGTCAAATCATTAGTTGGAATGGCTGCTATTGCTGGAATCTCTTCTACAGCTGTTGCTGGTGTCGCTGAAGTAGCAGCTTGATCTTTACTAGTCTCATTACTTAAATAAGCTGTAGGATCATTACGCTTTTCAAACTCGGCACGAAGAAATTCGCGTACTTTTTTGCCTGATCGCATACGAAGAATACGAAGGATGGTATCACTGTTGGGCAGTTCAATCGAGACAGACTTCTTGGCACCAGACTTTCTTTTTCGAACAGTGTTTTTAGAATGATAGACAGATCGACTTCGGTCAGCCTTTCGGCCACCTCGCAATTTAAGTTCAAGTTGGTTTTTAACTGTATTGTTGTAGCCTTCAATCAGTTGATCCGTCTCAAGATTATAAGCAACATTGATGGCCAAAAGAGCATAATATTGAGAGTTTTCTAATTTGTCTAATGGGACAGCATCAACCATCTTCACCACCATTAAACAGTACTTTTAGAAGCTATGAAATTTGTTTGGTAAGCTTAATCATATTTGGCACATAAACATGCCTTTGTGTTCTTACCTCTAGCCATTTATAGACCACATGAAATTCATAGTCATCAAGCGGCTTTAGTTCTGAGAGTTGTTCAGATAATGGAGGCAGTAACACATTCTCCAGACAAAGCAAAATCTCGCGCCAGATTCTCAAAATGACCAACTGCATGTTGGTTTCTGATAGATTATCATTCAAAGTCTTCAAGTTGACTTCCAAATAATCTAAAAGAGGTGCAATTGCATCTTCACAATCCTGAAGTGTAGGGTCTACATGCTTACTAGACCGAGAAAAGGAAGAGAAGAAGCTACGCTCTTTTCCTAACAGCTTGTCTAGAGATTTACGGCTCAAAATCTGACGAAAGTAACCACTCATTTTGTCAACAATAAGCCCTGCAGCATCATTCTCGGCACGCTTCAGAACACGGAACGCTTTACCAAACCAGAACTGGATATCATCCTTTTCACCTTCCATGCTGATACGCAATATCAATTTACCTTGAGGATTAAAGTTGAGAACCAATTCATGTGTTTGGAAATCACCATAGTAAGATGGGCCTAATTTGAACCAGACACCACCACATTCTTCATCTGCGCCAATTACATCCTCATCATATACAAGTGCTAATACATCTACAGTTTCATCTTTCAGCCAGATATCAAATACTTGATCCCATCTAGGATTCAATGTCTCATAGACGGTTCTTGTTCTAGCAATCGGCTTTGAATCAATCTCTAGCACGATATAAGGATCACTTAAGCCATTGTTGTCCGCAGGAGGCAAATTCTCGGCACGCACAATTTTGATGGAGTACATGTAATTCGTCTCTTGATCCGTTGTCTTTTCTGTGGTAGCAGGTGGTAACTGTGATTCGTATTCTCTCATCTCTTGAGCTATTTCATCCACATCCATACTTTGGTAGAGTCGATCAAGTTTGAATCTTGCTGCTTCAATATTGTTGATTTTGATACATGTCTAAGCTCAAATTAGTCTATTTTCTTTTTCTTCAATTGGTCTTTCATTTACCTCTGCTAAGAAGTCATAAGGCTCCTCTCCTCCCTTTCTATGTGAACGACTTCCAGTTAGTTGATGACGAGCTCGCTATCGGAAGATACTGATGTTTGAGCTATTAGCCTCTAGTCGATAAGCGCGTGGGTAAATGTCCATCGAAATCATATCTTCCAATTCTGTTGTATATTGCTCCAGGGCAACGCCAATCACTTTAGAAAGAGCTGTATTAAAGCGGCATTCTTGCAAACTATTTGGCCATTCTAATTTCTGTACAAAGTCAACAGCCTGGTGAAACATAGAAAATAGATCAACAATGGATGAAGAATGCATTGTGGTCTCACTGATGGGTTTAAACTAAAGAGAGAAAAAAAAAGAAAAGACTGGGTCAGTAGTTGTATGAATGAGACAAACAACCACTTACTTCGTCTTGCTTAATAGCATTCTTAACCCATTCGGGGTTTCGCCTGCTGTTGTCATTAACCAACGACGCACATGAAGCAGGAACCAAGATTCGACCTTAACAGTGCTGATTTTTGTCTATAAGAATACATAGTTAGTATGTGAAAGAAGTCTTCATTTTTGTCATGTAAATCAGCAACTTACTTGGGACCATATTGATCATAGAGTCTTTTGAGAGTAAGTACCTTATCATATAGTTGAAAGGTTAGATCGATGGGAGCATTTCTTGCTTCAGGTTGAAATGCCCAATTTTCTATTTCAAGTACAAAAAAGGGCATTTGTCGAGCCATGATAATTCCAGGTAAATGCAGTAAGCTAACTTTGGATTTTAGTATCACCTTCATGCAAAAGAACAGACTCCTACTTTACCCTCTCAGAGGCTTCTTGAATTTTTTGTTACACTAACTAATTCTTTGATCAACTTATCAGCCAAATTCATTAAGTTGGTCATGTCGTCGTTTTTGGGGTCTAATAAGGATTTTTCTAATACTCTCCATCGTGAAAC